>HG995356.1:2034098-2419098 GCA_905333045.1 Lysandra bellargus
ATACATACATACATACATACATACATACATACATACATACATACATACATACATACATACATACATACATACATACATACATACATACATACATACATACATACATACATACATACATACATACATACTTACATACATACATACATACATACATACATACATACATACATACATACATAGTTGTCAAAGTCGAAAATAATAGTTCGCGTCACGAGTAAACTGCTACTGTCTAATAGGCTACTTGACCTATTTTTTTCTTCATGCTAATCGCTTCTTTATCATTCATTTTCACAAAAAAAACTAATATTTTAATATTTTACACAGTAGAAACCCATAAAAATGTTGATTGAAAATCATGCCTTTTAAATGGCGCCGAAAACACTGTCCACCATAGTGTGACGTCATACGTTTTGTATTTTAAACTCTCTTTATTGAAAAATTTTTAATGTGCTAAATGTACGAGTCTAAAAGTGCCCAAAAATTATAAAATAATTAAATAAGAAATTAGAAATCATTTGTAATGTTGAAAACTTTTGGAGAAAAGTTTTGGCCATTTCATTTCCTGTCTACAATAAATGGAGATAATATATAAAACTGATGTTTTATTTGAATTATTTAAGAAAATATATTTTACAAATCTTTCTAAGCTTATTCTTAATATTTATGTACAAATAAACTTACATATAACGAGCGCGATGAATAAAAGATATTAAACTAGTATGAGGATGACGTCACATCCAAATCGGAAGTACCGCAAAAGCGTTTTCGTCAGTACAAATCCTATTTTCATAAAATCATATTTTCAAATCGACTTTATTTATCAATCATACGTTTTTATTTGATGATAAGGGTGAAATACGATTTCCTAGGCCAAGTTCTACTAGAAATATGCATTAGTTCAATGAAATTGAATATAGGTCAAGTAGCCTATTTATGTGTAACACAAACGTTAATTGAACGGGTATCCCCGGGCTGCAATTCAAGATCGTTCACTAAATACAAAGGCATTCTTTCTATAAAATCGTTAGAACACAAATTAATATCGGATAAAAAGTGGGTACTTTGAAAATTGCTATTTATGTTAGGTACTAACATGACAGATTTATAGTTGGCAATGAGTGTTAAGCGTGGATGTTTTAATATAGGGCTACCAATTATCATATTTAAATCCTTAAGATCCGTATCGGTCACTTCAGCCTCACTATTTACACTGATGTTATCTATACTTATCGTGAATTTTACATTACTTAGTGACGTAATATACAAACCGCCAAAACCTCTCATTATCAAGTTTGATTTAAAAATATTTAACTTCAATTGCTTAACTGTCTGTAACGGTAGAATATTAACTTTACTTCCTGTGTCGATATAACCTACTAATGCTACTCCGTTGACAATAATCTTTTTCTTATAAATATCTGATAGAATTTCGTATCTGTTATAATTTATCTTACATACCTGCACACTGCCGTGCTGGTCTTGTGATGCGTACCGGCGGAGCGCGTCGTCCGTCGCCCCCGCAGCATTTCCAGGAGTTCGGGCGCCGCCTGCAGCATACCAGCAGGCACTGGAACTGTGACCCAAGCGTTGACAGATCCGGCAGCGAGTGATGCGGCAGTCCCTGGCTTCGTGGCCGGTTTTGCGACAGTTGAAGCAAGTTTTTGGCAAAACGGTCCCACGACGCCAGCTCGACGTTTGTTCCGCCATTTGTGTACCGACGGCTTTGTAGTTTTCGAGCGATGATAGGAACCCGAAATATAGCTGTTCTGGTGTTTGGCAATTGTAGGCCTTCGCATTTGGTCGTAATTCAACGGGCAACCCACGAATAAGACACGAGGTAGCCGCGTCGCCCTTCAGCCCACACTTCTTGATCAAGGACATCTTTTCATGGAAGTACCTCGTCATGGTTTCGTCGTTGTTCTTAACCCTCGCTAGCATTTCCTCCAGCTGATCGACGTAGTCCGTGGAGCGTGGGAAGGCGCACGTGAGATTTTGCTTCCACTGTGACCACGTGGCCGTATAGTCCTCCAATTCATCGTACCACTCCCTCGCAGCACCACGAAGGCGAATTTGCATCACGAAGATACGATCTTTCTCGTCCCAGGAATACATATCTCCGAGCTGGTCAATCTTATTTAGCCAGCCCTTTACATTCGTCGTTTTCTTACCTGGGTCGAGTTCTGGTATGACTTCCGCTTCCAGATGGTTAATTCTCCTCTTCTTGCTTGTAACCAGTGGACGTGGAGAGGGACAGGTCTCAGTACCTTCAATTGCCTCTTCATCCGATGATGTCTCGACGGTTTTCGGCCTCTTCTTTCCCAAACCACAGCGATATGGACCCATCGTGGTGTTGGTAAAGAAAAAAAAAATATCTTGGTCCCACCTGATCCCACTTCTGAGATGAAACAGGAGTCAGGTCAGCAGCAACAGTAGCAGCAGTAGAATTTTAAAAATACACTTTCAGAATTATCGCCTTTATTGTTCAGCTTCCACAAGCAGAGAGAGACCACTTTTTCAGTTACAACCCTTTTTATACATTCCATGATTATTCATTATTAACAATGGCTTTATGTTTTAACAATTACCTTCTTACATTTTTAAATATTAAATATTGTAAATATATTCTGATTATTATTATTATAAGTATGACATTATTTTAAATTATATTTTATGATTCTAATTAAATGATTTTATAATTATTAATTATTGTTATAGATTTGAACAAAACCGGAAGCTAGCTTAAATAGACAGGAACCAATCATTATTAGGAAAATAATATTATAGGTGTCATCACAGGAAGTCAGTTTTGTAACACTACTCCCTATAGCTACTAAGACACTTAATACTGATATTATAAGAAACTTATTTACATAGGTCAAAGTTTTAATATACTGTAATGCCATATAAATGGCACAGCATTCGGCTGTATAAATAGAGCACATATTACTGATCATAAAACATTTAGTAACATCCAGAAATTCATCATAATAAGCTGATTTAACCTCATCTATAGTTTTCGACCCATCTGTATAAATTTTATAAAAGTCCGTTTTCTTTTCTAAAAAACTAAGAAAATCAGTCTTACCATAGATGTGTCCGGTTGTTACCAAATATTTTTTCTCTATAGAACCTTCAAAGTTGTCATAAATTGGCCATAGATCACTAGAATAAATGTCATTTGTCATATTTAAAATCAACTGCAACAAAGTCGGCATCTGAGGCAAAATTCATGTAGAAATAATTCGTGATGTAATTACAGAAGAATCTAATAGACTAGCTATTTCAGGGGGGGTCAACTCCTATAGAACAGAAAAAATACCTACTGGGGCTGTTATGTGCGACTGACTAAAAAATACTCCCAATTTAGTGGGAGAGCTCAAGTGAGTGAATCGTTTATATATCCATAGAAAAGCGAAATAAAAATATAAATAGTGAGATTTTGTTTTGTTCGTATTCTTCTACTTCGAAGTTACAGCACGGTCACATTAACTTGACGCATCGCTGGGATGCAGAATGCATTCCAGCGACGCGTCAGGTTGATGTGAACGTGTTATAATATCTTATTACAATTTGTTAAGAGACACACTAACAAATATCAGGTAGATGATGCCAAAATTTAACATGCCGGCTCCACAATAACATAATCAATGGTCAAACCATGTGTCGAGTTAATTTGACCTTGTTATACATAGTGAGGGGTACGATCATAATCCTTATATTATATGTATATCCGATAAAAACTGTTAATTTCTTGCCGCATCCGCACACTTGGCATTTGCCTAAAACTCCAAATCACTACAAACAGTTGGCTTGATTTAGGGAATCAAACATCACCATCCACACGATTGCGAATGAGTTAGTTTGTTCTAACGCAGCAAGCATGACAGACATTGAAGTTGCTGTATTGGCTATAACATTTGGCTTAAGTTATTTTTCTCCCCTCACAAAGCTCTGCTTTTAGCTAGTAAAAATACTAGCTAAAAGCAGAGCTTTGTGAGGGCTCGCATCGTCACATTTTGACTATGATAACAAATCTACATAATGAATAAAAATTACTATGTTAAAGCACAAATCAATAGGCATGATGGTTTTTCTGTAAAGTGTACCACAAAATGTTCAGGTTGTGGGATATACTAGGGCTTGGTCCGCACGCCCTGATATAATAAAATATATAAGAAGATGATTATAAAAAAAACACTTTTTCTTTATGATTACTATAATTACTCGGATCCCAAATAGATGGCTCTCTCTTGTAACATTCCAGAAAGTTTAACACATATACATTCCATTTGACTTGTTCTATAATATAGAACTAGCAATTTTCAAAGGTCACTGGTGAACATTTATAAAGAAAAAAGCTGTCATGTTTACTCATACAGATCACTGCATTAAATTAAAGTTACAATGGTTGACATAGCCGTATTACTTTTCCACCATATTTGTTTGCTAACCTAAATATATCAAATTATTTTTTAATAGTTGTACAACGAGTTACTTACTTGTTACTCTATTTAGACAGCCTGAATCCTTCAGGCCCCGCGCGAGCACCGGTGATCGCGACAACAATAGAATACAATAGCAATTCCTGGAAATTCCGACTGAAGTATTAATTTCAATTTACAATTATCACTACTTATATTGCTGACTTAATACTAATATACTGCTGTTGTACAGCAAGAGTGAACTTAGGGCTGACTAACTTGTAGTTGCATTATGTCCATAATGCTCTTAAACTACCAGTTTGGGCACAAGTTAGTCAGCCCTAAGTTCACTATCCAGATGGATATAATGCTATTGTATGGCCGTCTTATACATCTTGTGGAGTACATGTGTACCATTAAACTTACGATATAGATCCTAAAATGCTACTTGGGAAAGAACCCAATATTTTGGCACTTTTTTTCACCAGTATCCACAAAAACTCATGTAACTCGATTACTTAAATATGTGTAACAGGATGGGTACCTTTTCATTTGCACTGCCACATTTTAACTTTAGAAGTAATGAGAAAGTGTATCCTTAGTGCTTAGAAATAAAAATAATTCTTCGGTTGGACTGAAGGAAATGGGGCACTGTGGAAAAAAGACAGAAAAATTTATCGTCAAAATGTTAACCTCTTATAACACCCTTTTTGAATATACCAATCGATAGGGGGTGCTAAGGGGAGCAAAAAGCTCATAAACTTTTCTCAAAAATCAACCCCTGTTTTGTTTATTATAATAATTTATGTATTTTTTATTTTCAGTTGTGAGTCATGGGCAAGATTTGTATTTCCAGATGGAAATAATACATTGGAAGTCCAACAAAAACTGCACTCTGAGCATAGGATGTTATGTGAGAGACACTTCAAAGAGACAGACTTCATTGATCTTAGTAAAAAGCTCATATCAAGGACAGCTATCCCATGTGACGTAAGTGACATTTTATTTCATCTGTTTTATACATCATTCAAAACTACTGGTATGTGGTGGCTTTCAAAACTAATGCCACCATTTTATAAAGTGTCATGTACATGTGATACAATTAATTAAACAATTTATTTTGTAAATTACAAATATCTACACAGTAAATAGAAAGTCAATTATTTAATATATTGTATCCTTCAATTAAGCCTTGCAATAACAATAACGTAGCACCTCCAACCTGGATATTGCAGACACAATATATTTTCAAATTGTTATGTGGCAGCCGGCTGCCGCTTGTGGATTGATGGGTTACATCTTCTTAGCCAATTCATGTTTTTTTTTCTATTTGTGTATCTTGTCATTTTGTCTGTCTACTTATCCATTGAAAATAAGTGTCGGTCACACACTATTAATTTATGTTTTTTTTAAGTATTTAATTTGTCTCTTGCAGTCTAAATATGAGTTGCCTGTGTGTCAACCTGGACCTTCTCAAACTCGAGAACCCCTTGGAGAGAAGAGCTTCAATCTTATTGAAATCAGGTTCAGCCCACAATATACTACTACAAAACCAACAGAAAAGGAGATAGATTTATCTAAAAAATGCAGCAAATATATGGGAAAAATATGTCTGCTGCAAAATCGTCTGAAGAAAATGAAATTAAAAATAAATATTTTAAAAGAAATTGAGGCAGACAATTCAGTAAAAAAATTGTCAAAAAAATAAGTCCAGCATTTGCAATACTTTTACAAGGACAAATAAAAAACTAAATGCCATCTAAAAGGGAGAAGGTGGTCAAAAGAAGAGAAGATTATAGCCTTACGACTATTTAAAAGATCCCCAACATGCTACCGCCTGCTCAGGAGGCTATTTACCTTGCCTGCACCAAGCACATTGAAAAATCTTTTAAATAAAATCCCTTTTGGTGTAGGACATAATGAACAGGTGTTCAAAATCCTGAAAGAGTTTGTTAAAACTCAAAAGAATAGTGATAATGAATATGTATTAATGTTTGATGAAATGTCAATAAAAAAACATTTAAATTATGACTGCAAAGCGGACTCGATAGAGGGTTTTCAAGATCATGGTGTGCAGGGGAGGTCAGGGCTAATTGCTAGCTATGCCCTGGTTTTTATGATAGCAGGAATAAGAAAAAAGATTAAGCAGCCTCTAGCCCATTATTTTTCTAGTGGTTTTGTTACAGCAGATAGATTAGCTGTTATAATTAAAGAGGTAACTAAAGTTTATATTATTGTATGGTATTATTAATTATAATGTATTGATTATAATTTATCACACTTATATTTATTAATTACTAGAGATCGCCCAATGGTCGAAATTTGGCTTGTCACTCAAAAATCTGTCATTTTTCCTAGTGTGTGTGTTGTAGTGTGTGTAATGTTTTATTTGTTAAAAAAATGTATGATAAAAACATAATTTCAAAATAATATTAGCATCCAGCTCCTCCTTTACCATATAAACTAACTATGCAAAATTTCATTCACCTACCCATTTTTCGTCAAAGGGATACAAAGTTTTTCTCTCGCGTATTAATATATATACTTATTACATTATTATGTTATGTATTGCCTGATATCGAATTTATATTATTTCAGGTACTACATCAGTGTCATGAAGCCGGTGTAAATATTTCAGCTACAGTATGTGACATGGATGGTGTCAACAGGAGAGCACTTTCAATCTTGGGGGCATCTATGGAACATCCTTATATAACTTTACAAAATAAAGAAATTGTGTCAATTTATGACACCACATATCGAATGCAGTACAGACATAAACTCCAGCCTACAGACAGGAAGAGGTAAGTTAGGGCATTATTCTACACATCAATATTGCGTAGTTTTAATTTTAAAAATTTAAATTCAATATGGTTTTAAGGAAGCTAATATTTTCACATAATTTTTTATACTAGAGATCGCCCAATGGTCGAAATTCGACTCAGATATAAATTATAAGTTTCCAACGCTTTTCTATTGATATTCTATTGTCAAAAATTTACTTTATTATTTTTTAGACATAATTCCTGCGACAGTCTCAGATTAATAAAGTCAAATGATGACAGACTGGCCGTGCAGTAATAATTGTCTAACAGTATTTAAGACATAAAGGTAATATACCTATAAGTATATTAACTTTATGATTTAAGATTTAATAAAAAAAACTAAATCTATTTTCAGTTTGACAACAACCTTCAACTATAAATCTAGACAATTCGTATGTAAAGGCTTGTCCCTAGTGTGTACGTTGTAGTGTGTGCAATGTTATATTTGTTAAAAAATGTATGTTAAAAGCATAAATCCAAAATAATATTAGCTCTATGCACTCCTTCACCATATAAACTATAACTGTGCGAAATGTCATGCACCTATGTTTCCCCATTTTTCATAAAAAAGGGTTACAAAGTTTTTCACTACGTATTAATAATATGATTTTCTTGTTTTGCTAATAATTTCTTATTTACAGGGATTGCTAAATGGGAGCACATAAAACAATTCTATGAAATGGACTCTAAGAACCCAAATTTTGTTTTTGCACCCTGCCTTAGAAAAGACCATTTGGACCCCAATACGAAGCAAAAAATGAAAGTAAATTTAGCTGCTCAAGTGTTGAGCCATTCAGTTGCAGCTGGATTGTACTCTAAAATATCTGATGGTATGTATGTATAATTAAATCATAAATGTACTAGAGATCGCCCAATGGTCGAAATTCGACCTTACTCTCAATGACATTACGACTACTACCTTACCTTTTTGATAAAGTCAATATTTTGTAAGAAAATATTGATTTTATCATATTTTTCTTCAATTCTTGTCTCTGGGACTCAGCTGATCTCAGACTGGCCGTGTAAGCATTGTCTAATATGTAGTATCTAAGCGTATGCGCGCACGGGCAACTTGGTTGCTCGGCGATTTATTTGTCTCTCGATCAAGTCTTTGGGTATGCTCTAAATTTCATATACATAGCCGATCGCTCCATAATGGATGCACCCAATATTCTATTTTTCGACGCTTTCTTCGGTTTTTTATTTATTTCACGAAAGAGACAAATAAATCGCCGAGCAACTAAGTTGCCCGTGCGCGCATACCCTTAGATTCAATAAAAAACTATAATCCATTTTCAATTCGTCAACTTGTTGTCAACAGACTTCAACCATAAATAAAAGAGTATAATTCGTAATGTATAGGCTTGTCACTCAAAAACCTGTCATCTTTCCTAGTGTGTATGTTGTAATGTGTTTAACGTTTTAATTGTTAAAAAAATGTATGATAAAAACATAATTTTAAAATAATATTGGCTCGATGCACTCCTTCTCCATATAAACTGTAACTGTGTGAAATTTCATGCACGTATGTTTTCCCATTTTAAAAGTTTTTTAAAAATTTGTAAAAAGGGTTACAAAGTTTTTCTCTCACGTATTATATATATATATATATATATATATATATATATATATATATATATATATATATATATATATATATATATATATATATATATATATATATATATATAGATAACTCGATACAATCATTATATAAATAATATCAACAACTTTTACTTTAATGATTTCTTAAGTTTTCGCTAGTATCACTCATGATATTATAAGATTTAACAATTACGGATTTTGTCGCGGACTTTTATATCAAATAATACACTACCATTTTAAAAATGTATTTAAATAAAGATAAGGTTCTATTTCCGTTCTAATACATTCATTTTCATTTACAGGAAGCCTTACAGCTGCAGCCACAACAACAGCAAATGTTGTAGCCAATATGGACAAAATATTTGACTGTTTAAACAGTGAAACATCGGATTTAAGAAGAGGAAAATGTCATGCCACAAACTTAACAGCAACCAGCCCCCATTTAATTTTCTTTCAAAAAATGAAATTTTTTTTTCTACACTAAAATTTATAGGCAGTCCACGTAAACCTCCATCGCTAGAGGGCTGGATATGGACTCTAAATGCTGTAGAAAGGGTATGGAGAAATTTAAGTTAAAAAATATAATGTGAAAGGCCTAGCTACAAGAAGACTCCAACAAGATGCCCTAGAAAATCTTTTTGGGTGTATTCGTGGGAACTGTGGCTCAAACACAAACCCTACATGCGGACAATTTGTAGCTGGGCTCAAAGCTGCCATAATTAGTAATTTATCACATATGGGAACTACTGGAAACTGCGAAACTGACAACAATGTTATAATTAATAATTTTGATAGCTTCTTGTCAGTTTCGCAGTCTGCGCAGGAAAAAAAAGACTCAGTTGTTACTGCTTCATCATCTTCAACGTCATATGCTCTGTATTTTGAAGTTGATGAAGCAATAAACACAAACAATCCTGAAATACAGGCATGTGCATATGTGGCGGGATTTATATTAAAGAAACTACCATTGAAGGATTGTGAAATATGTAGAAAAATATTTGTTAGTGATAACATAGATATAACACACAATTTTGTCGCAAACAGGGAATATGGAACGGATTCTCAAGCTTTAAATTATGCCCATAAAGATTTTATTTTCTGTGTAGAGTTATGTGCATCAGTTATTAATAATTTTTAAAAGATAATGCCTTTGTTAAAATGATAAAGATAAAAATTTTAGATCGCATAAATAGTATTGTCAAGTTTGATTTTATTCAACCATGCAATTTACACAAAGATAACAATTTGGAAACAATTATTAACTGTGTGTTTTTTATATGCATAAAGAGATTCTGCGTTTTAAAAAACCGTTCTTTTGCTGAAGAAGCTTCGACTTCTTTAAAACTTAAAATGAAAATTATTTTACACCAGTAATTGCATACAAAATACCAAGTAAGCATTCTCCACAGAAAATATAATAATATGTTATATTTTGCTAAGTATAGCATTTTAATTTTAATGTTGAGTGAAATGTATGGTTGAACAAAATGTAAGAAAAACTGATTCACAAAGTTCTACACATAATTTTTATTCCATACTTCCATACTTAATATTATAAATGCGAAAGTGTGTCTGTCTGTCTTCACGCTAAAACCGCTAAACCGATTTTGCTGAAATTTGGCATGGAGATACTTTGAGTCCCGGGAAAGGACATAGGATACTTTTTATCCCGGAAAAATGTATGGTTCCTTCGCGATAAACTATTTTGGCGCAACGGAGTTGCGGGCGTCATCTAGTATGTAATATTTGTATAAATAAATACACTTTTTAAAGTATTCAAATTTTGCAAAGTATTGCCTGATTCTATTAAATATATCTGTAAGTAGCAGTAATATTTTATTTTATAAGAGTCTGTTCCTTCAAGTAATATATTTTATAAATGGAGAATGTAAGACGTGAACTTTCAATAAAACCAAAATGTTATTAATATACCTATTTGTTTTATTTCATATTATGTAAAGTTTTAGTTGTAAGAAAAGCTAAATAGGTAAACGACAGTCCGAATAATAGGTTTACCTATTTAGTTTTTCTTACAACTAAAAAAATACCCTTTAAGAACCCCCATTTAAAACTATAGAATTTAAATTTACCGCACTAATAATTTGAAATTTCCCGCGCTCATTTTTTTCCGATTAGTACGGTACGGGCTGCATATAGATGGCGGTAGTAAAAACTGATTGTATAGAGTTGTCATTCTTCTCCGATAGGAGTAAAAGTGTTCTGTGCAACGAATACTATACTCACAAGGAGAAGAAGCGGAACTTCATAGAAAAAAGTGTACCCCTCAAATCCTTTAGTACCTGCGAAGTAGGGGCAGAGGGCGTTGAAGTGGCGATGACGTCAACTGGCGGGAAATTTAAAATTCTACTATTCCTCTGTGGCGGGAAATTTGAATTTTTAGCTGGGTGGGGTGGCGGTACTCTTTATTAATTAATTCGAAAGAATGGAACTATCAGAATATATTATATATTCTGACAGATCCACTCTTTCAGTTATCGCATAAAAACAAATAGAAATAAAACAGATTTATACAATTTTTCAAAATTTTTATTTATTCCCAAGGAAACTTTCATTGACTTCCGGTAAGGCACATGAATCATAATTGCGTGAAATTCAATAACACTTTATCACATTAGGATTAGAATCAATTTCTTAATTTGATTGTTTAACGCACAATAAAAATAGTTTCGAAGTCAATTTTTCAATATAAACAAAACACTTAAACACACAACAACATAAACATGGCAGGAGTCTATTTTTTAATTTAAAAACTGTCTCAGCTTATAACTGGCATAAAAACACACACAGGGTTTTACGGAGGACATAATTATAGTCAACTTAGCGTAAATTTGCTGCTAATGAACAAAATATGAGAAAATATTCAAGAATATAACCTCACAAATTCACTTGAAAATAAACTAACCACAGCTAACGAAGTAAATATTTTTGTTGCCAGTACAGATGTCTATGAAAATACAAATATTTTATTTCTAATTTTGTTCACAGAATGAAATAGCATTTAGTTCGTGATAACTTAAACAACTTTGATGTTTTGCCAATTAAATTGTCTAAAACAATTTGCAGAAATATCAATCAATTCAAATATTTTCTAAGAAAACATGATGAAATTGAAAAAATAAAACTACCATAATGGATTCTTTTTAATAGTGGCAAACATTCGAACCAGCGCAACTAGTGTAAAATTATCTATGTGTGGTTGAGCTTTCACCGACACAGAAGTTCACACCCCCTGATCTGAGGAAATAGCTCACAGAACCAGGGGGTGTGAACTTCTGTGTCGGTGAAAGCTCACCCAAGCTTTCACCGACACAGAAGTTCACACCCCCTGATCTGAGGAAATAGCTCACAGAACCAGGGGGTGTGAACTTCTGTGTCGGTGAAAGCTCACCCACACATAGATAATTTTACACTAGTTGCGCTGGTTCGAATGTTTGCCACTATTAAAAAGAATCCATTATGGTAGTTTTATTTTTTCAATTTCATCATGTTTTCTTAGAAAATATTTGAATTGATTGATATTTCTGCAAATTGTTTTAGACAATTTAATTGGCAAAACATCAAAGTTGTTTAAGTTATCACGAACTAAATGCTATTTCATTCTGTGAACAAAATTAGAAATAAAATATTTGTATTTTCATAGACATCTGTACTGGCAACAAAAATATTTACTTCGTTAGCTGTGGTTAGTTTATTTTCAAGTGAATTTGTGAGGTTATATTCTTGAATATTTTCTCATATTTTGTTCATTAGCAGCAAATTTACGCTAAGTTGACTATAATTATGTCCTCCGTAAAACCCTGTGTGTGTTTTTATGCCAGTTATAAGCTGAGACAGTTTTTAAATTAAAAAATAGACTCCTGCCATGTTTATGTTGTTGTGTGTTTAAGTGTTTTGTTTATATTGAAAAATTGACTTCGAAACTATTTTTATTGTGCGTTAAACAATCAAATTAAGAAATTGATTCTAATCCTAATGTGATAAAGTGTTATTGAATTTCACGCAATTATGATTCATGTGCCTTACCGGAAGTCAATGAAAGTTTCCTTGGGAATAAATAAAAATTTTGAAAAATTGTATAAATCTGTTTTATTTCTATTTGTTTTTATGCGATAACTGAAAGAGTGGATCTGTCAGAATATATAATATATTCTGATAGTTCCATTCTTTCGAATTAATTAATAAAGAGTACCGCCACCCCACCCAGCTAAAAATTCAAATTTCCCGCCACAGAGGAATAGTAGAATTTTAAATTTCCCGCCAGTTGACGTCATCGCCACTTCAACGCCCTCTGCCCCTACTTCGCAGGTACTAAAGGATTTGAGGGGTACACTTTTTTCTATGAAGTTCCGCTTAGGGATGTCGAAAATGACAGAATATATCGATATATCGATACATCGATATTTGAAAAAATATCAATATCGGTCTAGATATATCGCGAAAAAAATATCGATATATCGATATATCGGTCAAACTTTTCGACCAATTTGCTTTTTTTTAGTATAAATAATAAAAAGAGTTTTTTTTTTATTCTAATCACTACTTTATTCTCAATTTTATCAAGGGAAAATAAGGAATCAGTCAATTATACCAGTATTTGTCCGGAATTGAGAGTAAAAAAACTATATTTTTGATATGCTCTGCCGTCAGCCAGCTCCTGTTGATAGGAACTGCCAGATTGACAGGGCTAGACCCGAAAGAACTGGTGTAAAATGTCGAGTGTCTACCCAAAACAACAAAAGAAAGAACTATAACGGCTGACTTGATTCTTGATTTGAAATTGAGCCCATACAGTCTAGTCAGGTGCACAAATGAAATGAAATTACTGAACTTTACTGAACTGTCACATGTCACATGTGTCATTGACTTAAAGACAGAGTTGCCAACTTAAAAATCAACTTAAGTACCAAATTAAAAAGCAGAAAATATCGTTTTTGATACAATTTCGATATTGGATATTTGATATCGATATATCGATATATCGTAACAAAATATACCGCCCAAAAATATCGATATATCAAATTGAAAATATCGATATATCGATATATCGATATTTATTCGACAAGCCTAGTTCCGCTTCTTCTCCTTGTGAGTATAGTATTCGTTGCCTCAGATACTTTCAGTTTTCTTACAGGAAGTGAGGACTTAATTGCAATCATCTTAACAAAGTATTTCTTAGCTAACATGAGTCGTCTCAAGAATAAAGGAGGTATACAAGTTCCAACTTCCATTGAGTTTATCGGGGTGGATTTCATCGCACTAGTTATAATGCGCAGCGCTTGATTTTGAATTATATCTAACTTTTTTAGAAGACTAGCGCTAGCATTAATATATGCTAAGCAACTATAGTCAAAGTGGCTCCTAACTAAACTTTTATACAACATTGAGAGAATTTTTGGATCAGCACCCCAAAAAACTCCTGCTAAGCATCTCAATATGTTGAGTCGCTGGTAAGCTTTATTACATATATAATCTATATGTTTATTAAATTTGAGTTTGTCATCTAAAACTATACCTAGAAATTTATGTTCATTTACTATTGAGATTACTTCATTATTACATTTAACTTGAACATTACATTGACTTTTACCAAAAGTCATAACTGAACTTTTTGAAGAATTAATATTTAGTTTTAGTTCGTTATTGTAATAATTTAACAGTTGCTTAAGAGCTAAATTAATATTACAATTGGCCGAGCGTAGTAGACGATTAATACAATATATAACAATATCATCAGCATATTGTAGAACATTAACACCTAATACTTTTACATATTTACAAATTTGTGATGTATATTAATTATACAGGATTGGAGACAATATTGCTCCTTGCATTAAGCCTTTATGTGCAAATTTTGGACCATGTAGTATATCATTAAATTTCACATAGACAAGACGGTGATTCAAGAATCTATATATCCAATTTAAAAATCTACCAGGAATGCCCAATTCACTTAAAACCTTTATAAGTACAGACAAATTAACATTATCGTATGCTCCTTGCACATCTAAAAATACACAAATTGCATTTGAATGAGCCATTAAAGAATTCTTAATATCATTAAGAAATGAAACAAAGCCGTCAACTGTACTTTTTCCTTTACGGAAACCTAGCTGAAAATCTGGTAATATTGAATTAGTTTCTGTAAAGTAGTCTAACCTAACTTTTATCATATTTTCAAAAACTTTTCCTATGCATGAAGTGAGTGATATTTGACGGTAAGAAATATGATCATGGATTGGCTTATCTTCTTTCAGAATGGGCAAAACACACTGAGTTTTCCACTCGTCGGGAACAACTTGTTTGGACCATAAGTGATTGTAGATATTAAGAAGAACTACTTGTGCGTTTTTGTGTACATTTTTAATCATTAAATATGGTAAATTATCCAGTCCAGGAGTAGAATCTCTTCTTGACATTAAGGAACTATGAAATTCATCCCAGCTAAAATCTTTCATGAAAAAGTTGAAATATTCACTATCATTATTACTTTTAAATATATCTTCTAATGAACTGTCACATACTTCATCATTTGTAAATTTGTCTAAAAATTCTGGTACAAAACTATCACATTTACTATTTATGCTAGAATCTACACGCTTATATTTTTTGATAAAATTCAAAATATTTGTGACTGGGGTGGATCTATTAAATGTAGAGCATAAATTTTGACAACTTTTTCTCTTTTCCTCTTTTATAATCCTTTTTTTGAATGCATCTAATCTCTTATAATTTATATAATTTTCCATACTCAAATTATTTCTATATTTTTCCAAAGCTTCTCCACAATCCTTTACAGCCCTATCACAAATATCATTCCACCACAGAGCAGGTACCCTTTTTTAAATTTTTTTAGATGAATTAGTTATTATAATTTTTGGAACACATTCATCTCTTAAAGTGTTTAGTAGATCACAGAAATGATTATAACTTTCTAAAGGATTTTGTAAATTATAGGTATTCAAAATCTTGAAATAAATCATTTGACATATTAAAGAACTTATCCCAGTTAGCTTTTTTGAATAAATACTTATTTACATTTTTATTTATGTCATATTGCATAGGAGAAGTATTAAGTTTTGTAAAAGTTGGAAAGTGATAACTTCCCAACGGATCCTCACCGACATACCATTCACAATAGGGAGCCAGCTCTGGGCTCACTAGTGTAACATCAATTGCAGAAGTGTTATTGTTTGGTCTACTTACTGTAGTAGCACAACCTGTATTTAAAATACATAAATTATATTCATCTATAACTTCATACAAGTCTCGTCCTCTTGTATTATTTATTGTACAACCAAAAGCTATGTGATGGGCGTTACAATCACCCGATATGATAATAGGTTTAGGAAGATTGTTAATTATTGTTTTTTAATTTTGTTATATTAATTTTGTTTCTAGGTGGACTGTAAATGCAAAGGATTGTAATGGAACCTATACCTGTTTCTATGGTTATAGCAATACAGACTGTATATCTTGATAATTTGGAGTCAGATGCTGCACATACTTTATAGAATTCCTAATAATTATTGCCACTCCTCAGTGTTCATTTGAAGCATTTTTAAAAATGAAATTATACCCAGGGAAATGAATCCGAGGACTTGAAGTTTTCAGCCATGTTTCATTTAATAAAGCTATATCTATTTCTTTATCTATTAAGAGTGATTGAAGTAAATGTTTTTTATTATTTAAACTCTGGATGTTATGCTGTACAATATTAATACTATCCATTACTTATTAAAGTTTTTAATGAATGTTTGTTTAATATGTGTTGTAGTATTAATCTCATTAGAATTTCCTATACTTACAAAGTGCTTATTATGCCTTCTAAAATTTTTTGATTATTAATAATGTCCTGGGCTGATATCTTTTCTGGTACAATTTTAACATTTTGAGGTTTAGTTTTTGTCAGAGGTGGGAAAGATGTTAAATTATTTGTTATGTCTGCATAAGTAGAATTATTATTTCTCAAAGATATGTTTTTCTTAATTTTAGAAGCCTTAATTGGGCACTCCTTAGAAATAGCTAGGTGATTACCTCCACAGTTTTTACATTTTAAAACTTCTGATGCACATTCTTTATAGGAATGATTCTCTGCACATTTAGAACATGCTTGTTCATTAAAACAATATTTTGCAGAGTGATTGAAAAGTAAGCATTTAAAACATTGTAGAACTGGAGGTATATAATTATGAACCTTATATCTCCATCCATCTAAGAAGGCTACTTGACATATATTTAATTTCATTGAAAAAATGCATATTTCTAGTAGAACTTGGCCTAGGAAACTGTATTTCACCCTTATCGTGAAATAAAAGCTTATGATTGATAAATAAAGTCGATTTGAAAATATGATTTTATGAAAATAGGAATTGTACTGACGAAAACGCTTTTGCGGTACTTCCGATCTGGATGTGACGTCATCCCATTTGTAATTTAATATCTTTTATTTATCGCGCTCGTTATATGTAAGTTTATTTGTACATAAATAATATGAATAAGCCTAGAAAGATTTATAAAATGTATTTTCTTGAATAATTCAAATAAAACATCAGTTTTATATATTATCTCCATTCATTGTAGTTAGGAAATGAAATGGCCAAAACTTTTCTACAAAAGTGTTCAACATTAGAAATGATTTCTAAATTATTTTTTAGTTTTTTAAGCACTGTTAGACTCGTACATTTAGCACATAAAACTTTTTTTCAATAAAGAAAGTATAAAATACAAAAAACATGACGTCACACTATGGCGGTACAATGGCGGACAGTGTTTTCGGCGCCATATAAAAGGCATATTTTTCGATCAACATTTTTATGGGTTTCTACTGTTTAAAATATTAAAATATTAGTTTTTTTAGTAAAAATGAATGATTAGGAACCGATTAGAATGAAGAAAAAAAATAGGTCAAGTAGCCTATTGCATTGTGGTTATACAGTGCCAGAAAAGGTAACAGTAGGTAATAGTATTTAACGGAACAAATGTATTATTTTCTTTTTTCATAAATCTACTTATACCAGTTATGTCAATATCGCTACTTATTTTTTCAAATAAATACGTATTACTAATTTCCTTAGGAATGTACCTAACTACCCCAACCCTTTCCACAGAGGCTGCTGGGATATATGCTCTTAGATTGTTTTCTTGAATAAATGATGCACTGAGGAAATCATTAGCCAACGCCGCTTGTTTGAAAGTTATTTTTATTTTGCGGGCGCTTATTCTAGCTCTTTCATAAACTCCTTTTGCGTTTTTGAAAATTTTCGAAAGGCTAAGGGGGTTCATGTTTCCTATTTTTGTATCATTACAATGTTCGACGAAGACAATAAATTCTCCGCTGCAATTATTGTCAGGATATTTTCTAGAATACGAAGGCTTACTAAAGGGTTTGTACTTATCGCCTGAGATATCATCTATTTTCCTTTTCGTCGATGACGAAGATTTATAGTTCGCTCTCGTCCTGCATATACTATATAAAAGTACTTTTAAAGTACTTTTAATGTATAAAAACTATTAAATACGATTTTTCCAAATTGTTAAAAAAGGCGCCTTCCTCTTCCCGCCAAAAACAGAAAGTCAAAGGAACAAATGTCAAAAGAGTGTTGCTATTGCTAAAATAAAAAGTTTCGCCTCCTAACTTTTTAATTTGATTGTCAACAGTTTCCATTTAGTAACTAGATGGCGTATGGGTAGACAACTATCGGTAATACCACCAATAATTGCTACAAAACTGGGCAAAAGAATGTAAAACTTGATTTCAATTTGAAAACGACGCCATAATATTCCAATGACTAGGTTAACAAAGTTATTACAACGATGTTTTAGTTTCAACTCACGGAAGAAATAGCCCTATTTACCGATATTCACACCAAATATCACAGGAATTATACATTTTGGTTTTGACAACATTTTATCTGCACTTGTGCCAGTAAACGGGTATTTCATGGCTAATATTTTACCAATAATGAACATCAAAGACCCAAATAACACAATTTGGGAAAAAATAATAAAAACCACACCAACAATAAAAAGTAGGAGTTTGAAAGTGACATGCCCATGACATGCCCGCCAAAACTCTATCAGTTGTCAGTTTGACAATTTGCGTGTTCCTAAACTGTTACCAGTATACTGACCTAATCGCTTAGGCCAATGATCGCTTAGGTTTAAGATATTTTGATTTATGCCACACTTGACAGTACACTGATATTTTTTAGAAACAACCAATATGTATCCGTGATGCCAACCACGGCTTCAAATAACGTTATTTTTTCATAACGTTACTGCTTCAAGGGCTTAAATAACGTTATGAAAATTTACCCGATATTAAAAATAACGTTAAAAATTTATATTAATAACGGTTAATGTTATAACGTTATATAGGATTTATAACGGTAAATATATGTTCTTTGATAACGTTATAGTCCGTCAAGAAAGTCATGACAGGCGGGAAAATTTTCTAAATTTTTTTCTTTGTATTTTTTCTTTGTATTTTCACACAAATCTCGCAAAAAAGTGGGCTGCGAGTGAGATTTAGTGCACCGTGCACGATCGCATACCTGGTACCAGAAAATAACGTTATTTTACTAAATATCGTTAAAAAAATAACGTTATCTGGCTACCATTATGAAAATAACGGTACGTGACGATATTTTTTCTGTTATTCGATAGCGTTATGAAGCCCTGATGCCAACCTACAGATAATTTCAGATCGGTGGGGAACCAATAGAAAATCTAGAAGTGTCTATCGTCGCGCCGTCTGGTGGAGATTAAAAATAAGAAAACCTCTCATTTAAGTTGAATGGACTGTATCTCGGGAATAAAGACGGGAAAAGCAGATAATTTCACCAACCTCAGTTTGGTTCCGTAGCTTCGCTTCGAGGGCCCTCTTCTCTTCTTTTCTTGACACAGATTTACACACACACACACTCATTCACACTTGGCTGATTAAATAGTTCTATAGGCTATCGCGCATAGTAACGACGTAGAAGTTGATTTTTTTAGGCGGCGCGTTCGAGCAGAGATTCGTTCTGAGAGGCTCGTTTTTGAATACTGACACTCGCGAAGACGACACTGCTTTTTATATAGGTAGGGACGCTCTCGCCGCGTGATTCGTAAACTAGGATTTTTTATTTTTCTACCTTCATTCACAAAAAAGTATTAAATTTTTGAATTCGAGTTCGTTCATCGGTCATATAGCTAGTTTAATATAATATGCAGATAATATACAGAATTCATAAATATAATTTTCATAATAAACATACTTAATAATGAGATAGAAATTTCTTGTAACAATAATAGGCTACTTGACATATATTTAATTTCATTGAAAAAATGCATATTTCTAGTAGAACTTGGCCTAGGAAACTGTATTTCACCCTTATCGTGAAATAAAAGCTTATGATTGATAAATAAAGTCGATTTTAAAATATGATTTTATAAAAATAGGAATTGTACTGACGAAAACGCTTTTGCGGTACTTCCGATCTGGATGTGACGTCATCCCATTTGTAATTTAATATCTTTTATTTATCGCGCTCGTTATATGTAAGTTTATTTGTACATAAATAATATGAATAAGCCTAGAAGGATTTATAAAATATATTTTCTTGAATAATTCAAATAAAACACCAGTTTTATATAATTATTATCTCCATTTATTGTAGTTAGGAAATGAAATGGCCAAAACTTTTCTACAAAAGTGTTCAACATTACAAATGATTTCTAAATTCTTTTTCAATTTTTTAAGCACCGTTAGACTCGTACGTTTAGCACATAAAACTTTTTTCAATAAAGAAAGTATAAAATACAAAAACATGACGTCACACTATGGCGGCACAATGGCGGACAGTGTTTTCGGCGCCATATATAGGGCATATTTTTCAATCAACATTTTTATGGGTTTCTACTGTTGAAAATATTAAAATATTAGTTTTTTTTAGTGAAAATGAATGATTAAGAAGCGATTAGAATGAAGAAAAAAAATAGGTCAAGTAGCCTATTAGAGCTTGATGACCTCAAGGAGCTTATTCTTTTGTAAGAAACATGCCCATTTTTATGGAATCCGAAAGATAACAATAATCCGTCTTGTTTTGCATGCGTTAAGTTTTTAACGCGCATGTGAGTATTATTGCTTCTGCTGCTTTTCTCTTGTAAAAAAAAAACTTGTACGAGACGATCTTCCTTATATAAAAAAGTACTCTGTGGATGCCATAGTAGCTAGTGTATCTGCCTACTTAGGAGATTGCGGGTTCGATTCCCGTGTAAGTCAATCATTTGTAGGTGTTATGTTATTAATATAGGTTTGTTGTCTGCGGTACCCAAATTACAAGCAAGGAATGCTTTGTTCGGGACAAGATTGCGTTGTGAGAATGTGTGAGGAATATTATTTATAATTTATTCTTATCTTATTTTTGCAGAAAAAGGAATAATCTCCCAAGATGCGCAAAACACCGCAGACGTCATCTTATTTTTTGACCAACTTTTTGACTCAATTAATAGAAGCTTCGGAAAAAGGAAGAAGCACAGTAAACCTCTTCTGGGACCTGCGACGCCAAACTCGCCACATCACAAAACATGGATGGAGGCTAAAATATTTTTAAAAAATATGAAGTTTGTGAATGTAAAAACCTTAAATGTGGAGCATGTTCCCACTTTAAATAACTGGGTATGGACACTAGAAGGAATAGAACTACTATTAAAAAAAATTGCTGTGAAGTACGGAGTGACATCGGTTTGGTTGCGGCATCTGAACCAGGATCCAATCGAAATTTTTTTTGGATCGATAAGGAGCCAAGGATGCCGGAACGTAAACCCTACTCCAGATGGGTTTGAAGCAGCATTTAGCAGCCTTTTAATAAACAGCCTATCTAGTGTCCATGCCCCTGGGGCAAATTGTGAGGTGGATAATTGCCATGCTTTGCATGAAGTTCTCATCACAAGCGGGGCCTGCAAAGAACAAATAAACTGCGAGCTGTCTAAGATTCCGGACATAGAAATTATACCCCTTGAAGACAAAAGTGACCCCCGAATAGTTGGGGGGCTACAATATGTTAGCGGTTATTTTGTTAAAACCGCTAAGAAGAAAGTCTTCAATTCAAGGGTTGTAGTGAATGCAAAAAAAACTTAATGTCCGATCAGGAAGGAGAGTATTTAAAACGTAGAGAGTACGCTAATAAAAAATGGCTTTGCAGTCCCAGCGACTCTCTCTTGAATTGTGTTTCGAATCTGCAGGATATAAATTACACAATAATTAAAAAGTGCTTAGATAAAAAATATTTAAAAAAAATAATTAAAACAGTGATATTTATTCACATACAATTTGATTTCTTAAAATGTGAACTGCATAAAGAAAAATTAATCGATTTTTTAATCAATATATCCTGCAGATTCTTCATTTACAATTACTGTAAGAATATAAATAGAATATTAATGAATAGGAGAGAGTGTGATGATGATACGGATTTGTTTATGCTGAAAGCGAAAAAATTATATATGAAATGTTTTAAAAGAAAAAAATAAATTATATCAATTACGGTTGTCAGTGTTTTATTTATTGAAAAACATCCTATAAAAAGAAACAAAAAGCAACCTAAACCCAGTAACCAATGCTATATGTAGGTATATAAATTGACAAAAAGTTGTCAAAACCTACTTCCAGAGAGCGCCACTTGTCTTACCCTATTTGGCCGTCGAGTTGTACCTCTATACCTATATATAAAAAAGTACTCTGTGGTACTGACGGTGATAATATTGACCGTATAATAGGCAGGGCTTCATAACGTTATCGAATAACAGAAAAAATATCGTTACGTACCGTTATTTTCATAATGGTAGCCAGATAACGTTATTTTTTTAACGATATCTAGTAAAATAACGTTATATTTACCGTTATTATTATAACGTTATTTTTTCGTTATGGCATAACAAAAAAATAACGTTATAATAATAACGGTAAATATAACGTTATTTTCTGGTATCAGGTATGCGATCGTGCACGGTGCACCAAATCTCACTCATATTTAAAATGTAATAAGCGTTATCTGTGAAAATACAAAGAAAAAATACACCTTAAAAGCGTGATTACGTTTAGAAAATTTTCCCGCCTGTCATGACTTTCTTGACGGACTATAACGTTATCAAAGAACATATATTTACCGTTATAAATCCTATATAACGTTATAACATTTACCGTTATTAAATACATTTATAACGTTATTTCTAGTATCGGTTAAAATTTCATAACGTTATCTATGCCCTTGAAGCAATAACGTTATGAAAAAATAACGTTATTTGAAGCCCTGGACTCGTTGAGCCTTGAGTAAAACTCAAAAAACTAAAATATACTTGTAAAACGAGTGTAAGACTGAATGAAACGTAAATTCTAACATTTATGATTTATATACTTACATAAAGCCATTATCTCAATGCATAAAGCAGTAAGCACTGTTAAGGGCGTTCCTTACGGAGAAACCGTAATTTACCGTATTTCAAGCCCTATAAACTCATAATTTGAAAGCTACAAAGTTATAATAAAAATACAGCAATAATCTTCAGTAGGTATATCGACATTCCTTTCCCCGTTTGAAATTTTCTATTTTTGTTTATTATAGTCATGATATCAGCTTCCAAAGTAAAACCAATTTATTAAAATTCAAGCATACATTCAGCATCTCCTTAGGATTTACAAATTACTTTTATTTTAAACACACGCCAATAGATCGACAATATCATAAACTACATATTCCCCGTTTTAATTTTTTTTAGGTCAATTTTGAACTAAGATAAGTAAAAAAATAGGGTTTTGGTGCGCTCTCGGCAACGCGGCAAATGTATGGCTAAGGTCGTTTGCTCGGGGGACGGCCTTAAGTGTTAACACAAAAAACCGGCCAAGTGCGTGTCGGGCCACGAGCAATATTAGATTATAGGGTTCCGTAACCCGTAGTACCGCTAATTTTTGATTAGTCAATGACAGGATTAGTGTGTTATCGTCACTACTAACATATTTTAACAACATCATCTCAGTTACGTTCAAGAATTTGAACGAAACGTTCCTTTACTTCGCCGAATTTTTTTAGCTTAATCGACTATTACTCAATAACTTATGAAGTCTTAACTTATACCATTTTGTCGGCACCATTAATATGTGCATTCACGCCGAATTACAGTTTTGTAGGTCCTTATAATTATATAGTCTCTGAGCAAAAACGCGAACAGACAGACAGACAAACAGACAGACGGACCGAAATTATAAGGGTTCCTTGTTGACTACGGAACCCTAAAAAGCAAAGTAAGTAGGTATAGAGAAATATTCCGAGGAACATTAAGGTCTTGGTCGTAACTCGTACTGTAATATTGGTAGGCAAGGCAATAAAATACTGTTTGATCAATATTGGTTTTGATTGATATATTACTATGAACATAGGCTTGGAATAATTTATTTTAAAACTAAAAATGAAATATGAATATTATTAGTGTAAAATTCAGACACAGAATATAAAGAATAATAACAGTACTTACTTAAATTTAATATTGCAAATTGTTTAAATAATGTGAATGAATAGTGATTGATATAATATATTATGACTGAATTCAAGCGCCCCTCCGCCATTTTTTAATTTGAAAACTATCTATATCTTAAGAGCCCGGGTTACCCTCGAAATTCTCATACATACGTAATACCAAAATCATTTTCTCATACGAAAATATTTAACATGTTTGAGTTATTTTTCAGCTTTGAATAGTAATTACCTAGGTTCCTGTACAAAAATTAACTTCAAAATATTTAAACACTAAAAAAATTTTTTTGGGTATAATTTTTTTTTACTAAATTTACTACTAAATATTTAAACACTAAAAAATAGAGTAAAACACTAAAAAATATATAAATAAATAGTATATTTACTACAAAATATTTTAATACTTAAAACCTTTTGTACAGGAACCTAGGTAATTACTATTTAAAGCTGAAAAATAACTCAAACATGTTAAATATTTTCGTACGAGAAAATGATTTTGGTATTACGTATGTATGAGAATTTCGAGGGTAACCCGGGTTTTAGAAAGAGTCAACATTATTCGAGGGTTGCCTGTACATCAAAAGTCGGAGAAAGGTCGAGTATCATTTACGTGTTCCGACAGTCCACATGTCGGAACACGTAAATGATACACGTCGAATGCCTTATTACTATCATAGAGTAATAAATATATTACTTCCATTATTTTCTATTGTAAGCATTAGAAAGGCACAACACTATTCGAGGGTTGCCTGTATATCGAAAGTCGGCGAGTGGTCGTCAGCAGTCGTCGAATCCCCTATCTCCATTCTCCATCCTTTTCTATAGTAAGCATTAGAAAGGCACAACACTATTCGAGGGTTGCCTGTATATCAAGAGTCGGAGAGCAGTCGTCAGTGGACTGTCGGAATAGCTGGGCATGTTGCCATGCGACGTCGCCGCGACCACCAGAGAGTTCTGCGCGGATGATCACGCTGTGAAACTCACGCTCGATGTGTAGGGTATCTGGAAAAGTATACGGTGTTATTAGTAAATCTTATATTCCACCATATTCAAACAGTGAATTGAGGCACAAAACTTAATATAAAATATCAATATTTGTATGAAATAATTGTGAAAAAGAAATTCTGCCTTGTTATTTTGCTTTATAACCCAGTGGCTCATGCCAAATTATTGATGTTTTTCGACAGAAGTTTATTTTTAAATAGCGTTGTTGATTGGTTAACTTGGGGTTCTTGGATGTATGCTAATCGAAACACGGCAACTTCACGCTACAAAACGTAAAGTGAAGCGGGAATCTTTTGCTAAAAACCATCGAAACCGGTTATTATTATTAGAAATATTCGATAAGTTTTGTAGGATATCTATGAATTTATCCATACTAATATTATAAATTTGCATGTCTGGTTTTCCTTACCTTTTATCTCTACCTTCTCCGCAACTCCGTCATCAAACTGCAGTGACCACGTGACGTCACCGTTCTCGTATAACGCGAAGTTGGCGCGCATCGACAACCGCATGAACTTCACACCGCTAGATGACGTTAGCCGCCACAATATAGAACCTGTGTCTTCGCCTTCTGTAAGATAAAATATTTATTAGTAGATGTTACCTGCTTACTTCATGTAAGTGTTTGTTAATTGTGCGGGATACCGCTCGTTTTTCACAATAAAACTATTGAAAAGGACATAGGATTTTTACGGGAAGATTAAAGCATTATGTGTACACTTACCATTTCTCGCCAAATAGACTTGTTTCCAATCATGTTCAACCTTTCTAAATATGCCCCTGCACTCCCAAACACCGGTAGCCCACCCACGTAGCTCCGCCCCTGCTATATACAACGAAATATTAACTATGGTGATATACATATACTAGGCGTTGACAGCAATTTTGTCGTGCTCAAAATTCTAATTACAGTAGAACCCGTTTAAGACGATCACGCTTAATACGATTTCCTGCATAAAACGCCATTTTGCATCAGTCCCTGCAACTTGAGACATATTTTCATACATTCTTTAACGCTTAATACGATCGTCATCCCGTTTAATACGCCCTAACGGCCAACCTCTTACCTCATCGCCACGGCATTGTGTACCGTCAAATCAGTGGGAATGCCAGATAAATCCTATGTTTCAGCTACGTTTGCTGGTGATTGGTAATGCGAAAAATCCACGTTGTTTCAAAAACGTAAAATCGCTTCCTGTAACATAATATATCAGCACAATCTCGAGCTTCGAGGATGACCGGCATTCATTTCATCTATTGGTTAGAAGCTCTAGATGACCACTTCCAGATTAAATTAATGTAGACGCATAATTCTCTTCATTGATAATATGAACACCTACATCCGAAAAAACATAATAAATATTAACTCATATGTACGATGCAAGCATCGCACATTCCTAGGTCAGCTGTCAGCATAATAATTAGTACATCAATTTAGTAAATATCTCAATATTTAACGATTTCGTAATGTTTTAATTTTTGCTATAATCATCAGTATCTTTGTGTATATAAAATGTGTCTGCTATAATACGCTATCATTATTATCACTTATCTTATATCATTCGTCTTATATCAATTCTCTTATATCAGTGTACCTTTGTGCTTCGAGCGGCCGCGGTTCCGCGCCTCGAGCGCGGAACCGCGTCATCAGCCTTTTGGAAATCATCTACTTCCGAAGGATTTTATCAAGAAAGACGTCGTCGAATTCAATGAAGATTATCAATCACAAATCATGGAGGATCTTTGTGGTCCTTCGAGCAAAAGTGGTTTGGTGTTTTGTGCGGTAGCGAATCGGTCTGTCGGCCTCCCACAAGCGGGTCTCACCGACTAGATTGAGAAGGCGCATCATATTATCGCATAGAGCACGGAACCGCGTCATCAGCCTTTTGGAAATCATCTACTTCCGAAGGATTTTATCAAGAATCAAGAAAGACGTCGACGCAATCAATCAAGATTAGCAATCAAGATTATCAATCAAGATTATCAATCAAGATTATCAATCATAATATCATTTATAACCAACGTTGGAATTTATATCATTATCAACTTTAACAAAGGTGCACAATCATTATCATTTTTATCAATTCAAGCTTGAAATTTTAATCAATCAACATGGAATCAATCATCAATCAACAATCACATATCAAGAAGGAATGGCACATAATGTCGCTGGACTTGCAAAATATCAAATACATAAAAATACCAAGATGGTTAAATATTCGTGAGAACGTATCAATAGAATTACACGGATTTGCTGACGCATCAACTAAAGCGTACGCCAGTGTAATATATTGCCGAACTATTAATCATACGGGTCAATCATCGAAGCCCATAATAGTGGCGGCAAAATCAAGATTGGTTCCCACTAATAAAAACATCACGCTACCCAGGCTGGAATTATGTGCAGCGTTGCTTTTATCAAGTTTAATGGAAAAGGTCAAAAATGCCTTATCAGAATTCCATATACACAAAACCTACGGTTGGTCGGATTCGACTGCTGTATTAGGTTGGCTACAAGGCGACCCGAGCAAATGGAAATCGTTTGTTGCCAACCGAGTAACGAAAATCATAAACATCATGCCTGCGGATTCCTGGAACTACATCAAATCAGAAGAAAACCCTGCGGACTGTGCTAGTCGCGGTATCAAGGCAGAACAGCTGAAGAGTTTTTCCTTGTGGTGGGAAGCCCCAACATGGCTTTCATCATTCGGCCCACTGCAAGAAAAAATTCAGTTTGAAACAAAGGAAGATATTAAAATATCAAAGCAATGTCAGGCGGCAACACTTGTTTCAGACAATACAATCAACGAGTTATTGACTCGAACAAGTTGCTTAGCACGCACCACTCGGGTCATTGCTTGGATGCTCCGGTTACGGCCCCGGCGTCAGCAAAAACCTACTTACCTGACTACAACTGAATTACATTCTGCAAGAAATATAATTATTAAATATCAACAAGAGATCGACTTTTCGGATGAAATCAAGAACCTTAAAAATAATCAAAATATAAGTTCGAAAAGTAAAATACTCAGCCTTAAACCTTTTTTGGACCAAGATGGAATGCTTCGAGTTGGCGGCAGAATAACGAAAGCAAATATCAGCTGGGAACGCAAGCACCCGCTCATTATTGCACACAGTGGCCATCTCACAAACTTGCTCATCGATCAGGCTCATAAGAAGACCTTTCACGGTGGAGCGAGGCTTACCTTAGCTTACCTGAGACAAGATTACTGGATCATAGGCGGTAATCGAGCTACAAAAAAGCAAATTCGATTGTGCATAACGTGTCGAAGACATAAACCAGAGAGACCTATGCAAATAATGGGAGATCTACCAGAATCAAGATCGAACCCTTCAAGGCCATTCTTAAATACGGGTATTGACTTCACGGGCTTTGTCAATGTCAAGGCCAATAAAGGCCGAGGTATTAAGACTACGAGGGGCTACATAGCTGTCTTCGTGTGCATGGCCACGAAAGCAGTTCATCTAGAACTAGTCTCCGACCTGAGCTCAGCATCATTTATAGCAGCTCTAAGAAGGATGGCAGCCCGACGAGGTACTCCCCAACACATATTCAGCGACAACGGGACAAACTTTGTCGGCGCCAACAAGATATTGCAAGAAGAGTTTGAAATCATAAAATCAAGCCTAGATCAGCATTTTTATAACACAATCAGTGACATGAACATCACGTGGCATTTTAATGCACCATCATGGCCTAGCTCCGGCGGACTGTGGGAAGCTGCAGTGAAAAGCCTGAAACATCATCTGCGTCGAGTGCTGGGTGATCAGCACTTGACCTTCGAGGAGTTTTCAACCCTCCTTGCTCAAATAGAGGGATGTCTAAACGCACGCCCACTGTGCGCATTGAGTGAGGATCCTGAGGATATCGACTATCTCACTCCATCACACTTCCTATCGAGCGGTCCGACTTTAAGCCTCGTCGAATCAGAAAAAGACGAAAGAACACGCTGGAAATTGACTCAGAAGATATTTAACGACATTTGGAAAAGATGGCAATCAGAATACCTATCTCAACTACAATCAAGAAGCAAGTGGACAATGTCTAAACCGAACATCAAGGTCGGCGATATCGTTATAATTCATGAGCCAAACTTACCTGCTGGAAAATGGGCCATGGGAAGAGTGACGGAAGTCCATCCTGGAAATGATGGTTTCGTCAAGGTTGTATCACTTAAAACAAAAAACGGAATCATCAAAAGACCTATTACAAAATTATCAATTCTCCCCGTGTCGGAAAATATAGAAGAAAATCGAAGAGATAACGAAGTATCAAAGGTGTCGAAGAAATCAAGTTCTAAGACGATAAATATCACATCAATGGCACTAATGTTGTTGATGTTGATCATTACTCCAGTTCAATGCGCTCACAACATATCATATTTCAAAAACAATCAAGGAATTTACTTCGATAAAATATCAAATATGAAATTGGCACGGGATGAGTGGAAAATAATTGTTTATTACGATATCGAGCCTTATTGGCAAGGAATAACGTTATTTTCTAAGTACATCAATCACTTAGAAAATATTTGTCATTATAATAGAAATAAAATATCACAATGCGAAGTTGTATTGGCGCAATTACATCACGGCGAATCGGAGTTAAATTACTACAACAGTATGCTACTGGGTCAACGCTCGGCGAGTTCAAGAAAACGACGCGGGCTCATTAACGGTATTGGAAATATCGCACACAGCTTATTTGGCGTGTTAGATGAGAATTTCGCAGAACAATATCAAAAGGACATCGAGCTCATAAGAACTAACGAAAAGCATTTAGCTACTCTCTGGAAAAATCAAACTTCAGTGATCGAGGCGGAGAACAATATTTTACAAAGAATTGACGATGCCATGGACAAGCAGTTCAAAACTTTCAATCAACATTTAAATAATTTTGAGGAAAAAGTCAATAGAATTAACGGCGAGATAGAAATATTATCAGAAGACAGTGAATTCGCCATGTCATCAATTATCGCTAACAATGTTTTATTAAATTTGAAAACAATTCAAAACAGCTTATTGGACACAATTACGAATGTATTTTATGGGAAATTTAATATACACTTGATCACGCCGAAACAACTGAAGGAAGAATTGAAATTATTGCAGGACAGATTTCAAGGGAATTATCACTACCCTATGACAATATAGATGAAGATTTGCCAAAAATATACCAAACAATGAAGGTGCGCACAAGACTGAATCAGCAATTTATTATCTTTGAAATGAAAATACCATTGGTAAATAGAGACATTTACGAACTATTTCACCTGGTACCAATTCCACATCAAGAGGGAAGAAACATCATCAGCATCACTCCGATATCAACTCACATCGCCATTAACATACAGAAGGAATCATACGTTCCAGTGACGACACACGAGTGTGTGACGTTCGATATTACGTCACTCATTTGTCAGCTAAAAGGTCCTATATATCAATTGAAGGCAGACACTGACCTGTGCGTTATGGATCACATTACGAACAAGTGTAAAGCTGACACCGCAGTCTGTGAAAACAGCTGGAATCAATTAAGTGTGGGAAATACATACATATTCTTTTGTTGTGATCAATGTACAACAAAAATCATATGCGACGCGGAATTAAAAGTAGAACAACTTCAGGGAGCTGGAATACTCAATATAGGAAAAAATTGCGTCGTGAAGGGGGACTCCTTTACTCTGTATTCCCAAAAAACGTCATCAAGCGACTTAAAGATTCAAGCAGACGTACCACTTTATGAAATCCCTACAATCAATGAGGTTTTTAATTTATCCATTCCGAACAAAGAAGATGTAGAAGAGTACAAGCCAAACGACAAGCTTATAACGCACATAAGGAAGCAAATAGAGCAGATGAAATCCGACGGTGTCTTCGTGGATCAATTATCCTATCATGACATCCATCACTACGTCGGTATTTATGTGGTCGCTGCTATATTGGTCGTGATAGCAGCACTCTTCATACGACGCTGCTTGAAACGTCGTCGCGACGGCGCGTTGATCGCGCCTACCCCTCTCCACCTCAGGCGGGAAGCTGCACAGAGCAGGCAGCCGACACCGCCCCCAAAATCATCCAGCGAGCCTCAGCCGTGTGGGTCTCGCGCTCCCGAGCAACGGCATTCATCTCATCACCATCAGCATCACCAAGGAAGCAAGCGGGACACAACAAGCCACTACGCTACGGTCAACGTCCCTACAGCTTTTGAGTTTGATCGTATTTAATTTAATTTAATTTAAATGTTTTTCTTTTTTTATCTTCATCTCGCGGCCGGGAATATGTACGATGCAAGCATCGCACATTCCTAGGTCAGCTGTCAGCATAATAATTAGTACATCAATTTAGTAAATATCTCAATATTTAACGATTTCGTAATGTTTTAATTTTTGCTAAAATCATCAGTATCTTTGTGTATATAAAATGTGTCTGCTATAATACGCTATCATTATTATCACTTATCTTATATCATTCGTCTTATATCAATTCTCTTATATCAGTGTACCTTTGTAATGTGTATCTATCAATAAACAGTTATCATTTTAAAGCTGTTTCCATCATAAATCATCATTATCAGCGTGTAAGGTGTACAGACCCGTACATCATACGTATGTAGTATGGTCCGTTTTTTATTTCCCTATATCCCGCATTTAATACGCTTTCCCGCATAAGACGCGTTTTTGGTTGAGTCCCTGTGAAATCGCATTAAACGGGTTTTACTGTAGTTTATTGCGCGGACAACGTACTATATATTTTTGTTTATTTTTTCTCGAGATAGAATCTATCCTTTATTCTTTACTGGGACTGAAAGTCTTTTAATACAAATTTTAACATAAATATTAGAAAATGTTATAATTTATCGCCTAATTTTATCTAGATACGCCAATGACCGTAAAAAGAGTAAAAAGTAACAGACAAACACATTTCTACTAATAATATTAGTTACATACCTGTATGCGTATACACGTCAGTACTAGCACAATACTGAATGCGCGCGGCGCCCGGGGCGTTAAACACGAACTGGTGCCCTGCGCCCAACTCGCCCCTCGCCCGCCGCCACGCCGCCGACCCCGATATCCGACCCTGAGTCTCGTAGTCGCTCGGCTTTCTGAAACAGAGTGGTGTTATTAACGTAGTAGTGGGCCTAATTGCGATTTACTCATATTTATTGACCACTGATTTTACCATAGCGTACCTAAAATCGCGCGACCTAAAATCAAATACTTTGCACATTTTCCTTCGATTATTGCCGATCGAACATATGGAGTCCCTAGTCTACGCTATAAAACATTGTTAAATATTGACACGAGTGATACACAACTCGATGAAAACTTATCTTGTAGTCGTTATATATTGTCAGTGGTTCTTAACCGGTGGTCCGCAGACCACTGTGGTCCCTGGAGGTATTCCCAGTGGTCCGCGAAGCCATCCTAATAATATGAGAATTCAGAAGTTAGTAAAGAGTATGGACTATACAGTATACAGTCACAAAAATAATTAAAGTCTGTAACTTTTAGATTTTTGCCGAATAAAAAAAAGACTTCTAATTATAAAGTTGTCCTTGTTTTCTTTACTTATCAAAAAAACCCATAGTTTAGGTAAACCAACCGAGTGATCCCCGGCTAGACAAACATTTAGTGAAATGGTCCATCATGACTAAAAGGTTAAGAACCACTGTTCTATATCCATAGACTTATTAGTAGTTATAAAACATGCACGGTTCCTACCCACCTCTCGGTCATCATATCGGCCAACTCAGCGACTATCCTGCGCGTGAGCTCCTCTCGTCTGTACACCGGCAGGCGGCTATAGCTCGTCTCACGTAGATACAGTATTGTGTGTAGTAGCTGCTGCTCCGTGGTAGAGGTGCGACGGGATAAGACCTGGGGAGTTACAGGTGTTGTTAGAAGAGATTGTTTAAAGTTAATTATCCTCACAAGTGTGGAATGTATAATTTTGACCGGACTCTATTTTAAAAATGTACTATCGAAGATATTGATTCCTAGGCAGTTAACGGACCTATCATCTACGTCATTTGGTCGGCTTATTTTAATTAAATATAATGAATACTAGCCGCGATCTAACGGCTATAGGTTTGTCTCGTAACGGGACAAAATTATGTAGGTCCGCCATCTGAATCGCGCCTAGTAGTAGAATACGCCTACTGCTTAGGATTTTCTCTGAATATACTTACTGATTATTATTTTTATAATAATAAGTTGGGCTAATAAGATCTACTTATTCAAATCTTTAATCTTCAAATATTTAAATATCAAAGTTATAAACTGTAATCTGGCTCAGTTTAGGCATTAAAATTAAGTTTTCTAGTTAAAATGACGTAAAAAAAACCAAGGCGGTTAAAAACAAGGCGGCTTTTTTAATTATTAAATCATGATTCATGAACAAGTTGTATTAGTGGCGTATCTACACACGGGGGCCCAGGGGCAAATACCTCCTTGTGGTGTGTGGTGTATCTCCAGGTGACGTCCTGCAGGTCGTCGCGCGAGTACGCCAGCACGTATGACAGCCGCTTGCCCCAGCCCACGCTGTACATCAGGGGCGTATCTATGCGCCCCTCGCAGGGGTCCACGTGCACCCAGCGCTGAGATGACTCGTCGTACACCTACAGGAGTTATATTTTATATTATAGGTAACCCCTTAAATGGTTGTTTTCCCGCAGTAAAATGATTGAACTGTCTTAGGCGGACTTGCACAGATCTGAGTTAAAGTTTACTCTGAGTTAAACACTAACTTACACTAACTTACTTACACTAACTACACTAACACTAAACACATAACATTTACACAAATACACCTAAATACAAATTTACACAGTAACTTCACAGACACAAAAGCGTGCGATGCAAACAGGCAACATTACAAATTTAAAATCAACATAAATTATAACACAAAAACGACGACCCACTACTTCCGAACCTACATAGAAATTGAAATAGTACATATAATAAAAAAACTTTAAAATTCGATAACGTAAACCAAATTATAGAATCTGTGGATGCCCACACTGTTGCTGACTCCTTTAGTGGCGAACTCGACAACTGTATTCCGAGCAACTTAAATTTAAATAATCACCTCAAAATTATTTGTCAGAACATACGGAGCATCAATAAAAACTTAGACGAATTTGAGACACTACTGGTTAGGACCAAGGTACCATGGGACCTAGTCGTTCTCACGGAGTGTTGGTCACAAGGAGTAAATAACATCCCTTCTCTTCCGGGCTACGACACATACTCTAACATAAATAATACATTGCAAAACGACGGTGTGGTCGTATATACCAAAAAGAATATCTCGGCATCCGTCCAGGAACCAATACTAGCTGATGCAAACTGCCTACAAATTAAGGTGGACAACCATACAATTGTACTAGCTATATACCGATCCCCATCTAAAAAGGATATAACACCTTTTCTTGACTCCCTAAGTAACACCTTAACAAAAATAGACCGAACAAAAAACATTATCATTATTGGTGATCTCAACATAAATATCGGTGAAAACTCCACAGACCCTAATAAAAACAATTACTTAACCCTCCTTGCGTCCCATGGACTGCTAGCTGCACACACTCTACCGACTCGTCTTACCAATTGTCTGGACCACGTAATGCTAAAATCAAATTTTCGAGCAAAAGTTTTTATAGCACCCACAACCATCACCGACCATGACACAATTATATTTTACCTTCCAAATTCCACAACAAAACCAACGAAAAATAAGATCACACATAAACTAAACTATGACCAAATATCAAACGATATAGCCAATCTAGACTTCACCAATTTATATAACACTCAGAATCCCAACACCGCCGCAGATTTCTTAGTGAACTCTATTAAACAAATAATCGAGAAGAATACAAAAGTGATTAAAATACCCAATCGAAAAACAATAATAAAACCATGGATTACACCGGGCCTCTTACGTTGCCTAAAGCACAAGGACAACATGCACAAAAAACTTTCAAAATTCCCGGACGACCCCTTACTAGCAACAACCTACCACCGATACAGAAACTATTGCTCAAAAATATTAAAAAAGTTAAAAAATGAATACCACAAATCTGAACTATTATCATCTCGAAACAATACAAAAACACTCTGGCAGACACTAAATAAAATAACAAATAGAAATACAAAAAAAAGCAGCGCCGCTGACCTTCTGACACTAGCGTCCTCCCCAAAGCAATCAGTAGAGTTAGCAAATAATTTCTTCGTCAATATGGGTAAGACTCTAGCAAATAACATTACAGCCACATCCAAACAACTACCAACCACAAAAAAATCACCCTGCCATTCCATGACATTACTACCCACAGACGAAAAGGAAGTAACAAACTTGATAATGTCTTTGAGAAACAACTGTGCCGTGGGATGGGACAAAATCCCAACTTATGTTATCAAGCAAAACATACACTTAATTGCCCCTCCTTTAACGCATATCTGCAACCTATCACTCGCTGCTGGAGAATTCCCCAAAGTTTTTAAAAAAGCTATGATACATCCTATCTATAAGGCTGGCAATAGAGATCAGATCTCAAACTATAGGCCAATTGCTGTCCTATCCTCCCTTTCAAAAGTGCTCGAACGTATAATGAACAAGAGACTTGTATCTTACCTCGAGAAAAACAACATCTTATCAACATCGCAGTACGGATTTCGAGCCGGCAAATCGACTGGTGATGCAGTTCACGACTTGACTGATCTCGTTATTAAAAAACTAGACGAAGGGCAGAAGGTGCTAGGCATCTTCCTAGACTTGGCCAAAGCATTTGATACTGTCTCTATCGCCACCCTTATAGAAAAGATGGAGCAAATCGGTATTAGGGGAACCCAGCTCAAGCTTTTCGCTGATTTCCTCACTGAGCGTACACAGTGCGTTAAGGTAGATGATTACATTAGTACAGAATTATTTACAACACACGGCGTTCCCCAAGGCAGCGCAATCGCCCCAACCCTATTCATCATCTACATTAACGACCTGTGTGCGCTCATGTTACAAAACGGGAATATTTTTACCTTCGCTGATGACACGGCCCTCTTGTTTTACTCTGACACCCGGGAAAAACTGTATGAGATTGCTCAAAGCGGATTCGACAAGGTTTCCGAATGGCTACGGAGCAATACTCTGACCCTAAACGCTGAAAAAACAAAATACATCGAATTCGCCATACGCAACCTACTCCCCATGACCGCCACCCACGCTATCACAGCACACACGTGTTCGAGACCTTATGTTATACAGTGTACATGTAAGCCCCTAGAGAGAACACTAACAACAAAATATCTCGGAGTGGTCTTGGACTCTTCCCTCAGCTTTTGCCCGCACATCGAAACGCTCACAGCAAGAATCCGTAAACTAATACAAATTTTTAAAAACCTACGAGATGTCGCGGATGAAGCTCTGAGAATTACGGTATATTATACACTTTGTCAATCACTACTTACATATTGTATAACTACGTGGGGCGGCGCACCCAAAACAACGCTTTTACAACTAGAGCGAGCCCAACGTGCAATACTAAAAGTGGCAAACGGCCTACCTTACCGCTACCCTACAGAAGATCTATATAAAAAAGTTTGCAAAGTTCTAACAATTCGCCAACTGTTTATACTTCACACAGTCATCAAACAACACGAAGTTACCACATACAATCCTTCAGTGTCTCTAGGGAAAAGAAGATATAATCCCATCGACTCAAATCACAAAGTGCGCACACGGTTTGCTGAGCGGTTCTTTTGCTTCCTCGGGAAACACTTATACAACAAAATTAATAAGCGGACAAACCTATTCCCGTTAACAAAATCTGCCTGTAAAAGCCAAGTCACCGAATGGCTGAAAACAAAAACATACGAAGAGACTGAAGAATTAATTTTAGTTCTTAAAGCATAACTCGCACACAATCAATAACTTAATCACACACTCGCACACACACACCCACACCCACACCCACACACACACACACACACACACACACACACACACACACACAATACTTACATAATATTATATACACCAAACATACTCTACTAACGATACTCCCACCCACACCAATATTTGAATGTTTATGAATAATTACCTACATAGGACTGTAAATTACTGCAAAATTGTACAAAATTGGGAAAGAGGCCTGGTGACCTGAAACACAGGTTAACGCCCAGCTTAGGCACCAGTCTCCCACAAACAATTGTAATAAGTATTTAAGACTGTAATAGTATAATATAATATTGTTGAACATTGTGGTGAGAAAAAAAAAAAAAAAAAAAACATCATGTCATCTCTATCACTCACTTGGTGAGTGACATATATGACATGATTTTTAACTCAGAGTTAACTTTAACTCAGATCTGCGCAAGTGGGCCTTAGTAGTACAATAGATTTGCGAAGTTTTTTTAAATTCAAATCATATATAAAATTCGGCCGGGTCATAGCCGCTCGCGCCTATTTGCGTAAAGTTGCCACAGTACGTCATACAAAATATTTTTTTTATTTTCAAAAAGTAACTTGCATGATTCGATAGTATTACTATAGGTAAATCGTTCTGCTGCGGGAAAACAACCACTAAAATGTCACGTTCAACGACAAAACCTTGTTACATAATGTTAATGCTAATTTCTTACGCTGATTTTTTTTGCCGGGTTAGTTCGGTTAGTTAGATAGTAATGATTTTTTAACATTTCACTGTCTTCTTAACGCAAATAATCTGTAAAAACTATACTTATTAAAATTTTATACCTCGCACCACACATGGTCAGTAACGTCATACACGTATCGTGTATCAAATCCGGCGGCGCGACACACCAACGTGAAGCAATTGGCCCACTCGCCGCAGCGCCCTCTGCGCGTCGTGAGAAGGGCGCGGGGGTCGTTGCGCCGCGGGAACGTAACTACGCCACTGCATTGCGGGCAGCGGTATATCTGAAGTGTGGGAGTTGTATTGGTTGATCAACAAAATATATTTTGTAGTGTTATTTAGATAATTATTACTTTATTATTTCTAGGTTTTGCACTGCCCGTTTTCCTTTGCTAACTTCGATAATAATAATTAAAATGACAAAGTAATTAAAATACCACAACGAACGAAATATTACATCACAATTCACAAGTGAGTGTTTTTTTTTTGCATCTCAAATTATTTATGTGCCTTGTACTAAAGCTGAATAATACAGGCATTAATAGCTCACCTCAACTCTGCACGTCTCAGTCTCAACATACTGCATGTCAGTCCGCACCAGCTTGGTTGGACCACGGCAGCTGTCGCAGTCCGGCTGGTCTACCCAGTTGAAGAATTCATGCTTGAACCAGCCCACCAGCTGCCCCAGCAACGCTATGTCCATAGACAGAGGTGGGGTTTGAGAGTCACCTGTAAAATCATATTGCTATTACTGTAGTCTAGTCATGACTCATGAGCAGATAGAAATTTGTCTTATGACACACATATTGTAGACTTAAGACTAGGTAGAATCATTGAAAGCAGTGGCGGCCTTACCCATTGCGAGGCCCCGGGCGACAGGTCTTTACGGGCCCCCGGTCAGCAGGTCTTTAGCCGTCTATCTACCGCCACGGCCGCCGACACCGGCACCTCACCGCCAAAAATTTAAATAAAATGCCACTTTCTGACATTTTGCATTACGCGCGGCCCCTGCAAGAGCGAGGCCCCGAGGATTTGCCCTGTTCACCACCCCCTAAGGCAGCCGCTGATTCAGAGAGTATATAATATTGACTTTTCCATTATGATATATATACTTATCTATGCTACCTTTGGTCGTTGCCATATCACCGAAGATATTTACTTCACTTCAATAAATCTTACAATAAAAGAAATACGTTACAAAATGTATTTCAATTACACAACATAGTTGGCGACGATGATGACTACGAACCTGCAGAATTGGAAGAGGATTCGCGCCTCCATACGAGCACAATTTACGAGGTGGGAATTAAAGACACATGAGAATCTTGACTACGCGGAGACTCATGTCAGGCTACAGGCAAAATATAATATCTGAAGTACCAGATGAGGAATTAGATAATGAGATTGAGACTAGTTACAATATTGAAGAGGAATTTATTTCCATCAAAGTACAACTTCTTAACATGCAACAACGAGCTGAAAGTAATTCTACAACTACTCGAATACTACAATTAGATACAGAGAACAGAATATATACACGCTGCGATACATTCGAGAAATATTTAAACAAAGAAAACCTACAATCTACTACGTTTTACGAAGATCCAGCCAACGCCGTGGACAAAACTGAAAACATCGTACACTACTCATTAAAATCTATATTTACGGATGAGAGTAAACAAAACAAAGAACAGAACCAACTTCCATCAAGAGAAGAAATGAATGTACAGTATGAATACAATTCCATTGACAAAATATAAGATGCATGGAAGGATGAAAGGGACACGAACGACGATCAAAAAGGAAAATATAATACAGAACAGAACAGAACGAGAACAAAAGGCAGAGTATTATTACTCAAAGGAAATTGGAAAATACTATCAACAGATTTAAATATTATACAAAAGCGAGTTTTATGTATCTAAAAGAGGAACATAACGAGCTAATACATATTAAGCACAAATGGAAAGAAAAGGAACAATGCGAATAGAAATACGACTGGAAGGAGTGTTTTATTTACAATACCACATACCCACTTTTTGGAGACATACAAGATACACATAACATACACAAGAAGAGAACTACTCTTAAATATACATGGAATAAGGGAGGAGGAGGCGGGCCTACTACGCTATAAGGTCGTCTTGTAACTGTACTGATGCTGTAACAATTTGACGTCGGGCGGCCACCAACAATTTTACACCGCCTTGACTACGCTATAAGGTCCTCACTGATGCTGTAACAATTTGACGCCGGCACTTACTGGAGCTTTTGCCTCTCCTGACCAAGCATTCAGGATCAGCGGGTTGCCATAGCACCGAAGATATTTACTTCACTTCAATAAATCTTACAATAAAAGAACCATGGACGTATAAAAAAAGGCGGACGGAGTCCCACCATACACAAAACTGTGCCGTTCAGAGTCGGCCAGCTGGCTGTATGTACACAGTCCGCACGCACACATTCTTGCGCTAGTCAGGCGCACGCACACATTTGACTGGCGTCAGAATGTGTGTGTAGCCGACTCCGAAGAAAAGTGAAGACACAGTTTTGCATATAACAAGACTCCGTTTTTTCTACGTTCATGAAAAGAACTATGTTACAAAATGTATTTCAATTACACAACACATTATTTACACAGAAATATTGCTGTCACACTCTTATCGCGTGTGGATACGAGATAGCAATATATTTGTGCGCGAGTGAAAAAGACAGCATACAAGTTTTGACCTGATTCCACACTCTTTGTCATAGAACTAAAGCTGACCTAACATATTATATTCTATTCTTTAAATTTTAAATTTCAGCATCCAAAAGATAATTTGCAATTAACTCATTAAATAAATCATACCTGTTTTCTTTTCTTTCTGTCTTTCCTCATAGTCTCTTATACTTTCAGCAGCTTCTGCTTTCAACTTCTCTAACGGAATGTATTTTCTTGCCTCCTTTTGTAATGCTTCATCCTCATACTTCTGCATTCCATAAAATAATTGTTCTATTTGCTCTAAGAATGGGTTTCCTGAGTTTAGCTGTGAAATATGAAAATACTATTTTAGTTAATGCATAGATGATAAATAATTATTTTAAGTTAGATGTTATCCGAGTAACAGGCTCAGAGAGATTATACAGATAGACAGCATTTTTGCATCTATGGACTAAGTTTTTATAGCAAGAATTTGTAAAATTAACCTTAATTTTTTTTGAGTAATTAATGCTGTAATTATCTCATTGTCAGATAATATTTTTGAACATAATCTTCTATTTACAACACGGTCACATTAACTGACACACCACTGGAATGCAATAACATGCGAGCTCCGTAATGACGTCATTCAACCATGTGTCTAGTTAATTTGACCGTGTTATACATAGTTCTTCTTATGTTTTGTGATTACTGCATACAATGAACTTACAATTTTAATAATTTAAATAAAATGAAGTTATTTTTACCAATTTGTATGATTGTAATGGTTCTTGTTTACTAGGCTGTATAGTTGGAACTGGCTTGTCAGTATTACATGCTTTAATATAATTTATTTTTTTGTCTAATGCTTCATGCGCTATTTTTAACTTACTTATGCATTTTTCTTTTGGAAATACAAATTGACCTGAAACCTGGAACAAATAAAAAAACTTTACAAACAAAAGTGTACAGCTTTTTCTATAAATTACATTTGAGACTACAAATTGTATACTACTAGCTTATGGTACAACGCTTTATCTTTCATACTTTATTGGTAGGTTGTGTTACTGCACAATAATTTAAGACAGAAATCACAATACAAGACAGTGTTTTACAAACAGAAAAGTGAGGCCTATTTCTCATAAAATATATGGCAGTCAAACTACACAGTAGTATAGATTGACTGTTTTTTACGCAGTCCATCCAATTGGGCTCTAATCTAGAATTTAGTAACGCAAGAAGATTTATATTTACCTTTTCAAATCCAATGTACTCCATGTAATCTGTGAAAGCTTTGCAGTCATGTACCTTTCCAAAAACAGCATTTGGAACTGTTCTTGTTTCTTCACCACTCGGATTATTTAATATAGAATCTAATATCATATGAAGCTCTATTATTAATTCATTAAAAGTATTACTTTTTGCTAGTTTACTTTCCAAATCAGCTAACCTTGCCATGTTCTCCATTTTTGCGAATTTTTTGTAGGGACCGATGTAAATTATTGGTTATTTCTTGTTCAAATTTCATAGGACTATTTATCTACATAATTTTTACACGTTTATTCAATTGGTTTTCCTTTTTTTAAGCAAAAATGTTAATATTGCATTTTGACGTCTATTGTTATCAATCAGCTGTGAGTTGTCATTACTCATTTGTCAATGTCATGACAAGTGATTTTTGTTATCATTTATTTTTTAATGTACGTCAAAGTAGGCATAGGCTTAATATTATACAGTTTAAAACTAGGGTAAGTTATAATGACCTTAATATATTATATAAACTGTAAAAATGCCAGACGCCTTAGAATGTTCATATTTAAATTTCAAATATTAAATAAATACAAATATTATACTGAAAAAATAGAACAACTAATGTGAAGAGATTATTAGGTCCGAACTCCGAGGCCAGGTTGCCATAGAAATGTAAATGTAAATAAACAATAAAAAGCTTAATTTATCTTTTATTCTTAATTCAAATTTAAAATGAGAAAATATTCAACCATCGAAAAAGACACAGGTGTGGAAAACATTGGTAATATAAATATTTAACTGCAAGTTATTGCATCTTGCTTTATTTAAATTTGGATTTAAACTTTTTATAGATTTTCGGCAAGGAAATCGTAACTGGTTGCTCCATGCTCGTTACGTGAGAGGGGAGCATGCTCTATGTCTTAATTTAGCTGACGAACTTCTTTCTCAAACGAATAATACTCATAGATTTTCTCACTTCGTAAAGGTAGGTAAAAGATGGTCAATTATCAGCCACGAAAAACTTTAGGGCTGGTATAAATAGTCAGTACTTAAGATGCGACCGTCTCAAGACGCGGTTCGGCTCTGTGATTGGTCCAAATTTTGACAGCCAACCAATCACAGAGCCTGAACCGTGTCTTGAGACCGAGATGCATCTTGAGTACTGATTATTTATACCAGCCTAAGATAGTGCAGCGAAACTGAAGTCGGACCGGGACAGCCATCTACCAATAACTACCCGTGTGATCATTGATTAACCAAGTAGCATAATATTCCCTCAGTCATTCTTCGCCTCACCAAAAAGACTATTCTCCACTTCATTTTTTGCTGAACGATTATAATTAACGTGAGCGTGGCGTTTATTTTACTAATCTCACTTTACTAGAGCACTATTGAAACTTCATGATTGTTTTCAGGGATCTATACTAGCTGATGCGGGCAGACTTCAAGAGGCAGTAGAGAAGTTTCATAGTTATATACGATTGCATCCGCACGACCCTGAACCTTTGAAGCAAGTCGCCAAATGCTTGTAAGTCTTATGGGCCGTTTACATTAAGCCCTGTCGGCATGGGCGCCGGCAGGGGGGTGCCAGGTGGTGCACTTGCACTCCTTGGGAATCTCTTGATCTATAGGAATTATCGAAATGAAAAGCCGTCTGTAACCCTATTACCATGCCGTACAAAGATAGTTCGTGATGTTTCGGCACTAAATGTATTCTGTTGACGTAAATAGACAGTCATTGTTGTTCGTAAATAGTAAAAAGAAAAAGTCTAAAAACGCGTTAAATTTCCAAAAAAATCCTCGGGGTCCAAGAGGCGCGAGGCCCCTCGGACCGCGAGGCCCACGCCTTGCACCGCCTCTGAATGGGATGCGATACGCGTCCCATTAAAGACGCCGGCAACGCACCTGCAGCTCTTGTTCTTGTGTTGCAGCTCGTGACCCGTTTGCTCATTTGCCCCCTATGGAAAAAAAAGATTATTAAGAGCCAAGGGGTGACCGCACTAGGCGTCCTAAGCGACACTACGCTGCAACGAAGCGACGCGACACGTCGCAGACAATATCTATTTCACTCTTTTGTCACTGAGTGTAACTTTTGTCACTGGAAGGATGAAAGATCCTTTTGTTACAGATTTCGTCAAGGCAGATTCCAACTATCACTGGAGGCGTATTTGGAAGCCAACAAAATTACAAAACATCCCGATCCCGAGATATTCTGCGCTTTGGGTATAATTTATTTACTCTCTTTTATTTTACTTATTCCCACCCCACCAGTACCTATATGTCGCGGCATAGACACATCATCAGTCATCAACTCATCAGTTATCAATCATCAATCATCACTCATCAGCCATCAGTCGATATCACTTATCAGTCATAACTCTTAACTCATAAGGCAATAGACAAAGTCGAAATCAGTTAGTGCATTTAGTAAAATCTTTGATGCTTTGGCAATATAACGCAGGCTGTAATTTGCACACTACAATAAATTAGTCATCGTTTTATGTTCTAGCGGAATGCTACTCGAGGCTGGGAGACGTGCAACAGGGTGTGGCGTGGGCGCGGGCGGGCGTGCAGGCGGGCGGCGGGGAGCGGGCGGGCGCGCTGCTGGCCAGCCTGCTGCACGCCACCCGCGACACCAGCGCCGCGCTGGCCGCCATAGACCACGTGCTGTCGTGAGTATTAGACAGTATAACTAGCTGGGCGACGTGCAGCAGGGTGTGGCGTGGGCGCGGGTGGGCGTGCGTGCATGCGGGCGGCGGGGGCGGAGAGCGGGCGGGCGCGCTGCTGGGCAGCCTGTTGCACGCCACCCGCGACACCTGCAGCGCCGTGCTGGCCGCCATAGATAACGTGCTGTCGTAAGCCACTGTTGTACAGAAGCTCCAACATGTCACCGTGGCGATCTACCAATAACGACCTGTTTGAACACTGATCTACCAATAGCGGAAACCAAGAACGTGCATTTATGCATAGATCGCCACGGTGACGATATTGGAGCTTATTTGCCCGCTCGCTCCTTGCCCCACCAATGAGACCTGAAAATCTATTCTATCATAAAATCGTGCCTTCCCCTGCATTTTTTGACAATCGATCTTAACACCTTCATCGCGGGGCGGGCCGAAATCAGCCCACCGCGGAATTTCAGCTGGTGCGGACGAAGAAAACTATGTTCTCTCACTCGGTGCGGAACGATTATCTCAGGTGTTTGTAAAGGTACGACAGAGGCAAATATATATTTGAGATTGTGTTTAAAATTATATGTCTTTTCTATAAAAAAATTATGGCAGGTCGTTATCGGCCCACCACGCACTGGAGGTGTCAAAAATCAACTCAGTGCGGCAGTGGGCTTATTGCGGCCCGCCGCACAAGCAGGCGGTTGGCGACCCGATACCGCACCGAGCGTCCGCCTCGCCAGTTAGTGATGTGCAATCTATCGTAAGTCGCAGCTGACGTACGTCGCGTTTTTTAACCGACTTCAAAAAAAGGTTATCAATTCAACCTGTATATTGTATGTATTATTTTCAGATCTGCCTAGTTTTGATATGTTTTACTCTGTATTATCAGCATCTTAACAAATGTGACAAATTTCTAAAGTGACATACATATTCATGTATGTTTTTATGTTTGTGTTCGCACTTCTTCGGAACTACTAGTCCGAGTAAAGTAATTCTTTTTTTGTACTGGGTACTATTTAACTTCGGGAATACTGTTCATCAAAATCGGTTGAGTAGTGTTTAAAATAGATAATTTTGATTCACAATTACGTACGATTTTGAAGTCGGTTTTATCTTTTTAAAATACAATAATTATTCATTTTATAAAATTAACAACGCACGATAGCAGGAAACAAAAAATCATGTCCTTGAGATGAGCGTTAAACGGCGAAATTGTGCAGGGTGATATGAAAAACTGGGAGAAACCATGAGGAGTATCAAATCAAAAAAGAAATTAAAAAAAAAAACATACTGCAGAATGTGCAAACAAAAACGGGCTTTGTGTTTTAAAGACATGAATTTAAATATATTAATAAAAATATATATTTTCGATATCTCCTTATTTTTATCTTTCCCATCTCTACTAAAAATACTTTCTAGTGCGGTTCGGGTCGATATCGGCCCGCCACTTTCCCTGATTTATTTCTCATTTCCTGTTTGGTAGATCCCGGGGCGAATCAAATCTAAAGTAGTTGGGTTCAAGGTTATTCCAACAGTCCAAAAACTGTACACCTACATTATGTTTTCGCAAAGTTATAGTAATTTAATCTAACCTTGTGGTGGTGGGTCGAGAAAGGCCTACCCCGCACTGGCGGAAAAATCATTGGGGGCACACTTTGGCCCGCCGCCGCACCAGATGCAGGCTTAAGATTTTACTTGCCGCAGTGAAGGTGTTAAAGTTATACACGGCTATCGTTATGTACCTATAGGCATGTTTCAGTTTTTGCCGGAAGTCGGAACAATAACATTTCACGTATCACAAATCATGATCCTTCCAAATTCTGATGCTTTGTCGAGTTTTGCTATTAAAGACAACATAATTTTTACCTTCTGCATAGCAGCAGCTAGCGCCTAGCTATAGCAGCCTCCTGCACCAGTCAGCATCCATTATAAATAGACTATTTTCTTGCTCAAAAGGCAAGTAGCATGCGGCGCTGACACGCTCGCATCAGCTGGCGTGCTGTTTCTCCGGGCGAGGGAGCCACGGCGCGCGTTCCAATTACTAGGAGAAGCACTGGCCCAACAACCAGCACAACACGCGGCAGCATTGGCGCTAGCGGCCATGATGCTGCAGCATCGTGACGTCGATGCAGCGTTGGCGCGGCTGAAAGCAGCGCTGTCAGCGCATCCGACATGCGTCGCCGCGCACGTCAATCTCGGGCTTGCGTTGATGAACAAAAAGAAATATGTGGCTGTAAGTCTTATTGTCGCTACATAGTACCATCGAGGAAATTGATTCTGTCCGGGGTACACCTTGAGAATTGCTGCTAGATGATAAAACTATAGATATATAATAAAACTATAGTTGCTGATAAATTGTATATTGCTAATTGCTATGCTAAAGATGCTAATGCTAGTTAGTGCTAGTTTTTAAAACTAAATTATATTTAAAATGAGAGCGATGTGAAATTAACAAATTGATGATTATGTGAATTGATAAAATGGATTTTGTACGGTTGCACCGTACAGATTCCTAGGCAGTTGACAGACCAACATCATTTGGTTGGATCATGTCAATTTAATGTTAATTCGGCTGGATTTGACGTAACGCGACCAAACTACGTAGTCCCCCATCTGCCTAAGATCAACTTCTCTGATAGTACATAATACTGTATATTGAAATGAGCCTTAATCAACATCATTGTCCATTAGATTTTTTGCGATAGCCTGACTGACATCAGAAAGTCTTGCAGAAAGCATCTCTCAGCAACAGCAATGTCTCTCTTGTAGTTGAAAACGGTCTACTTCTATGTTACTTTAGGATCCTTTTTCATACTTGTGAAGACTGTCCAACGTTTTTAAAAGACCGAAGCCTAGCTTCTGGCTGAATATAATGGAACCTGCGTTAGGAAAGCAAGGAACGTTACGTCGTTAATAGGAACGCTAGGAGCTATAGTTTGATGAAAAATTTAAAACCTCTGTGCAGGTGTTTGCTTTGTCTAAATAAAAAATCCTACATTATATTGAACTTTATTTTCATTTATTATCATATTCAGTGGCGGCCTTCATTGCGAGTTCCCGGGCGGAAGGTCTTTGCGAGGCCCCTGCAAGAGCGAGGTCCCGGGCGATTGTCCTGTTTACCACCCCCTAGGGCTGCCACTGGTCACATCACCATTCACCACCATAATATTCCCTAGGCGCTGACATGCCTCCAACGCGCGGCAGTGACGGCCCCGCTGAGCGCGCGCGCGGCTCACGCGCTGGGTCTGGCGCTGCTGGTGTGTCGCCGCCCCGCCTCCGCCTTCTGCCGCCTCGCCGCCGCCGCCGCTATCCATCCTGACCGCCCACTTACGGTATGTGCACTTTTGAAAAGGGTTATGTACTATCAGAGAAGGTGATTCATAGGCAGCTGATGGCGGACCTACGTAGTTTGGTCGAGTTATGGCAAACTCAGCCGACAGATCACGACTTACATTGAATTAACTGCCTATGAATAAATTTCTTCGATGGTACAATCAGATAAGTTGATTCATAGGCATAGGCTGACCTAAGTAATTTGGTCGCGTCAAGACTTAAACCCATCCGACCGATCACAGCTAACATTGAATTGACATACCGACCAAATGACGACGTAGGTCCGTCAATTGCCTAGGAATCAATTTCCTCGATGGTATATACTGATAATTCTCAGGAGACTATAAGGATATGCGTGGCAACCGAGTGAATGCTCGGCCAGGCCGATTAATTTAAAAAAATACATTGTAAACTTTGTGTTTATAGCCATATCGTTAAGTAGCTCCTTAGCCAGTTTTGAAGACCAATGCTTAAATCCCAATATTATCTTTTAGGTTCTCCTAATCGGCATAGCGTTAGAGCGCCTTGGAGACAGTCGCGCGGACGCCGCGTATATACGCGCTGCGGCTCTGGCGCCTGATGACCCGCTGATTAGACTCAACCTGGCCGGCAGATACGCCAGGGTCGGCAGACTGAGGGAGGCACTGGAGGAAGCTAGAGCCACAGCGCTGCTGCTGCAGAGGGACCCAGACTCACAGGTGAGCAATTTGTGAGCAAAGCTCGACGCAACTGTACCGATGTGCTGTTGCCTTGTGCGCAACTGCACAAGGCGACATTTCACAGAGCGGCAAAAAATGTGGGGGGGAAAATTGATTTATTCCAATCTAGCTAATAGCCATCCACCACCCAAGTTTGAAAATCTTTCCTTCCAACCTACTTCAGGTAATCGATCTGGTGGAATTATCAAAGTATTTTATTTCCATTCCCAGCGAAACTAGCCTAGTTTTATGTATGAAAGGGCGGCGAAAATCATATTTGCCCGGAGCGTCTAAATAGCTAGATAGGGCCCAATGGGTTCCGCATACATTAACCCCAGTAATTTGTAAGTTTGAGGGCATCTACAGTCGGAAACCAACTAAAACTTTACCAAAAATCGCGAATAAGCTAGTCCATACCATCGAGCTGATTAATTAAAACCTTTTTCAGCTCGCAAGTTCCCTGGCAACTCTAATGGCATCGCTGCAAGAGGCGGGCGTGAATTTAGAACTGCCTGCTACCGAGGTGCAAACTGATGACAAACTTTCTAACGCACCTGATGATGAACTGGCTCCGGACGAGGTTTAGAAGACCATTCGCATAGAACTTTAAGTACTTATGCTTTCTAAATAAAGGCTACATGTTTACCTTCGGTGATAATGGATATAATATGCAAGGAGGTGATTAAAAAGTAAAATTCACATATAAACTCAGCAGCACCAACTCTGCCATTATCATAAAATTTAAAATATTGCTCTTGAGCCGTAAACGCATGGAATCGATAAGATTTATTTTACAGCAATGTTATTTCTGTTTATATTATTCTGGTGGCATTGTGCAGTCGAGGTAATTATTGTTATTTTAATATAACCATTACCAATAGTACTACTATTGGTAATGGTTATGTTTATTACTTAAATATAGAAAGTCGCAAGGCATTCTATGCATGGGAAAAAATAAAGAAACAGCTAAGATTTCAAAACCTGACAGACTGCAGTTAAAACGTAGTGATAACATTTTCTTTGGCTGCAGTCACCCAGCTCTGGAATTTCATCCTTGGATTACTCTTTTCTCGATTTCAGGTAACATGTATCGATCGTCATGCCAAGCTGGTGGTATTACCACCGATAGTTTTGGGCTACGACGAGTTATATGATGATGATAATAATGATACTGTAAATGCCAATAAGTATTTCTACACGGACTATACGAACACAGATGCTACAGGTAAAAGTAGACCAAATGAGAGCCAACCAAATAAAAAAGAAAAACAAAATGTAGATAAGCAAGATGCTAATGGCTCCAAAAATAAAGATGCATCTCAAGACAATGGTCAAGATAATAACGGTTCGAAATATTATACGGATGGTAATGCGAGTAGTAAGACACCTGACGGTGATAATCCTAACGAAACAGCAGGTGGAGATGATCCTGAGGTTAGTAAAGGCCCAGGTGAAGATGATCCTAACGGTAGTAAAGGACCAGGTGAAGACGATTCTGACGGCAACAAAAGTCCTGGGAAATATGATTCTGACGGCAAAAAAAGACCTGGGAAATATGATTCTGACGGCAAAAAAAGACCTGGGAAATATGATTCCGACGGTAGCAAAAGACCAAGCGATTATGATCCTGATGGTAGTAAAAGACCCGATAGTTATGATCCTGACAATAGACCAGGGGGCATTAATTTTAAAAACTGTATCAATTCCTGCATTCAACAGAACGATCAATTAGAAACCTATGGTCCGAACACAGGCAACTATGGTCCAAACACAGGCAACTATGGTCCGAACACAGGCAACTATGGTCCAAACACAGGCAACTATGGTCCAAACACAGGCAACTATGGTCCGAACACAGGCAACTTTGGTCCAAACACAGGCAACTATGGTCCGAACACAGGCAACTATGGTCCAAACACAGGCAACTATGGTCCGAACACAGGCAACTATGGTCCAAACACAGGCAACTATGGTCCGAACACAGGCAACTATGGGCCCAACGTAGGCAACTACGGTTTTAACAAGGGCAACTATTGGCCTAATATGGGTATCTATGGGCCTAATGTAGGCATCTATGGGCCTAACCCAGGCAACTATGGTCCTAACGCGGGCAACTATGGTCCTAACGCGAGCAACTATGGTCCTAATGCGAGCAACTATGGTCCTAATGCGGGCAACTACGGTCCTAATGCAGGCAACTATGGTTCTAATGCGGGCAACTATGGTCCTAATGCGGGCAACTATGGTCCCTGGGTAACCCATTATACTCGACATTGTGCTCCGGACTGCGACTGTAGGAAGGGCGCTAAATAATATTATTATTTATAAAAAAATACCTGTCTGTTCCCGAAAATGAAAACTTAAAGGGAGTTATAGACTTCGCAACCTGTGTCGCGACCCCTGGGGTCGCATCATAAAAAGATTGAAAAATACTGATGTTATTTACCCTTATGGAGGCTATTTGTATTTGCGTATTTGATGTATTCGCCAAACAATCACCATGTGTAGACGGTATGTTTGACCAAAGTATTGGCCTTATTTACCTATTTGACAAATATGACCAATACCAAATACACGTATCCGTACCTGTCGGTTTTTAACGCACATCAAAAGAGTCAAATAGGCAAGTAAACAAAATCAAGTAAAAGTTTGGTATTTGACGTCCATGTGTGGAAGGCCATATTGCCTTTATTTGCTTGTTTGTGTATACGACTATACGTCAATAATTTTGCTAAATGCAATAAATAGCCAATAGCAAATACAAATTGCCATGTGAAGTGCCTCCATTACGATAAGGGCGAATGAAAAAGACAAAAACCTTATTAACTAATTGATATAAACTATAATATTAAATTGATAATATTATCATAACGTCTTGATATAGTCAAAAAGAGTTTACAAACTTTCAAAACATAATAGAGATGTTATGTATCTGTACAATATAAATATTTAAATAATAATAATGTAAGTATTCCTAATTTCTTTCATTAGTTCTAATAGGTTTAATTTATACCGCCGCTGAATGTACGGAAGCAACATTTTGTAACGGCTAAAAAATTGGACGCGCGTCTACCGCGGAATTCTCGAGAATACTCCGGTGCCAAATACCTCGCATCAGGCGAAATTGACGCTTTCATTCCGTTCCGTTTCGCGGCGAAATATTTGAGCCTTGAGGTATAAAATGAATAAACATTGTTTTGTTTTCATAATTTTTATTGGAATATCACCTTCTTACATCGGCACTGAAAGGTGTCTACGTTAAACGCCAACACAATCAAATAAAAATATATGGCCCAAGTCGCGAGATGAGACATAACACTCCAAATTAACCCATTTTATGCCTCGACCCCTGGTTCGGACCATGGTAAATGGGTTACAAAATAGAATATAAACTAAAAGCCGACCTGTCTCTTATACTTTCACCTGAAGGCACTTGAGGTTCTACAATAATTTTGTTTATAATTTCATTGAAAAATCAGTCGATTCTGCTAAATCTTACAATAATACAGTTTAGATACAGTCTCGGTATGATAAAGTTATAAAATGGTATTCTCAAAAACAGTCAATTCAAAGTCTAACACATTTTGATTTGGGCCTAGAAGGGTAAAGAATAAAAAAGAACTCCAGAGTCCAGAATCAGTATTTGTTTGACATATTTGAGAGTACTTTTTGTCGTCTGGACTGGATGAAATCTGTGTTAATGTTAGATTTTAATATCAGAAAGAAAGACAACAATCATAAATAATAATTAATGTTACCCTTTTAATAATTAAATAAAAACCATAATATGAAAGTGAACTTCAAAGGTTTTTCTGATATTATCGATTTAAACATTTTCAATAAACATTTAGAAATAATCAACAGGTCGGCTGAAGGCGGCGAAATTATTGCTTATAATGTGCGCTGAGTACAAGTCTTTACTACTCGCCGTGAAGAAGTAAACTAAAATTTGTATGACTTCAAACTCAGACCAATAAAAAAAGATAGACAGAGCCATCCATGCTACGCGGTGAGGCAGGCAATAGGAAGCCGATACGGCCATAGGAAGCCGGTCGCCCGCCATTCCGGTTTCAACGAGTGACGGCGCATGTCGTTTTCATCTGTGTCAAGAAATATCAAAATATGCCGTCCTGCATCGTTAAATGGTGCAAAAACAATTCTTGTGCTCAAAAGAAACCTTGTGGGATTACGTTTCACAAGTAATTAGTTGAATATTTATGTATTACCACCGAAAGAACGAATTCAATTTATTAGTTTTAAAAATTGTCTCGGGAGTCTCGGAACACAGAACCTCAATCAGTGCTGCATGCTGGTCGCAAGATATTTTTCCCCATAATAGGGGAAAAATATTATTACGTGCTGTATTATCCTGACAAATGTTTATTTTTAACCTAAAATTCGTTATTCATTTAAAATCTATTAATATAAATAAAATTGGAGTGTCTGTTTGTAGTATTGAAAGATTTTTTTACTATTTGCATATTAATCTGTATACGATACATACTGCATACACCAAACAACATTCTTTACAATTTTTGTCTGTATGTATGTATGTATGTATGTCTGTCTGTCTGTCTGTATGTCTGTTCTTAGTTGAAACACATAATTTATTAGATATACATATTTAAGTATTTACTTTTTTCAGCAATTACTAATGAATGATGATTAACAATCTAGTTTGATAGCAACTTTTGTAGTCATTACTTAGTAGTTTAATAAGACTGCAACAGGATGGGAGTTTGACAATCTGAAACCCTGAGTTGGCAACATTATTTTTTTGCACACAAGCGCACGCCTAGCGTATTTATGCTAGGCGTGACGCACACATTGATCGACAGCGACTTCACCCCATTACCTGTAAATACTCCGTTTTTCTTTTTTTATTGGTCTGAGACTTCAAATTATAGTTATTTATTGTTTGTTTGCTACAAGAGGCGTTGTTTTGTACTAATCAGTGCCGGCTTTAGCACTACCAGCGCCACCGCCTACGCAATTTTACCTGGATATAAAAAAAAATTGTTGTCTTCGGCGCCCTGGAGGATCACCCAAACGCGCCCGCCCCTTAAAAACTGCTACTGACAATGAGTTCACTTTTTTTCGGCGAGTAGTATGCTCGTACTTAGCACTAGTACAGCGTTAAAAGCAAATCATTCATGCAATATTTCTTTACATTCTCCGAAGAAATCATACGTGGTTGAAATAGGGGCTTTGTGCTAAATATTTCTGCAGTAAACAATTTAATGGCACTAGCCAACATAGGCCAGCCATGTTTCTATAGCCTGAAAAGGCTACAGAAAACCAGGCCTTGTACCATGAAACTGTTTTGAGACTCAAATAATCGGACGAGAATGCTGCGTCCTACTCTAACAAACGTGAAATGACGTTGTTAGAGCAGGACGCGGCATTCTCATCCGATTGTTTGAATCTCAAAACAGTTTCGTGGCAGGCCTACTGGTTTGGACAAAAAACCAAATCTATAAACGAGATGCCAAAAAAATAGTTTTATACAGTTTGTAAGAAATTTTCAAAATGATAGAGAAACTTCTTGTAAAATGTCCAAATTAGTTTAAAATTCAGATTCTAATGTCTGAACGTAACTGCCCCAATTTGTTCTTAATTTCAATTTCAACCACGAGATTTCACTGACCAAATCAATTTACAATATTTATTCAGCGGACATTTTTGTTTCAAAGATTTTTTCATGTTTGTGCTTTACAAAAATAAAAAAAACGTTGGTGACGACTTCTCCGCCAGTTAAAATTGTGTCGCGAAATTTAAGGCAATTTTAATGACCATGACATAATTATCAATCTAATAATTAATGCCGTTAAAAGTATTAACATAAAAGTATCATCAATGTTGCCACTGTCTATATAGGGCCCGACTTGCTTACTGTTGAGAACAATTTTTTTATGCTGACGACCAATTCTTGTCACGTGTTAATCGAACTGTTGACTGGAGTTCGAAAAAATTTCTCAAATAGAACAATAAAATCGCCTACCTTTTATTACATTTTTCGAAGTATAGGTATGTATAATGTATATGTATGCTTTTCTTCCATATTAAATGAGAATAATTATAATAAACGAAAAAATCAGAGTCCCAAGTTGTCGATTCAACGAACTTTTACAGATAACTTTAGGAAAAACAACGAATTCCTTAGTTTTTGAATTCTTATTGGAGACATCTTGCATGAATGAAAAATCTGCATAATGTTTTACAGAGATATTTCAAAATCCGTCTCAATATTTGAGGATGAATAAAAAATTGAATTATATGGACGGTGGATCAGTTTGAAAAGTTTCTGCAAAACGATTTGCAACAATATAAATTAATATTCTGGTATGGAATAGTCTCTAAACACGATATTGTGTAACAGGCCTTGCACTATGAAACTGTTTTGAGACTCAATCGGACGAGAATGTTGCGTCCTACTCTAACAAACGTGTAATGACGTTGTTAGAGCTGGACGCGGCATTCTCGTCCGATTGTTTGAGTCTCAAAACAGTTTCGTAGTAGGCCTACAGACTTGGTTAAAACACCTGCGTTTTAGGCAAAAGAACAGAGTAATGCTATAAACACATTTTTAAGTGCACATATTTTTGAAGGCTCAATTTTTTTGTGCAGCAATACAAAATTAGTCGTTACAATATTTAAAAAAAATTGTCTTTAATAGTTGGTTATAACTTTATTCAGAGCTACAAAACCGTAATTTATTTTTACCATACAGAACAATTTAACTGAGATCATTTTAAAATTCCGCGGCAAGACTTTTATTGAAGTTATCATCTGTAGATAGATAATGATAAGTATTTTAGGAACTTTTATATAATTAAAGCTATCCGTCACATGTTCTAAAATGTTAACTTTGGAGAACAAAGGAGTTCTTTACGATTAAACACCTATAAAATTACATAAAACTCTGCTGTAAAGTTTGTTTTAACTAAAGACGTTGGAACTTCTTATGGCATGTCGGCACGCTTAAAAATATTTTCATAGCATTACTAGTTTACAGATTTGAGTTGAAACGTATAAGGAACCGGCTACATAATGCCTCGCACACCACGTAAAGTACAAAAATCCTTCTTACACGCTACACATACTCGTCCTAAGTTTTTGAACACTATCCCAATGATCTATATTTAAATATTAGACATTCTACATTATAAATGCACTTCTTGTTAAAACTTTATCGCTACGCTAACATCGAAAACCGAAAGTGGAAACTTAAAAGTGGAACAACGAAAGAGAACAGACAAAAAAAACAATCACAGGAGGCCGTAACAGAAACAAAATGGCGGCGAAGGACAGCTTAACGTTTAAAAATAGAACATCTAAATATGAATACTCGAGAATACTGAAAGAAAGATGGCTTCGAAACTTACAAATATTTCTTTGGTGTGGTGTCATCGTTCCGCCGCGGACGCTGCGGCTAGTGTCCGGACACTGAATACTGTCGCTTCAGAAACAATTTACATACCATTTACAGCGAGACTATCATACATCTTACGCTATATTTACAGCTACGCTATTTACATATTGGAATCATTGAGATCAATACATTCGCTACTTACACGACGCTAGGAGGTATATTATATACTAATTACAATAATACTCGCGTTCTGGTTTGGTACATACTATGAGGTATTCCCGTGATGCACTCAGATTAGACGCTTAAAAATATACATGGCATCTGGCATGGATCATAAGAACGTTGGCGGGGTTCAGCCGAATCTCTCTTTGACGAGGAACATGAGTTTTTTCTTGCCCTTGTACTTGAGTTTGATTTCCTGAAGTAGGGCGGCGAACTGGTGGGGGCCGTCGTGCGCGAGCGCAAACGTGTCACGCGCTTTACCTGTAATTTACGAGAGTTACATTAGTTTTTATCAACCAATCCATGTATAAAAATACTAGTGTCCTAGTGGCTGACGAACGCCGGCAACTCATTGTTAAAACGAGAATTCGAAAACATTATTATTAATTTTAATAATGTTAAGAAAGCTCTGTTATAGTATTCGTTGATTCAGTTCAGTTAGTATGGATGACTGTAATGTTACCGATTTTAGAAATATTTGAAGACAACAAATGAATAGAATAATAATTACAATAATTATTTTTAGGGTTCCGTAGCCAAAATGACAAAAGCGGAACCCTTATAGATTCGTCATGTCTGTCTGTCTGTCTGTCCGTCCGTATGTCACAGCCACTTTTCTCCGAAACTATACGAGCTAAACTATTGAAACTTGGTAAGTAGATGTAGTCTGTGAACCGCATTAAGATTTCGATACAAAAATGGAAAAATTATTAAAAATTTTAGGGGTCCCCATAGGTACAACTGAAACAAAAAAAAATTTTTTCGTCTCACCTACGCATATAGGGTATCTATGGATAGGCCTTCAAAAATCATATTGAGGTTTCCAATATAATTTTTTTCTAATCTGATTAGTTTGCGAGAGAGACTCTTCCAAAGTGGTAAAATGTATGTCCCCCCCTCTAACTTCTAAAGTAGGGGCATGATAATTCTAAAAAAAATATATGATGTACATTACTGTAAAAACTACCAACGAAAATTGGTTTGAACGAGATCTATCAAGTAGTTTTTTTTATACGTCATAAATGGTAAACCTTAATTTAACTTTCATTAAATCAACTAAAATATAAAAATAAATCAAAAACCTTTTAATTTTATAGAAATAAACCTTATTGCTGCTGCGGAACCCTTCAGTGGCGAGTCCAACTCGCACTTGGCCGGTTTTTTTTTTACATTTTCATCAAAACAAATTATAACAGTTTAATTAAGGACAAACACACTTGGCCATAAAAAACCTCTTACCGAGAAACTCCACGAAGTCAGCGTAGTGTCGCGGTGATATGTGTGCGAGGCGTGCGTGCGTGGTGGACGCGTACGCACGAAGTGCCGCCTCCAACAGTGGGCGGAGCGGTGTTGGTGGGCGTGGGGGTGGCGGCCGGGAGCGACTGCAGCCGGCGGCAGCGACGCAGCAACGGCGCAGGACGTCCGACTGAAAATATAGGTGTTATTGTTAATAAAGTAGCCCAAATAGACAGTAGATTGTATTTCCCTTTATTAATAAAAATACCTACACAGTGGATATGAAAACCTTGTCTGATCGATACTTTGCAGGAGACACTCGACGGACCAAGACATTCTACAGCTTATTCGTTTTGTAATTTTTTTTATTAGAAAGGAGGTTTAAATTAGAATACACAATATGTTAATAGTTTGTTGAAATATCTTGCTTAGTCGATGATGAAATTAAAACTATAATATAATAATAATAATAATGCTTTATTTTCTCACCACAATGACCATATACAATAATTAACTAGACTATATAACAATCTTTCACTGGTTATTGTAGGAGACTGGTGCCTAAACTAGGCGTGAGCCTGTATTTCAGGACACCAGGCCTCAATCCCAAATATACACTTTACAGTTTACACAGTCTTAGTCAGTATGGTTTACAAACAGACATCTAGGTATTTACTGGTGAAGTCGGGTTAGTTAGTGTGTGTTTATATATATGTGTATGTGTGTGTATGTGTGTGTGTGTGTGTATGTTATGTATCCTATTCTGGAATAGCAATTAGACTTTCAGTGGATTCGTAATTCAGTTTTATAAGCCAATTTGTTACTCTACTTTTACAGACAGATTTTGTGACGTTATATATGTGTTCATGCTGGTTGATTTTATTGTAAAGGTAGCCCCAATGAAACAGAAGAAACGGTTGGTAAATCGCGTTCGAAAAAGGTTGCTGCTGTTTCCTACGGGGTTTTGTCTTCTCTTTCCGAGGTGAGAGGAAGGGTCGTATGTTAGAAGACCGTGCTGCTTAACAACTGTGTGGAGTATGAATAATAAACTAAATTGACATGGAGAATGATGCCGTTGCATGGGAATCTGGTATTAGATGTCGCACAGGAAATGGCGTACTCTTGTTTCAAAAGCCAAGACTCAAATAAAGTTGCTGCGTCGCTGTAAGTAAAACAACTCACCAGTACAGGCGCGCATTGCACGTTTTTCACTAGCAGCGGTAACATCGCCTGGAGCTCGGCGCGGCCCAAGGAATGCGCCAACGCCACCGCCCAGTGGATATCCGCGATTGCGGGGTGCGTATCCTAGAATTGAATTTGTTTTAGTTATAGATTGGTTAGGAACTAATACTTTTGGGATTGTGCTAAATTAGAAAATTCGGTGTGATTATTTTTCTCGCTAGGTAAGCATAATGCTACGAGGGCTTTTGTTTAATTAAAACATTATTTTGAATCCCTTGAAACGAGAGCCACGAAATTCTGAAAAATACACCAAGAAAGAGAAAAAAGCTTGAAGAGAAATATTAACATCCAAACTGACATCATGATTGAATTCGCTACGTCAGCGTGCAAACGGATACGATATTACAGATCATTAGTACTGTACTTGGTTTATAACGTAGATGTCGGTTCCTCATCGCGAGTGTAGCTAATCTCATAGCTCTAGCCGGCTGTCCTCTCTGCTCTATATATCGTGCGACTGCGAACAGCTGGCTGGAAGCTAGTGCGCCGCGCGCTGCGGCCCCGCCCACCTTCATGCAAGACAGACAAATAGTTTCCTTATTCCTCACCTGGTTATAGTACAGATGTAGGTCGCTCATCGCGAATGTAGCTAGTCTTATCGCCCGTGCCGGCTGGCCTCTGCTCTATATATCGTGCGACTGCGAACAGCTGGCTGGAAGCTAGTGCGCCGCGCGCTGCTCTGCCCATCTCCGTGCAAGACGGACAGACAGTTTCAGCTTTATATTCTTCACCTGATTATAATGTAGATGTAGGTTCCTCATCGCGAGTGTAGCTAGTCTCATAGCTCTAGCCGGCTGTCCTCTTTGCTCCATATATCGTGTGACTGCGAACAGCTGACTGGTCCCGCCCACCTTCATGCAAGGCAGACAAATAGTTTCCTTATTCCTCACCTGGTTATAATGTAGATGTAGGTTTCTCATTGCGAGTGTAGCTAGTCTCATCGCGCGTGCCGGCTGGCCTCTCTGCTCCATATATCGTGCGACCGCGAACAGCTGGCTGGACGCTAGTGCGCCGCGCGCCGCAGCCCCGCCCACCGCCGCGCACGCCGCTTCGAACGCACCCGCGGAACCCTCGCACACTGATAATGCGGAGAGCGCGCACCCGGGTGGGTCCTGAAATAATATTAACTACCATTAGTAATCTTGTGTATTACTTATCTTATTATTGCAAAGAGCTGGTGACTGAAGACGACTGTTCGCGCCAAACTCTAGCGCGACGTTGCCAACACTGCAGCGCGTGAGTCTGCACTATGCGCTGTCAACTGTCATACGCTAGACACGCGAGTGACAAGTGATACATTCCGCCTTGAACCGTTGCCGGCGCGCGTTCGTTACATACGAAAATCTCGGTTAGCCGATCGGCCCAAACTTCGCGATTAATCCAATAATTATCCGTGATTTATCCTCATGAACTAAGCTCAGTGATAGTGATTATAGACCAAGGTGACAGTGTGACTATCAGCTCGTCTCATCTCAGCCCGGCCGCCAGCATATATCATCAACAGGTACCCATTTTTGTCTTCCTTCGTTATATCCCAATTTCCCCTCAGCACAACCGTCGTAGGGCGCTCGCCCCTACAACGACAGTGTGATTATAAAATGAGTGAAAGAATCAAAGCACATTTTTCGTAATTTTTGTATCAGAGGCTGTACCACGAAAACGTTTTGAGACTCTGAGTCTCAAATAGCCATTTCACGTTTTTTAGAGTAGGACGCGGTATTCTCGTCCGATTGTCTGAGTCCCAAAACGGTTTCGTAGTAGGCCTACAGCTTTTAAAATAACACTATAGTCTATAACGAATCTAATGGCTGAGTGGAAGCTTTTGTCACTTTCGCACCGTGAGAAAGTCGACTAGAATTTGTCTGAGGTCGAAATAGCCTGGTGGCAAACAAAATTTACCTTAGCAGCGCACTGTAATGCCAGCGTGCGTGCGCAGGCACTGAGCTTCTCCTGCTGCTCGAATGTGAGGCCGAGCCGCAGGGCAATGGCGTGCGACATTGCCGCTGCCGCTACGGGACCTGTCGCTTCCGTTGGCGTGAATAACTCATACCTGAGAATATAATTAAAATGGTTTTTAAATTTTGTTAGTCTCGCTATAACTCGAACAGCTGAAACGATTTGGCTTATTTTAGTCTTAAAATAATTGTGGAGGTCCAGGGAAGGTTTATAAGTGACATAAATCTAGTCGCTGAACCGTTATAAATAAAAATAAATCTTATATATAAAATTCTCGTGTCACAATGTTCGTTCCCGTACTCCTCCGAAACGGCTTGACCGATTCTCATTAAATTTTGTAAGCATATTGAGTAGGTCTGAGAATCGGCCAACATCTATTTTTCATACCAAAAATTATTTATATGGCAAAACAACGTTTGGCGGGTCAGCTAGTATAATAATATAATAAAGACCTTGGAGGAAGCAGTGGGATAGCGTCTAAGACTAAGTGTTCACGCACAAGATATCTTCTATCCTGCTCCTAGCTGACGTATCATGCCTGCGGCGGCCCATTGGCTGTCCGTCACGTGATAAAATGCAGCAATTGGCCGCTGATGACGTGTACGCAGTCGAAATCGTGAGAACTCCTCATACGCATCTACATTCACCCTCCATCTTGAAATACGCATTGCAAACCCTTAACGTTTTATCTAAAAATTCGCAACATACTGTAGATTTTAGCTCAATATACGCAAGAAGTGAAACCTGCTGTTTTTCTTCACTCCTCAAGTAAAAGGCTAAACCAAAATACGCAAGCCAGCGAAAAACACGCAAATACTAACAAAAAACCGGCCAAGTGCGTGTGGGGCCACGCGCAATATAGGGTTCCGTAGTGCCGCTAGTTTTTTAAAAATTTTGTGTGGACAATGAATGTACATTTATAACGTGTTTTATACTACTAACAACATCATCTTAGTTACTTTCAAAGGAATTTGAACGAAAAGTTCCTTTATACTTCGCCGAATACATTTTTTTAGTAGATTGACTAATACTCAATAACTTATGAAGTCTTCTTAGCCGTGATAGTTTTCCTTTTAAATTCAGCATATTTTCTATTTCCAGAATTTTTTCATATTTCCAGAAGCAACCGTTTAGCTGGAAGAAGGGGGGACACTGGACTCTAACGATTTTTTTCCACTTTAAAAATTTATATTTCACAAACGGATCCCTAAATAGGAAAATGATCTATGAACACTCATAATATTTTTAAAAAAACCTATCCAATGACACCCCACACGATGGGTGAACGCGAAAAAAATAATTCATCTCCGCTTGATGTGTAGGGAAGGTACCATAAAAATTTTACCATTTTGTCGGCATAATTAATATGCATATTCATGCCAAATTACAGCTTTGTAGGTCCTATAGTCTCTGAGCAAAACCGCGGACAGACCAACGGACGGACAAACCGAAACTATAAGGGTTCCTTGTTGACTACGGAACTCTAAAAATAGCAGACAACATTAAATGAATTATGAAACATTCTTTTAGAGAAGTTACTAAAACTAGAGTGAAAGGGTCATTCTGTACCGGCTTTCTATATGTTTTAATGAACAGCAGTAGAATGTTATGATTGTACAAAAAGTTTTGTAATTTTTTAACGTATTTAAATTAAAATAAGCGTTTATTAAAATTTTTACGCTCCATTCACACTAAATATTACAAAATATGCTTAGTCTGTCTAGTAATTACCAGTTCTGCATGATAGACATCAGGGCGTCTAAGCCCAGTTCGGTCGCGCACGTCACAAGCCACCGCACCATCTCACGACGCCGCCAGTTCACAGCCGATAACGTCATGCGCAGCACCTGGGGATACATAAGCGTTAGTTTAGTACTTGCTATTAAAGACAATAGTAAAGAGATTAAAATAACGTTTTACTGCTTTCGAAAATGAGTTTTGTACAACATTGATTGGAAATAGAAAGGTGAATACAAATATTTGACACACTTATTTTGACGCGGCTGACCGTTCCCCATTTTGAATTTGGAATATAAACCACCCGGGTTTTTGCATACCCATTTTGAATTTGGAACTCACCTGCAAGCCCAGCTCGAACGCAGCGGCTAGCAGGTCGCGGTGGTGGTGCGGCGCGTCGGGCGGCGCGGCGTGACGCAGCGCGTCCTGCGCTAACCGGAACAGCTGCGCGGCTGACCGCACGTGTCGCTGCGCCGCTGCTAACGCCGCGCGTAGTCGTCCGGGAGTGCCACGTGCTGCGCCTGAAATAAAAGGTTAGTTTGATCATCACTTCATATTATAAAGTCTTGCTGTCAATGTGCGTGCTTGAATGTTCAAAACTACGTAACGGATACTATAATAAAGCACAGAAATGCTGATTTTTATCAACGTAAAGTTTATTACATAAAGTTTAAGTTTAGGTGCGTTGCTACCGTGCGATGACGTTACGTGTAAACCGCACTGTTTAAATTATGGCGTGTATAGTATTACCAACTTAATATTATAAGCCAGCCAAAGTAACGTAATTTACTTGTGGTAAATCATCCAACTTTTTTCGTATTTCGGTTTTTTATGTATTTCTATGAAAAGTGTCGCTACCTTCGTGTCGCTAGCTGCGCAGGGTATTTCATAGAAATACATAGAAACCACTGTCAAGAAACAAGTGTCGCGACAACACGTCGTCTGCTGCCGCTTCATGTCGCCGGCTTCCAACTAATATCTTAACCCTCTATATCTCTGTCTACCGCTACATCTATCTCTGTCTCACCCAGTAACGCGGAGGCGAGCGTGGCCTGCTGCTGCTCGGCGTGCTGCAGCGTGTGCCACGCCCCGGCGCCCGCACCGCCCGCGCCGGCGCCGTCTAGCGTCTACTACTACATCTATCTCTGTCTCACCCAGCAGCGCGGAGGCGAGCGCGGCCTGCTGCTGCTCGGCGTAATGCAGCGTGTGTCACGCTCCCCTGCGCCCGCATCAACCCGCCGTCCCGCATCAACTACTACTATATCCTCCTTGTCTACCGCTACATCTATCTCTGTCTCACCAAGCAGCGCGGAGGCGAGCGCGGCCTGCTGCTGCTCGGCGTGCTGCAGCGTGTGCCACGCCCCGGCGCCCGCACCGCCAGCGCCGGCGCCGTCTAGCGCGTACGCCTCCTCCACCATTGGCAGTCTGCAAAAGTATTGGATAAATTGGACACCTTTTATTAAAAAATAACATATTTTTGAAAATGGAACTTTGCTGTTTAAATATCACGACACGAAATGTGGCATTATGTTCTTCTCCGTGATATATTCAATCATATACATTAGGTACTTATACCATATTATACCATTGATTTTATCTCTTTTGTAATACGTGCCTCTGTCTACTTTCTATCTCTTTCTCACCTCATAGCTCTCAGTCCCACTTTGTACGCGAGGTCAGGATCACTCGGCAGCAGCGCCAGGAACAGGTATCGTGCGAAGGTGTGCGCAGGGGCGGAGCGTGGGTGCACGTGCGCCCCCAGACAGGAGGAGGGGCCTCCTGCGAGTAACGCGCGAGCCACGCGTGCGCATACACCAGCCGCCGCCTCCCCCTCTACCCGCTGTAGTTGACCTATTAGACGCTCCTCCTGGAAATAAGAAAGAGGAGTGTTACAAGCAAAACTTTTAAATGCGTTGAGGTTGAGGGCGTCATTTCAAATTTGCGTCTTGACAATAGATTGGTAAATGCCCTGGGCATATTAGACGTTTATGGGAGTTATTATAAAGGTAGGTAAAACGCCCGAAAATATATAACGGACAATAACGTCATGACAGAAACATAATTACTATTAACTGCTATTTTAGATTTTAAATAACAAGTGAAGTTTACTCTTTAGATAAGTAAGTAATAATAAATGGGCAGTTATTTGGTCAGAGTTAACTAAATGTTAGATAAACCAGGTTAAAGATAACTCGACTAAATAGTATTATAGATATTCCTATGTTCAAATTCTCTGACGTTACAACTTGTTATATAAAATGACTTAAGGTGTTTTTGGTATTCCAAACATAATATTGTAAACTCATAACCAACCTAGGCCAAATAACCAATCACGTACCTGCTTACAATACCGCTCCTGTGCGTACAGCCCGCTTGGCAGAAGTCGCTGCATGCCGAGACCGAGCAGCGCCGCCTCTAACGCCAGAGCCAGGTATGTCTCTTCAGGGTTCTTGCTGCCAGCTACTGGGACGTGCTGGTATCTGTGGGACATCTTTATCGTCATCGTCATTGAAAAGGATATTTTTTTTACCTCTTCACGACTAAACAGCAGAACCGTTCTACGTTAAAGTCTCGGTAAAGGACATAAAATAGTTTTTTTGGAAAAATGAGCAGTGCGCGTTTAACTCTTCTCGTTGCAACGAAAGTGCGGGCAGTTAACATGGTCGCTCTAAAATGAAATCATTTAGATATATTTACTTCTATAACTTCATTTTGTCTGCGATTACGTAGTCGTAGTTACTAGCATAATATTTCGTAGAAACTGTTAAATGTTTTTCAAAATAGCAGAACGTCAAGTTGAGCATAAAGTTGGGAACAAATTATAGGACGAACGTCCGCGGACGTTTTAATCGGATGCGGCTTGTTTCTATCTGATCACTACAAAATACACTAAATTGTGCACATTGTCTGACATAAGTCGCGAACGCGACCTTGAGCGTTCGTACGTCCGAACAGAATCTGGCTGGCCGGATGTATTTGCATCCGCGGACGTCTGCCATTAACATAGGCCTTTGACGTCCGCGGATGAACGGTGCACATTGTTAAGCCGCATCCGTCAGCCGCAACTTATGGATGCGTCCGATAATTTGTTTCTAGCTTAACAATTGACAGCATACCTGGGCGGCAAACCAGTGGCCGGTTCCTCATCATACGTATGCAGGCGCGGACTGGCGCGCTGATCGTCGGGCGCCAGGCAGGCGTCCGCCAGACACTCGTGCACGCACCACACCGCCTCCAGCGGCCACCCCACCCAGCAGCGACTGTCTGTAAATATATGCCGTCAGTGGCGTAGCTACATTTTGTGTATAGGAGATAAAATTAAAATGACTTGACATGTTACTACGTTATTTTAGTGAAGTGGAAATATATGAATAACCCTCTTACTCCACTCTATCAGTGATACCAATGATACACACACCAATAGTACACAGCCACGTTAATGGTCAATTTAAACAGTCCACTGCAATTTTATCATCATCGTAACGACATCACTTCACTCTTCGATAAAACAATTGCTGTCTTTATCTGATACAATGGAAATTGGAAAGTAACTAGCGGACACGTATCATCGAGGAAATTGCTTCCTAGGCTGGACACACAAGATTTGCTCGGATCATGTCAATTAAATTTTAGCTGTGATCGCCGATCGGTCGGCTGGGTTTGACGTAACGCGACCAAACTACGTGGGTCCCCCATCTGTCTAGGAATCAACTTCTCTGATAGTACCTCTGCCGACGCAGCGCTGGTCGTGGCTGAGCGCGCAGGTGGCGACGTGGCAGGCGCCGGCATCCATGTGCGCGCACACCAGCGACAGCTTGTGTCGCTCGCAGCCGCCGCAGCTGTCGCCGCACGCCGACCCGCCCGCTTCCCCGCCGCCCGCGCTCGCCCACCGCGCCGCAGCCACCTCCTGTACACGAGTGATATTTTAAAGTCAAATTTCAATTTAAGAAACTTTTTAATAGAACTACAATAAATAACAAATGAATGCATAACAAAAACAATAAATAATGTTCTAATATTTGTTTCTTTGCTGTTTTTGCTTTAATTCCCAGCCCATGTTTTGTTTGTAATACTCTAGCTCTAAAAAGCCTCTACTTGACCTACTACATCTTCATGCTTGTCAAAAGAAATGGCAGATTTCAGCACGGTTATTATGTAAGATTGTTTCACTGCAGGCTAAAACTGCTGATGTACTGATGTATGCTCAATTTGCTTAGGAAAGTCAGGCAATATCCGTATTCTGTAAGGTTGACCAGGAGTCACCAAATGGCAGATCGCGGTCCGCATCCGGACCGCTGACCAATTATTGTGTGCGGACCACCGACCAAACATTTTCGAACATAAACTTCGTTTAATGTCAAAAGTTTGCACCAATTTTACTCCAAACTACTCCAAACAGCCAGATAGCAACAAAAAATGACACTTTTCTTATTGATATGTAAATTCATATATACCTTCGTAAATTCCGGTATTAACTTTGTTAAAAAATTATTATTTTTTATAACAATGAGTTTCTAAAATACGTTAGTACGGTTACGTTAGTAACATAGAATATCATTGTTTTATAAAATGTGCGGACCGCGAAGGTAAGTAATTTCACTCCTTAAAATGGACCCCGAGCAAATGACTGGACTCTAGACAGATGGAACTTTTAAAGACGGGTTATATTTATATTATGTTCTAAGTTCTTAATGATGTATGTGATATATTTTGTCGAAACTAACTTGTCTATGTCGCATCGCCCGTGCGGCGGCGACGGCAAGTCGCAGCGCGGCGGGTGCGCGGCCGTGCGCCCGCAACGCCTCTATCCGCGCCGCCACTACTGGTAGGTGTTCTGCAAATATACATTATATTATAGTATTAATTATTGTGAGTTCTGTTTTACAATGATAAAGCATGAATTAGGTGGATGCTAAACTGGATTGAATCTGTTGTGCTACTGGATGCTGGATATGTAAATGTTGATAGGGTATAATTGAAAATTCAATGACATTAAAGCGCACTTCTTTGTATTTACATAGAATATACAATAGAAGAATAAAATAAAATATACATAGAAATTAATTTTGCAGCAGAATTTTCTTAGTACTTACAAGTAGGGCCAGGATAATCAAGATGAGTCTGATGCAGGGTAAGTCCAGATAATTCAAGATAATGCTAAATCGATGGCTATAACCTGACAACATACATCCGACACCACAGTATGCGGAGGCATAAAATGGCGTATCACCTGGCGTACCTAATCAGAACTTGAATTACCTGGACTGATTCTGTATCTGAACTATCCCTGATTAGCTATAAACACTTACCATGCCACAGCGGCTGCCCAAGGTCGTTGAACTTGGGATACTGCTGCGGCGGGCCGGCCACCGCGACGGACTTGTCCGTGCGGTCCGGATCCGCGTACTCGTCCGACCCTAAGATGCTCTTGAGGTGATCGCTCTCCCAAGATATGTCTACGGCGTCGAGGGCTCTGGGTAAGAAAATAATGGTTAAATAAGAGTAATATTCTTTTCAAAAATTGTTACTTAGCTAACCTTGCGGTGTTACAATGGACATATCACTTAGACACTATTCTACTAAGATACTAATTTGTGTACAACAATCATTATAACGTTTTGAGTCTTTAGGCTTTAGATTCACTAGAAAATGGGCAATATGTATTATGTACCATCAGAAAAATGAAGTCACTCTGTTAGCTATTGACATATCGTGACTAATAGCTTGTTTACATTCCAGTGCTCGTTTACGCTATTCCAGTAAAACGTAGTGATTACATTCTCTTTGTATTCCTGTAGCAATCAAGAGCTAGATTGGATCGCTGGATTGGAATAATGTGAACCGGCCATAAATTACGTAGGGTTGCCATTTTCCTGCGAATCAATTTCTCCAATATTTTAAAAGTCATGATATAATATCGTAGGTTTCAGGGTTGATTCAAACCGCAACGCGACGCGTAGATGCATTTCTATACTTATAGTAATTGGACAGATTCGCAAGACGTCTCACGCAATTGAAATCTGTCAAATCCATACAAATTTATGCCGCGTCGCGCCTCGCCTCGCCTCGTCACGTTGCGGTCTGAATCGACCCTTAGTAGTACATACTTGTGGAAGACAGTGCGCGGCGTGAGCGGCGCTGCGGAGCGCTGGTTGTGTAGCCTCAGTCTTTTGCTGGCGCGCCGGTACTCACGCTCGTAGCTGGAAATATAAGATAACAGGTTATAAAATCTACTTTTAGCCCAATTAAGTAGTCTCAATTAGATCTAGTAGATGCTTTTATAGACTATTTTTACAGCCAAGACAGCACTTTAGAGTCAATTGATCTTACTATGTGGGATACCTATAGGTTTAGAGTTTGAAGGCCCCAAAAGATTGACTCTGACCAACCTTTAGTCAATCAGAGTGATTTGCTCAGGATTGCTTATTGTAGTCATTTCATTGGTAGTTTAGACGACCTCTGTGGCTCAATGGGTAGTGTGTGGCAGCTCAAGCCGGGGGTCGCGGGTTCGAATCCCGCCGACGGAACAAAATGTTTTTCAAAGTTCCTGGGTCATGGATGTGTATTAAATATGTGTACGATATAATAAAAATCTTAAATATATGTGTAATATAAAAGTATTAGATATATTTCCGTTGTCTGGTATCCGTAACACTTCAGGTACTTAGCACGGGGCCAGATTGACGTGGTGTGAAGCGTCTATAGATATTATTATTATTATAAAGCGCCGAAATAACAGTATTGTATTTGGTCGACTAAAACCATCCTAAGAAGACATAGTCGCCGGTTACACGGTCAAATTTTCATCAATCTCATTGACGGAATATTGATGGGTTTAAAAAGTTCATATTAAAAATACGATCAATCCATCAATCTGTGGCGTAAACGATTAAATTTTTGTCAATCCGTACCGAATTGATGGATCAGATTGATGAAAATTTGACCGTGTAACCAGCGACTTAAAAATATGATCAATCCATCAATCCGTTGGTTAGTCTAACCCACGGATTGATTGACGAAGAATCAAATTGTCTAACCGTTAGACGATCAAATTTTCGTAAATCTTTACCAGATTGATGGATCAGATTGATGAAAATTTGACCGTGTAATGGGCGACTAAAGATGTAAAAAGCAAGAAGTCAACTTACTTGTTAGGCCTATGTTCCTCGTCTGAACTCTCGGAATGGGAATGTATGTCTCTCCTTTGTCTCTCTCTGTGTCTTTCCCTGAAAATAAAACAAATACATGTTTAGAAAAACACTTATGTAATGTAATTCTTACTGATAATTATTAAGGGGAAAGTGTATCTGTCTGTTACATCTTCTCGCTTAACCAGCTGAACCGTTTTAGATAAAATGTACGGTTCCCGCGCAATAAAAGAATGTTGGCGCAAAGAAAATTACGGACGTCATCTAGTAAGGCTACAAAAGCTTAAATATACCTGTCTCTCTCCTCCCTCTCCCGCAGCCTCTCCCTGTCCCGCTCCTCCCTGTCGCGGTGTCTCTCTCTGTCCCTGTCTCGCTCCCACTCGCCATGTGTCCACAACAACTAACTAGTTACCTATACTAGTATACCTGTCTCTCTCCTCCCTCTCCCGCAGCCTCTCCCTGTCTCGCTCCTCCCTGTCACGGTGTCTCTCTCTGTCCCTGTCGCGGTGGTCTCTGTCGCGATCCCTCTCGTTACGTTCCCGCTCTCTTGCGTACTGGAAAATACATTTTCCTGTAATTGTTACACATGAGAATGGCACTTCCTTAAATTATGAAACATAAATATTATGGTACTTGTTTAAAAAGAACAATAAAAATCAAAGATTAAAATCGCCCTAGTCGGGTGAAATACTTAAAATATACCAGCCGTTTTGCAGTGAGTAGTAAAGAACTCCTAAAGGCCTAAGCTTCTTTATAATAACAAGTGCTTGCATTTAAATCTATTTCATTACGTCAATTAGTTCTCAAAATATTACATTCTTAATGTTCCTTAACCCACCAAGCCCCGTAAGGCCCATATGGGCCGCGACAACAAAATATTTTCTGGAATTGGTGATCGACGGATTAACAATTTTCTTATGTATCTAAGTAGCATTATAACAGGCCACATTAATACTTCAGTCGGAATTTCCAGGAATTGCTATTGTATTCTATTGTTGTCGCGATCACCGGTGCTCGCGCGGGGCCTGAAGGATTAAACAGAATATAATCATTTATTTACTCACCAGCGGGAACGACCTATAATCCGGATCTTCAGTCGGACACACTTCCACAGCACTCCACTTATCCAACAGATGCCTCCACTGCATCCGATGATGCTTATTGCTCCCCGGGTCCAGCACTATGCTGACCCACAGTGCCCCCAGCTGCTCCCACAGCTGGCGGCACTTCTCTGTCATGGGGGTGTTCTGGTTCCTCCACAGCAGCAGCCGAGGGTCAGACAGGAACTGTTCCGTCATCAGCATCAGCATCCGAGGACCGTTGGAGTCTTGTGCGCGGAGCATTTCTCTTACCTGGAATATAATGTAATATGCTTAGGTAAATGATAGTATGTACTATCAGAGAAGTTAATTCTTAGACAAATGGATGACCTACGTAGTTTGGTCGCGTTACGTCAAACGCAGCCGAAAGATCACAATGAACATTAAATTGACCATAAACCTATGATGCACCTACGACAGTATAGATTATAAGTCTATGAAATTGACCATCCGATCAAAATAATATGACGTTGGTCTATCAACTGCCTAGTAAGAACAGGGGTTCCTAATCTTTTTCAGCCTGCGGGGCAGTTACACGTCTCAATATTTTGTCACGGTGCCCTACTCTACCTAGCTATTACAAAGATACGTAAATAAACACCTTTAATGATTATTATTATAGTTAGGTTAAGCAGGTAAATAATAAAAAACAAATATTTAATCATCTGCCTGCTTTGTATAATAATTCATATTATAAGTTTATTTTATAATATTTGTGGTTTTTGATAATGATGGAGGATCGACTGACGACTCACGGCGCGGCGCCCCTCTTGCCTATCCACGGCGCACCAAGGCGCCGTGGCGCACAGTTTGGGAACCCCTGGCATAGAATATGAAATAGAAAGCTGAGGACACTTGGTAGCAATTACTTTTTTAATTTATTGTTTTTCTCCATTTAAATATCATATCCGCCGACTACTCATTAAACATAATAATATTATGCTGGTGTCTTAGGCCGGTATAAATCATAAAGTTAATAAACTATATTACCTTTATGGTATAAATAGTCAATACTCAATATGCATCTCGGTCACAAGACACGGTTCAGGCTCTGTGATTGGTTGGCTGTCAAAATTTGGACCAATAACTGAGCCGAACCGTGTCTTGAGACCGAGTTGCATCTTAAGACTTTTCTGACTACATATTTATACCGGCCTTACACTACCTTATACCTACTGCATTTCATACCCATTAACACACTGCAAAGATAGTTAATTTAAAAACTCACCTTAGAAAATAATGAATTGAGCTGTTTGTTGGCATTGTAGTATGTACCCTGTAGGAGGTAGGCACGGACTTGCTCGCACACCTGTAATTCATCAAACACATTGTTTAAAATTCTTAGAGCCTAAAAATGATGTCAACTAAAACATGAGTAAGGCCTCAGATATAACTGACCTAGGTCATGTCACAAGAAAAACTAATAGTAACTACAAATAACAATATACATTTTTGACTTTCTACATTGCTATCGAGACCATCAAATATATAGGTTATACCCAGATTATAGTCATTACAACAGGAAAGCTTTGATGTTGTGGCTGTTTATTTTTTATATCTAACTTTGCTGTAAACCTTTCAAATACATACAGCCTTGTACGTGAGGTACTAATTATGTATTCAGTACTTGCACGTAAGATATCCATATCAAAAGAAAACTTTAGACTTCTCGATCCGACTCGAAGGGCCACTTCGATCCGGCTCGAAGGCTCACCCACCTGCTGCTCATCCAGGTGCCAGGCGTGGTGTGCGTCCGGCGGCGGTCCCGCCGTGGGATCCGGCGCGCCGCATATCCGGTTGATGGCGGACCTCGCCTGGAGCACTTCGTCAGCTAACCGCTGTGCCGTCGGCAGCACCTCGGTGTGATGCTCCGCTATCAGGTACTGGACGAACTTCTGCAGCTGCTGCCGGTCCATCTGGAGCAGGGTTTCTGAAAGGAGACGGAAAATATAAAAACCTGCAAGGAAGTTATTCCGAAGAATAGGTAGTAGAACAGGTAGAATAGGTCGCAGATCAGATAGAAAGGAAAACAAACGACAGGTCAATAAACGGATTACTAGCCGCCACGCGCAGTTTACAGTGATAGTTCTAAGTCTTCGCCAACTTTCTTGACTCAATTGGCATGCCCCATTGGTTCTGGATTTAGTTCGCGAGTTAATAAACTAATTCAAAATAACAACATAATATTATGAAGGGAAGAATGCTAACTGATGGGAAGACTTAGACCTGTCACCAATCGACATAGTACATTCGAGGATTTCTTTCCAAGTGTCAGACTTCCCCAAATTTCCGCTGCACTCCTGGTCTCACCTGAGATGGGCACGCGCAGGCGGACGGAGTCGGCGTTCCGGATGCGGTACAGCGCCAGCGCCACCACGTGTTGGCACCAGAAGATGTCGCGCGCCTCGCAGCTGCATGTCACTCCGGTTATCTTACACCTGGAATGTGCAGACTTAGGTTAGGTATGCGTCAATGAATGTATCTTTCCCCGTTTTCCTAGCACTACAGCGCATTATGAGGTATTATGTTTAACGTTGAATGTTTCAACAACACTCAACGCTTCGCGCAATCAAGCACTTGCACTTACCGTACTCGTCGTACCGTAGAAACTCATCTTGAATTTCTACGTGAGTTTCTACGGCACGACGTCGTACGACGCCGTACGGCGCACTGCCGTGGGTTTTTTACGACGACGACGTACGACGTCGTGCCGTGTTTTTGTGTCCCGGCTCTAACAGCAACAAATCTGTTCAAATTAATAGCTGGTATAGAAATGTTTATTGGTCAACAACATCAACAGAGCTGTGTAACAATGAAAGGACCTGAGCACCACTGTGTTCCTTTAAAGTAGGATGCATAAAGTCTCTGTATTTTTTCCAAAATTGAGAGGTATAGCGCAAGTACAGAGCATAAAAAATATAAACTGTAAAGACTAGAACTTACCTATCAAAGGAGACTGTGACCCTGTAAAGTCTTTCGGGCTCGGAGCAGGGCGGCACCGACGCGGGTGCTCGCACCACACCGCTCAGGTGGAACCCTGTAACAAATTGACATTTAAAGTTTAAACCCTCATGACGTGGCTATAGATTGTTTATGGCCCGGACATTGGCTTAAAGGTCTCGTTACCAGGACATTAAATCTTTAAAAAAAAAAAAAAATTGGACAGGGAAATGTTGCTATAGTAAAATGCCCGGACGTGTCATTGAGATGTATGGAGTTGACACCGCAACGCAGTGCTTGGTCACATTCAAGAGACGCTATATAGCTGCAGTGCACTTAGTCGGCCGCGAGCTCTTCTGCGCACTTGACGTATGACAATTATTATAAAAAAACAAAATAAAAGTCACAAAAATGCCTTGGTGTGTCTTGGATATTGTAAAAATAATTCCAAAAACACTTCCAAATGCGAAGGCATAACATTTCGTCGGTTAGTATTCTTATTTAATTATTCTCAATTAAAATACGAACATTCAATTACTAGGCGAAGACGCGCGCCATTTCGCATTGTCATAGAGTAGTAGATTCAGAGGGGAATGTAGGCAGAATACAGATATCTATGATGAGACGACGATGAATGAAGTATTCACGTAGACGAGTTTGTATTTTGGTAATAATATAAATACGGTATTACGTATACATTATACATGCGTACATTATAATTGTATTTATAAATATATATAAGTAATTTGAATTTAGTAAGTATGTAGTGGACTTTGGATCCATACTTATTATAATATAATTATTATAAATGCGAAAGTGTTTTTGTCTGTCTGTCTATCCGTCCGTCTGTCGGTTTGTCCGTCCATCTGTCTGTCTGTCCGTCTGTCTGACCGTCTGTCCTCGACTGTCCGACCTCTTCACGCCTAAGCCGCTGTAACGGCTTTGCAAAATTTTGGTATGTAATACTTTGGTTTTTGACCGACTTCCAAAAAAGGAGGTAATACGTTTGACTATATGCATCCTCTATCAGTTGTATCACGGGGAGTGCTCTGAGGACCATCCCATCACCTTGTGGCGGTCTTCCACCGTGCATTTTTCGCGTAATTTTCTTCCGCGCACCGCAAAACTGTGAAACGAACTATCGCCAGAAGCATTTTAAGAAGAAGGCATATTCCCACGCATCTGCAACTCTTCTAACGTTACGAGTGCCCATGGGCGTCGGCTGTTGATTTCCATCAGGTGACCCGTTTGCCCCGTTATTTTATACTACATGTTCTGCGCGGCTTCGCCTGTGTAATTTAAGAATGTCACGGAAGCCGTACATTTTTCCGCAAAAAAGAAACTTTTATCCTTTTACGTGGTCTCTTCTTCATGTGTGCCAAATAACATAAAATTGCTCCAGTGGTTCGTGAGATAAGCCCTACAAAATAATTTCCTCCGTTTTTTCACATTTTCCTCTATTTCTTCGCTCCTATTAAGTTTAGCGTAATAAAATATAGCCTATAGCCTTTCTCGATAAATGGGCTATCTAACACTGAAAGAATTTTTCAAATCGGACCTGTAGTTCTTGAGATTAGCGCGTTCAAATAAGCCCTTTCAAATATATTTCCGTTCCGTTTTTTCCACATTTTTCTCTATTTCTTCGCTTCTATTAGTCTTAGCGTGATAAAATATAGCCTATAGCCTTCCTCGATCAATGGGCTATATAAAACTGAAAGAATTTTTCAAATCGGATCAGTAGTTCCTGAGATTAGCGCGTTCAATAAGCCCTTTCAAATATATTTCCGTTCCGTTTTTTCCACATTTTTCCCCATTTCTTCGCTTCTATTAGTCTTAGCGTGATAAAATATAGCCTATAGCCTTCCTCGATCAATGGGCTATATAAAACTGAAAGAATTTTTAAAATCGGATCAGTAGTTCTTGAGATTAGCGCGTTCAAATAAACAAACTCTTCCGCTTTATAATATTAGTATAGATAAAAAATCTAATTAACTTCTATGTCCTTGAGAAATCGTACTTGATGTTGATTAGTGAAAAAACCGTGCCTATATTTAGCGACTTGTAGTTGACTTAAAAGTTGGATTTCACTTAATTATTTTTAACTGAAATCCAATTCTTTAGTCATGCAGAAATAAACGAAACTTTGTTTGTATTCCCCTATTTTAGATAAGCCGCCATATTGGATGACATTACATTCGTTTTCGAGTTATTCTCAAAAAGTTCTTTCATTATCCATACTGTTATTATAGGACGACATATAAAATAACTATTCCGCTATCTTGGATGGTCGGCCGTTTTATATTTTATTTATAGTTATGTCACATACTGTATCGTGCATTGTCATTCAAACCAAACGTGTATACAAAATTTCAGCTCAATCGGTTAAAATATTATATGTACATACAAACTTACTTCGAAATTGAGTTCAAAAATTCAACCCGAACTTACATAATAATGTAAATAACTAAATAATAATATACAGAGCAAGTTAAATAAAAGCTTTTAATAATGTTTAGTAAAAATATTTCTTTTATTTTATCCACTTTCAAATAGAGTCTGCGTTCATTCGAGTGTAGGCACAAAACTTTGTCACTTCTGCGGTACTGATCTATAGCCATCACCGCCCCGCCTCTCACCCCGCTCATTCTTCAAGTGCGACATTTTTTTTTTGGCAATAGCAACTCCATACATCTCAATGGGACTTGTTGGATATTTATTATATGGGCATTTTGCCCACCTCTCAATGTGGCTGAAGGTATAATGGTATAAAATATAATGTATTAGTAAGTTGGTGTTGTTTTGTATTAGACAAGGCGCGGTTGCAGAAACTTGAGAAGGTGGGAGAGTGATTCACCCAAAGTGAAGCATCCCATCGGACAGGCGCATGCCTCAAATGGGTTCTTTATTGCCATTACGTAAGGGTCATTAGGCGGACTCTCATAGAAACTTATGCCACAGATTACTAAATAGTAAATAGTTACCACGTAACTTTGCTATTTTCTGCGTAAACCTGAGAGTATGTACATAATATGCTGTATGCACCGTAATTTTGGATTTCCGGAGTTGCATGAAGCACCGAAAATAGAATCCTGCGCTAATACAGAGCTGAAAACTAAACAGTCGAATATTGAATTGGTTTTGATCTTTGTCCGGATATCAATTCTATTGCGCATAGTTATGTGCTGTTTTTCTGCAAACCTGAATGCCGGGACTCTACTAGTTTTTTTTAAATTAAATTGTGAAATGTCAGTGAAATCTTACCGGCCCTAAAGTTTCTCTTAGCAACGTCACGGTTTTGGGCACGAGTGGAGACAAGAAACACGAATCGTTACGTTTCTAGTTGCGCCCTTGGTTGGCCCTTTCGTACATCTTTTGCTCTTATATCGCTATTTAGAGTACTAGCTTTCGGAATTTTTGCAGATCTTTTTTTACAGGATGTTCTTTGGTTCTAAATGGATCTATTGCTGCTAAGTGCCTAATATTATGAACTTGAATAAAGAGCGTTCAGACAAAGCAGTGCTCTGCGCCTTATCACACCTTGACTTTTGTTGAAATCGGTGACTTGCGTGTGTTGAGCTGTTTTCAGCCTTTTCTTCAGCATTATAATTTCAGAATCTAAAAGACTACTTAGGTAAATTATACAAAACATTCCTATATCCTTTCCCAGGACCCAAAGTATATCCATGTACATGCACAGACCAAAAGACAGACACATACACACGGTCGCATTTATAATATTAGTATGGGAGTATGGAATACGCATTGATGCACCAAATACCACAATAGCAAACAAGCTACAATGTTGGTAAACGTTATCGCATAGTTTAAGCGTTTGTAAATATCGCGAATGGCGTCGCACATTTCGATGATGCATCATCATCGAATGTGAACTGTTATATCCTATTATGTTCTCTGAAGCTTACTGAGCACACTCATGCAACTAGAATCAGTTATTAGAGCTTAGCCGAAAATGAGTAATGAAATAGCAAAAAAGCTGCCCTTTTTCACATAGGGAAATGCTTGACGCATCGCTGGCGGATTGGGGATATCAGCCGGGGTATGTGGGACTCCCCAGTATAGTCTACCCACTAGAACCCCATGGGGCCCCCTCTCCGATTAAGACAGAGTTGCGGGTACGATAGCAAAAGGGCTACCTTGCAATTCAAAAATATAGAAACTATACGTCTTTTTATAAGATAGTCAGTCTTCCACGGCTCCTTTTTCGCGTAACTTTCTGCCACGCACTGTAAAACTGCAAACCTTCAAGAGAGCGTATTATCTCTTAAAAGGCCAGCTACGCACCTACAGCTCTTCTGATGTTGCGAGTGCCCATGGGCGACGGTAGTTGCTCTCCTTCAGGTGACCCGTTTGCTCGTTTGCTTTCGTTTCTGTAGTAACAGATGCACCGACCGTTACACGAAGTCCTCGTACACTAATGAATTCTATAACAGGAACCCGTAATTGGCAGATTGGCAGCCCTACAATAGAAAACCAATTTAAATCGAGTGCGTAACGTAAAACGTTCCACATCAGTCAATTATTCGATTTCGTCGCGTTAAATTGAATCGATCGGTGCGAAATCGAAAAACGACTGCTCATTGTGTGTACCGATTGTTGCGTGCCAATTCGTAAAGAAATTGGTGTCGGGGCGATTTACGCAACTATTCTATGTGAAATAGAGCCTATTATAGCGTGAAATGGTTTCGTAATGATTATAGCCATTCAGTTTGGTGATGGAGACGGAAACGGCACTAAAGCGAGCTTTTTTGATGAGAAAATATATTTCAAGATGGCGTCCAACTTACAGCTGTTTGATTAAGTATTGAATTACAGAGAGCACTAGAGCGTCTCGCTAACTAAAAAGCCGTATCTGCGACAAATAAAGAACTTTAGCACGCTGCTAAGCATTGAGTACAAAAAAAGACACTGCAAAAGAAGAGATAAAGAGAAGAGACAAAGTCAGTAGGTACATATTTGTCAGAAAACATCTTCAATCTTTATTTAAAAAAAAGGGTTTTAAGTCAAAATTGGACCTCAGCGGTGGCCCATTTTGCGATGCAACCCCAAAGCGGTGAATGGTGATCATAATCATCTTTTGCTTCATAGCATGTCTGTTACCTCTATATCCCTACATAGTGTTACGGATACGGGCAGTTATTTACCTGCGCGCGACAGTTGCACGTGCTTTCTAGAAAAGTCCAACCCTTGTTTATGTGAATTGCGTGTTTACGTAAACAATCCAGAATGGAACGTTCCAGAAAGTATGGCGGGCCATATAAAAGGTAAACAAGCCGGCAATCGCAAAAAAGGCAGTTTGATACAAGCGATCATCAAGGCGACTTCGAAGTGAGAACAAGTGATCAATAGTGAGTGACAGTGATAGTGCTTAGTGTTTGGACTTAGTGATTAGTGTGACCTAGTGTTTGTGAATAAAGTCTTCAAGAGAGTCACCAGGTCTTTCTCTCCGAATCCTACGAACCCTAGCACGTAACAATAGCAACATTACATTTCTGCCAACCGTACTTATTGGTATCGGGTTGCGTTGAATTTATAATTAGCTCGGCTCGTACCACAACAATGGCTGCCTTGACCTCGGCAATGACCTGCTTGCTATCGAGGTCAGGAGAGGGGTCAGAAGCCAGAACCCGGCAAAAATTACGCGGCTAAAAAAAACATGGCGGGCGGCGGCCATGTTTTTTCACGTTCGAAATTCAGTTTTCGGTCGTGAGATTGTGAACGAACGAAACGAACCAAATAGCGTAATAATTCCATCTGCTATCAATGAACTTCTCTGGTAGTACATAGCTTGGTAATACATATATGATATAACCCAAAAATATGCATCTTGAGACGCGTACCAGGGGCCGTACCACGAAACCGTTTTGAGACTCAAACAATCGAACGAGAATGCCGCGTCCTACTCTAACAAACGTGAAATGACGTCGCGTTGTGAGAGCGGGATGCGGCATTCTCGTTCGGTAGTTCAAGCCTCAAAACGGTTTCGTAGTAGGCCTCCAGACGCGTCTCAAGAATCAAGATTATAGACACGAGTATAGACAAGACAATTATACAACTTATCAAAATGAGTCTAAAGTTATTTTGGCTGGGTTTGTAACTTGTAATTAATAAACACTTTTGGAAAATTATTATAACATAAATTACTTTTTATAAACAAATTAATGATTTTAACCTTCACGTTTTTAAGAAATACATAATAAAATTATATGGATAATATTTTACTAATATTATTGTATAATATTTTACATAGAGTATAAATAACAACAAGTAAGTACATGAAGATAATATCCTGTTTGCAGTTTGCACCAACTGAATAATTAGTTAATTCAGTAATCAAAATTTAAATACATTTAGTTAATGAAATGTGTTAACCATAGATTAAGAAAACGAGAAATGCGCCTGGCTGGGCTAATTAATATTAAAATGTTTAAAATGGTTTTCGAGTCATCATTACTGAACTAAATATGCAACTTTATGCCTGTTCACCATAGAAACCACTACTCAGAGAAGAGAGTATCCCTCGATCGTGGAAAAAACGAGACACAATAGATTTGTATTGTTATCGCGGCCGCTTGGGGCTTGAAGGATTAATTACTTAATTATGAAGAATTTGACAGCTAATGTAAGAGGATTTTATATTAAGTATTTAATTTATTTACATTTATTAAGCAACTACTACGAATAATAAAACCTAAGGAAACGTAACTCCCATACTAATACAGTTTTAAATTTGGTTCCATTCGAACTGTCATGTAACGTCAGCCTTTATACCGCTCAAGGTCACCTAAATATTGCAAATGTATGAAAAGTGAACCTAAGGTACACTTTTTTGACAAGTATTTTGGAGCATGTTTTTTGACGGAGTTACTCTTCCTTAGTTTTTATTATTCGTAGAGCAACTAGTTGTCTCGGTGAACTTCGTGTCACTTAAAAACCTTCCCTGGACTTCAAGGATTATTTTAAGATTAAAGTTAGCAGAATCGGTTCAGCCGTTATCGAGTTATAGCGTTACTAACACAACTGGAAACCCATTTTTATAATAAGTCTCTAAGTGCGGCGATAAAAGCTGTATTTGTCTGTGATGATACACACAGGCGCGGTCCGAAGGTGGGGTCACAGGGAACATGATTAAAGGTAAAACCCTTCATTAAATTAAAGTTTAGTCATCATGAAAGATTTTGACATAAACCCCATACGTTATCTGTCAAACCCTTCATTAAATTAGTTTAGTCATCATGAAATATAATATCTGAGTGCGGCCGTAACTGGCCAAATGACATAGTCTACATCTAACGATTTCCAGTCTGTGGTTTGAGTGGTAATTTTTGTCGGGTCCATAAATCGAGGCAACAGCGACGTGTCTGTGAGCCCCAGCATATTTACGACTACCCTCAAATACAGCTGCCCATATTTTTTGACCATGCATTGTTTTTGCCACTCCTCTAGTATGCTGGCGAGTGGCGAATTCTTCATGTTACAGTTAGTTCAAGAAAAGTTCAATTCAATACAGTCCGATGGTTTGCCGATGGTCACATTTTATGGCATATTATGATTTTAATAGAAAAATGTACCCAAAAATAATATATATATATATATATATATATATATATATACACACATTATTTAATTTTAATTGATTATTAGTTTTATATTCATCATTATGTTCTTATTGTAAAATTAATTTTCCTACAGAATAAGCCGCTCTTACAGCACTAAAGATAATAATAATACAGCTTTAGTGCCATAAGAGCGGCTTTCACATCAATTTCACATCATCACAACAAAGTTAATATGTATAGGCCTTCTAAATACAGAGCAGCTATAATTCGTTGTATTTATGAATACAAAATTAGAAATACATTTTATGATAGTTGGCAGCCCTGTTTTATCGTTCTTTGTTGTGGAAATTGGTAGCTTTTAACCTTGTTTTGTTTAACAATGGTTAAATTTGTTACTAACTGTCCGGAAAGCAAAAAATTATGAAGCCTCGCTCTGATTTAAATTTTACCACTACAATACAAAGATAATTTTATTCCGACGGATTAAATTTCATTTTCCATTGTCTGCTAAAGTTACTGTGTCGGCTATAAAAAGTTTTTCTTTATTTTTTAGGAAAACAATTATTCGAAGACTCAAATAATTAGAATAAATTGAATTTTAATTAACAAATGTAGCTCTACATTTTCAAACAAGTACCATTGAGGAAATTGATTCCTAGAGACTAGAGTAGGCAGTTGAGTACGTCATATTTTGGTCGGCTTATGTCAATTCAATGTTAGCTGTTATCGGTCGGCTGGGTTTGACGTAACGCGACCAAATTACTTAGGTCCGCCATCTGCCTAGGAATCATCTTTTCTGATAGTACATAGAGATATAATAATAATAATAATATAAAAAGAAAGAAGACATTAGTAATGTCTTTTTGTCCTATAAGCTGTCTCTACCGAGAAAGCCTTATAAGTTGAAATGAACTCTAATTCGATAGAGTCAGTTTAAATAGGCTGGATTATTCCTTTAAAGTTTAATAATCACTGCCATCCGTATACCTCCTAATGTAAGATTATCTTAATTAATAGTTAAAAACCTCGTTAATGACTTTGTAAACAAAGTCATGCGGTGGACATAAACAATGCGACGTAATATTAACTCATTTCAAATCAGATGCCCCACTTTCGTGCTAAGTCCGTAGTCCTAGTAACTGCTCAGACTGGTTTGTTTACATAAATTATCGTCTAGTGTGCGCGTTGCGAGACTGTGTGCGTGGGACGTTTAGAGCGTACGACACGATGTCGTAGCTGGAACAGATATCGCAAAACACAATGGTACCATGGTACGAAGAGAAGTTGGATCGAGAATATCAAAAGCTAAAATGGGATTTTGTGATTAAGAAGCGTTTGTAAAGAAAGACACGCGATTATTTTGATATTTTACAGAGAAACTATTATTATTAAATCGTTTCTAAACTTTTTCGTCGGCCACAGAGATTAGAGGTAAAGTTTCACTTTCAACCTTTTATTTTTTAATTAAATATCGCAATTTTATTTGAAGTTTGAGTTAACATTTTTAAGTGCAAATAAGGTTTAAATAAAATCGCACAATCATATTATTCTTTTGTTTTTATTTTATCACAATTTTATATGTCTACTGTCTGTTCTACAAATGTATGTCAGCTGTATTGATTTGATTGGATACAATAATTAAGTATCCACCACCCCAGTTACATTTCATCGACTGTATCTCCGTTTATACAGCGGCAAAGAACTCCACGCTGCAATACTTTCTCCGCCATCCGACATATCGTGTCGTGAGGTGTGTACAACTCTGCGCTACGTCAGCGGAGTTTGCGGCGCTCCCCGCCGGCGCTAGTGCGGCGTGACGCTGTGGGCGTGTTGTGACGTCACGCTGTCGTCACGCGTCTGGGGCCGTACCACGAAACCGTTTTGAGACTCAAACATCGAACGAGAATGTCGCGTCCTACTTATACTCTTACAAGCGTGAAATGATGTTGTTACTTGTTAGTAGAGCGGGACGCGGCATTCTCGTTCGATTGTTTGAGTATCAAAACGGTTTCGTAGTAGGTCTCCTTTGTGCGTGCAGACTCAATGTTACATTTTTGTGACCTTAACCGTCTCGGTGTCCTTATAGAAATGTGTAACATAACTACTCTATGAGTAATGAGATTATAATTAGTAGAATAGCATAAAACATTTTTTGTCATTACAAGAATGCCAAGACTAGACAGATCTTATGACTAACACAGTAACATCCAAGATGTACAATTTGTACATTGTACAATAAACATGGCATAGCATAGCAATTAGTAAAAAGCGTGACCAAAATTAGACCTAATTTGGTTATGTTTGGGGTCCTTTTAACATTTTAGTGTACGACGACGTAACTTATTTTGTTATAATAATTATGTCCTAAGTTTTGAAATTTCTTGCTGCTTGCTTGTCTACACGTCCTAGACTCCTAGCTCTACAATTACAAAACTCTACCTTCAACCCAAAAGTCCCGGAACTTGGCTATTCGTCGTTAGTCGTTGCACATACACAACTTTTTTTACAAGCAAAAGACATAAAAAGTCGTCAAGTGTCATGTGTCGTGTCGGTAAATCTATGATGAGCGGAAGCGCACCTGCCTCAGGTGACGGAAACGACATGGGTGCTTTGTTCTATTGCGTTACTTTATGGTAGACGGAGTATATTGTAAAGTTTAAAGTTGGTATCAGTCCAATGCCAATCACAGATTACTTTCATAGACATACATAGTTCAAGATAACATAACTTCAAACTATAGCTTTAGTTTAGGTTCATTTGCGCTGGTCTGATTTGCAAAGTTAAGCCTGAGTTTATTCAAAATGGTAATTAACCAGGGTAAACTTTAACCTAGATCTGTGCAAGTGGGCCTTTCGGTACGCGAGAAGTGAGGACGTTCGATTTTCAAATAAATCATTCGAAATAAGATTTTATGCGCTCGAGAAATAAAATGCAGGCAATGTGTTGAAGCTGAAAAAAATTAGGTTTTATTTACTTATATTTTGCAAGTACTTAATTTATTTTGTTAGAAAACCTTAAAAATAACTCCGTTAGATCATTAGCATCATTCTAATGCGTATGGGCCAACGTATGCGGTATGGGGGTAATGGCGGACATTTCCCGCCGTTAGCTGTCATTTTCTTTTTTTTATTCCACCAGGTAATGACTTCGTACATACAGCTGCACATAAATCGCAATAAAATGCCGAACAATGCCTGCCTGTAAATCAATATGACGTATGTTTGACTGCGGATTTTTTGCGGCGACGCCAAGAAGCTAAATTGTGGTTATAATATGATTTTACATCTACAGATCATTGAGGGCTATTATATTACCTTGGAGATGAAATTACCCGTATGTGTAAGACTTCTATTACAGAGAAAATGATACTGTTCGGTCTAGTATTTTATTTTATTTCGCGTGGCGACGACCTCCGTGGCGCAGTGGTGAGCGCGTTGGTAGCTCAAGCCGGAGGTCGCGGGTTCGAGTCCCGCCGACGGAACAAAAAAAAAAAAAAAAGTTTATAAAGTTCCTGGGTCATGGATGTGTATTATATATGTGTATCATATAATAAAAATCTTAAATATATGTATAGTATAAAAGTATTAAATATATTTCCGTTGTCTGGTACCTGTAACACAAGTCCATCAGGTACTTAGCACAGGGCCAGACTGACGTGGTGTGAAGCGTCCATAGATATATTATTATTATTTGACAACCCAACGAAATGGCCTCATGAAAATAATTGGTAGATATAGGTCTACCAGAATCTGATGGCAATTTTCGACAGCAGATTTTCAAAAAATATCCTTGATCATTGAATAAAATTTTATATTCGCATGTTTAACACCTAATCATCCGCTATAAGAAGAAAAAAGGATCAAAATGTTTTATTCCAATTACCCCGGTATTGTTAGTCAATTTACTTTCTCACTTTTTGCCTTCAGATTCTGGTAGACCTATTAATTACGTTGACAATAGTTATTTCCAAAAATTGTTAGAAGGGCAGTAGTTAGTACTGTGGCAGCTACTGCAACTTAGAACAATGTATTAGTATAGTATAGTACCTATAAACATGTAAATCAAATAATAAATATTTCATAATATTTCATCATATGTAAAATAAATAGGTACATAATAAATAATATTACATCAGATTTAGACTACGTCGCTAATTCTATTTTGCACGACTTTTTCGTGCAGATTTTGGGCGGAATAATTTTTCATTTTTGGCGACACCGGCCGTAACACTCGTAATCTGCGGTCGTCGCCTATATAAGGTGAGGCCGTAAAATTGGTGACCCCGACGTGATATCATTGGTCCCACATTGGTGACCCCGACGTGATTTGAACACGCAACCTTCTGATTCACCTACACCATTGGTCCCACAGTACCTTCAAAGCACACCCTTTATAGAAATTGTTTCTTTCTACGGAAGAAGAGAGAGACAAAGTGACATATTGACATTGTAAATCTGTAATCTTATCTTTTAAATTTGTCAATTTTTAGGGTTCCGTACCCAAAGGGTAAAAACGGGACCCTATTACTAAGACTTCGTTGTCTGTCTGTCTGTCTGTCTATCGCCAGAGTGTATCTCAAGAACCGCTATAGCTAGACTTCTGAAATTTTCACAGTTTGTGCATCTGTTGCCGCTATAACAATAATGTATACTAAAAACAAAATAATATTAATATCTAAGGGGGGCTACCACACAACAAACGTGATTTTTTGGCCTTTTTTGCTCGATATCAATAATGGCAACAGGTAGGCACTCGAAATTTTCACAAAGGCCTTCAATATAATTATGTGTACTTTAATAATAATTACTAATTTAATTTTTAAATAAAATAAAATATTAAGGGGGGCTCCTATACAAAAAGCACAATTTTTGGCCTATTTTTGCTCTATAACGGTACGGAACCCTACGTGCGCGAGTCCGACTCGCACTTGGCCGATTTTATTCTATTCTTTTTCATGCTACACATAGGCGTAATCTACAAAGGTTGTAGAGTGTAGACAGTAGAGAAATCAATGATTTGGTATTAAATATTAAACGTAAATAATATTATACGTTATACTGACAAAAGCATTTACGTTACGACTTACGTAGAAAAAGTAGATATTCAAGCCTCCGTATCCCCGGCCTTATTCCCTTCCCTACCCTCCCCTATTCCCTTCTCTTCCTATCCCTACCCTCCCCTATTACCCTATTCCCTCTTAAAAAGCCGTCAACGCACCTGCAGCTCTTCTGATGCTGCGAGTGTCCATGGGCGACGGAAGTTACATCCATAAGTTACGTTCCATCAGGTGACCCGTTTGCTCGTTTGCCCCCTTATTTCATTTAAAAAAAAAATATTCCCTACCTATACTTTTTTCACTTCGTATGACGTTTTTTTCACGTCGACAGGCCGCGGCACAAGCCACAACGGAAGCGTTACCGGTTACACAAACCCGAGTAACATTGGGGCTGACACTACATTGACATGCGGTCGATCACCTAGTGACGTCATGACCTGAGCAACAATGTCATGAGTGTCATGCATGACTCATGAGTCATGACCCACAGGTCAAGTTTGTGTCAAGTGTCAAGGCGTCAATGACAAGGATAATACGACAAGAATGGTTTTGACGCGTGGTTGACATTGTCATCATGGGTGAAACTTTTTCAATATGGCATTGCTTCTTCGAATTTGGCCAAGCAAATACAGCCTTTGTAACTGCAACGCTTGTTTGCTGGTGACTGGTGCTGAAGACTTGTAACTTGGCTTTTTAGATTCATCTTTTCGCATTTCCTTCATAATTTAGCGGTGAACTGAGATTTTCCTTCTATGCCGGCCAAGTGCGAGTCGGTCACAAGTTTTCTTGTAGCACAATAACCAGTATCCTTAGTAGTCTGTGACAATAACTCTAAGCGTGACACCCCTATACTTGACCCCGTTCCGATATAAACTATAAAAAGCCCAAGACAAAAAGCTATAATTGCTTTATATTATTGTACGGTAGTTCACACTGCATTGTTAGGGATTTGATTGTTTATTCATCATCAATAGCCGCAAGCTCGGCCGTGGCCTACTTCACAGTATTATAACTAGGAAGTATATTTCTCGATAAATTCTGAATTGTGTAAGTTCCTCGCCAGACAAGCAGTCTGAAACGCAAGCAGTTTGTCAAGCAAGCAAACATTGGCCCTATTTCTTGTCAAAATATGCCAAGACGAATGAGTAAGGAACAAACTTAAAGAAGTTTTACCTACCAGTGTGGAGGTAATAGGAATTATTTAAAGACTGATTTACCGTGACCGTTTATTGTTGATGAGTTACAATAAAGCGAAGTGTCCTTGTAATTACAAAAAGATGTCTATTTATATAGAGTTGATGTTTAGTCATTCCTGTACAAATTGGGAATGGTGCCGCGGCCTAGAGTCCTAGATAATATGATGAGACTTAGATGACGCAAACATGAAGTAGTTCAAAGATAAAGGTACGGTGCAGCCACTTTTCTGTTAATAAAAAAAATACATATTCCTAAAAACATTAATTCTCAGTACAAAGTATAAACACAGTAGACTAGCAATGATATTCTATGTTACTAACGTAACTAGATTGGCAGTTTACGGCAGCAACGCGTTGCCACTTCGAAGATGCCTGCAGGCATATCTGACCTACATAATGACATAATAACATTATGAGTTGACCTGGAGTTGACATTGTCTTTTGAGCTATCAAGTGGTTACGCATTTCTGAGAATCGTTTGTAAGGCATTGCTACTCTAGTATTTTAGAAACTCATTGGACTATTATAGTGTATCACAAATTCGCAGTATAACTACTCAGTCCCCTGTCTTTGTCTGCCAGTGCTCAGTACTCATTATAATATGACAGACAAAGATAGAGACCTAACAAAGACAAGCTTGCTTATCTTGTTTTGTAAATATTTTTATTAGTAAGGAGCTTTGAAGTATGAAAGTATACTAAGGACCTGTTTCACCACTTCCTGATAAATGACGAATAGGCCTAAACACTAATTAACTTGACAGATCAAGTATGGAGAATCTGTCAAAAAAGTTGTGAATAGCCTATTCGGCACTTTATCAGAAAGTGGTGAAACAGGCCCTAAATCTATATCTTTATCCATATAATAGTTTGTTTGTATCGAATAGGATTTGAAGCCGAATCGATTTTGATGAAATATGGCAAAGACATAAAATAGACCACGGGGAAGGACAGAAGATAATCATTATCTCGAGAATCTGCACAGGATACTGTCAATATTTTTAGGTAAAGTGACCTACAGTTTTAATCAATAGATGGCGTTATAAATGCATTAAGTTCTGGTCTGACGTCATCGTTACTTAGGATAAACGCTTTCGCGGCCTTGTCGCTATGAATTATCTAACGAGAACTGATTAAATCGATTATAGTATTACCATAACATCATCATCAGACTACTGGTCGGTTTCTGAGGTTATTTAACAGGCTGATGAAGAGATACAATATTGTCAGAAAACTAGAACAATAGATTCTAGAGGGTGTGGATGACATTTTGATGGGGGATTTTTATGTTTCGTCTAGTAAAGGTGCCTCTTCACATTGATCCCTGCTGGCCCACTACACGACATCGCCATTGTGTAGACAGGGTAGTGGAGTGTGATGGCGGACGATTTCCAGGCGTGGCGCGCAATGGCGTGGCCTGCAATGGGCCTACGTGGGCCATTGTGTACTGGCTACTTAATATTATCAAACCTGTCAAGACTCAAGTTTTAACTAAGGAATTGGAGATTGGTAAAGGAAATCGGGAATTTTTGTGAAAATATCGGCATCTTAAAATAATGATTTTACCACCTGGGGCACCTGGACATGGTTTATTCGGCTTTATTGAAAAGTGCACTTTTTACTTTTCACTACATACCTACACTCTTACACAATTTTTCACATGCACTTTTTGTCTCATTCCCCGAATGTTTTTCTTGTAGACTTACCTGAAAAAGAGGAAAAGAAAATTAATTAAAACTACAGCAAAAATAGCTTACACAGGAAATAAATTAGAAAGGAATCGTGTCAAAACTAGCTTCCTTTTTCTCAATTTCAGTCTCTTCTCTACAAAGTAGACTGAATTTTAACTTGAAGAAGTAAGAAACTTGTCAAATTATCAATTTTAACAATAAACTAAACCGTTTTAAATTAGAATTCACAACTTTTTTCGCCGTATCTTCAGAGTTCGCAACTCACAATATATCATCGCCCTAACCTAAAACTATCAGTCCCCTGTTGTTGACTTATACCCAGAAAATATTAAAAGTTTTTGCAAATGAAAACTGGTATTATACCAAAAAATATCTTAAGAGCCCCGGGCTAGCCTCGAAATTCTCATACATACGTAATACCAAAATCATTTTCTCATACGAAAATATTTAACATGTTTGAGTTATTTTTCAGCTTAAAATAGTAATTACCTAGGTTCCTGTACAAAAATTAACTTCAAAATATTTAAAACACAAAAAATTTTTTTTTGTGTATAATTTTTTTTTACTAAGTTTACTACTAAATATTTAAACATTAAAAAATAGAGTAAAACATTCAAAAATATATAAATAAATAGTAAATTTACTACAAAATATTTAAATACTAAAAATATGTTTTAGAGTTGAAATATTTTGTAGTAAATTTACTATTGATTTATATATTTTTGAGTGTTTTACTCTATTTTATAGTGTTTAAATAATTAGTAGTAAATTTAGAAAAAAAATATATACACAATTTTTTTTTTGTGTTTAAATATTTTGAAGTTAATTTTTGTACAGGAACCCAGGTAATTACTATTTTAAGCTGAAAAATAACTCAAACATGTTAAATATTTTCGTATGAGAAAATGATTTTGGTATTACGTATGTATGAGAATTTCGAGGGTAACCCGGGCTCTTAATAACACGTATTTTTAAAATAATAAAAGTATTTTTAAATAATTTCGAAATAAAACCACAAAATGAAGACAAAACATTGGTGTAAGATTGTCGTATAGTACGTCAGGCACGAAAAATATGAAGTCTTCTTTACTTCAAAGAGTCTTGTATTTAAAATTTTATTATTTATTGTAGACCTATATAAGTATGTATACATTATACAGGCTAAATTTTAATCTGAAGAAAGTAAAAAACTTGTCAAATTAATAATTAATTTTAACAATAACCTAATATCCTAAGCAGTTTATATAATCAATCAGATTTCACAACTTTTTTCGCCGTATCTTCATTCACTATTACATCTGTCACTCCTTTAAGCCAGATACAAATTGTAGCCAGCAGCGGACAAGATAATACTCGTGGTAAGACTGGTAAGACGTTGCCAGTGACATACTATGTCGTGGGAAGTCAGTGGTTACGTAACGGGCGGTAAGCCGGCAACCGCAGAGGTAGACGTACTCCAAACTGAACTTTATTATAAGGAGACAGAGTTTATAATCAAACTGAAGAGTTAATGGGAACAATGTGGAAGAATATTTTTAAATGACAAAAACAAAAGAATACTATTATGTATTTAAAGAAAAGAATTGGGGAAGTTTGAATTTCAATTGGGAAAGGTACACACTACACTTTTCTAACAATTGCTGGAGCTTTAAAAGCTTTAAATTACGAAAAGGTTTACACAATATCATCGCTCTCTCAAGTGGGAGTGAGGCAGCCTTGTGAACATCTTTCGACTTATGAGAATCGAACCCCTGAATCTCGATTATTGACTTTTTAGAAGGTTTTTCAACTTTATCTACCTGTTGTGGTACGTAGAGTCTTTTAAAAGTTATTAAGGTATAAGCTTTCCTCTGAAGCCTTCCCGAATATCTTAAATTTTAATATTCAGTTTTCTAGCCAAGAAATTAATAAACGTATTAAATATCGGAGGTATTTATTAATAACGTTCCTTTATAGAAACCTGAATATTATAACATGTTATATTATCGAAATTAAATTGAAAATAGCTTTAACTAGCTAAACTATGATGTTTTTTATCGAAACCAGTCGTATATTATTGTTTAAGTTTTATTAATTAGTAACGTATAGTGCAAAATGTACTAGAAAATTGTGTTTTATTAATGTTGACTCAAATTAACACTCAAATTATCTCGCGGCTTGGGCGTGAAGAGGTAACAGATGGACAGATACACTTTCGCATTGATAATATTAGTATGGATTATACTGAACTAGATTGTACAAGTACAAAATGTCTAATTGAAAAGATCACCCAGCATACAACTGGTATAGCTTGTTTGTGGATTGTAAACCGAAAACGAGTTTGGCCACAGTACTCTAGAGAATGCCACAGGGCCTTTGCTATTGCATTCGATAATTTCGTCAGCCCTAGAAATGATGGATGGAATTTGACATAACGCGTCGCTAGTTTACGCGACGGCCGGAGCAGAGGGCGCTACTAACACATGCAGTAAACCAAAATACGACATGTTGCACACGTCATATCAGAATATAGGCGAAAACGTTGGCAAAGGTCGTTTTTGTTTACTGTCTGTGCTGGTGCTGCCCTCTACCGTGAAAACATTGCATTTTATTACTAGTTTTGATAAACAAAAATCTCTATTACAGTTAGAGCTAGAGTTACTACCGAATTAATACCAAGTTATTTTTATATTATATATGTTATTCGAATATTCGAATACTGTTTTTATTCGAATATTCGACGATTTTAGTATTCGAATATTCGCCAAATTATTTTTCGAATAATTCGAATAGTAAAAATATATTTTTTTTGTTTAAAATGCTATCAAACACAAAATTAACATGGAATATCCAGAAAATAATATTATTTTTAAATATTCTTTATCTTTGGTGATATATAAAATCTGTTTTTAGTCTAACTATAATGAGTAAACGACCATTCGTCGTCGCCGATGACCATGTTTTAGACCTTATTTTGCCTAAAGACATGCAATGAAAATATAAACTCCTTTTAGTCATGGATTTCAGTATCGTCAGTAATGGTCGCTCACGATCTGTATCCATTGACTTCTTTCTTCTTTCTTTCCGTGATAACTATATATCGATATCGACTATATAGCGATTCCCACGGTAGAGGTATTACGCTAGAGGGTGTATATAAAACAAACTTTTTTTTAAGAAGGTAATAGATGTAAGTGCAATATTGAGAGTTTTAAAAATATGTAGTTAAAATACAAAATATCATTTTTATACGCCCCACTGGTTTGAAGCTCAAGTTATCAAACTTGAAGTTACTAAAGTCACCAACTCTAGCATTTCGGTTTTACAATGATTAATTTGGAGTCATTTTGCATAAATAGGATAGCGAGATGATCTTTGGTTATCATTTTACATTAAAATGGTGGTGTGTATTTTGGTGATCGTTTACTATTTTTGTCTGTGAAATGTTACTATCTCTGGTGATCAGTTAATTATAAGCCTTATTTAATCTCAACTGCTGCCTAGCAGAACTAAGCATAAACACATGAGAAAAATAAAAGGTGCTACGATTGAAAACGCTTTACACTTTAGAACCTTTTTTTATTGCCCATATGTTTAACAATATAAATTAAGTATGTAATTTACAAAGATTTATGTTGATAAAAGTAAAAATAAGAATTGCTTACTTCATAGTATTAACAAAATAGGTTGTACATTGGTTACGAAGCTTTTTGTTACAATACGAAGTATACGAAGCTTTTTGTTACTTTTATTCAGAATTTTCAGCATTTTTCAAAATTTTTGAATTATTCGAATAATATTCGAATTATTCGAAAACTTTTGTAAAACATTCGAATTATTCGAATAGTAAATTTGTCGAATAATAACATTCCCTAGTACCAAGTAACGAACATCAGAAAAGCCTTTGTATCAAAGGTCGTCATAGTGGGCGTCGGTAATCACTTACCATCAGGTTACACAACATGTGGGCGATTCCGTCGTATTGAGCAAAACAAATAATTGCAACACGTTGAAAAATTGATAACCAATATTTACAGAACGATCTTTACGATAATAGCTCTTATGTATACCAAATAGAGTCGCATTTCCAACGGCGGGGGTAGCAGATGTGTCCGAGGCGGGTTCGGTGACCTCTCCCCTAATTTGGCTGGCGCGTTATCGCGGCAGATAATGAGATAACAATAGCCGGCGCCACGAGCCCTCAGATGGGAAGACCTCCTCTGTGCTCCTAATCTCCTGGTACCCCAAAACAAAACTCTTCTTGTAAATTGTAGTTTAGTACTAACTCTTCTAGTAGTTTAGGGACTGATTGGTAGTAAATAGTGGTCAAACGGAATTTAATGATTACTTTACCTTAATTTAATGACGATTTTGACATAATTAAGCGTCATGATAAAATATTTAAACTGTCAACTCTTCATTAAAGTTATCAATCATTAAAAATGTTTTTAAGCGCGGCAGATCGGTTTACTTTGTACTTTGAGATTGAGCTAATAAGGCTATTTTAATGAAAATCTGCCCGAGGTCATTGTCATGTAAATGTAAACAAAGCCATACCTGTTTGTTTTTTATGGCAAAAATAAAACTTTATTAGGTCGCGTTTATTTGCTTCAATAGAAGCAAATATTATAACACCTAAACCTGTTGAAGAGGCCAAATAATTTCAATTTACCTGATCCACGCGTCGAATTAAAATTTAATAATGAGCTGGAACAGGTAAAAAAATAATTAATCCTATCAGTCCCCTGTCAATATCTACGTCAAGGCAGGGGACACAGTAATTATACGTTTTTGCAAATTAAAACTGGTATAACACCTAAAAAATTATTTTAATAACACGTATCGCATTTTAAAAGTAGGTAATTTAAGTATTTTTAAAATAATTTCGAAATAAAACCACAAAATGAAGACGAAACATTGGCAGAAAAGATTGTCGACCCACTGGTCAGACACGAAATCCATACCTACTATAATATAATAAATACGAAAGTGTGTCTGTCTGTCCGTCTGTCTGTCTGTCTGTCTCTTCACGCCCAAACCGCTAAACCGATTTTACTGAAATTTGGTATGGGGATACTTTGAGTTCCGGGAAAGGACATAGGAATTTTATCCCGGAAAAATGTACGGTTCCTGCGCGATAACCGAATTTTGGCGCAACGGTGTTTCGGGCGTCATCTAGTATAATATGAAAGACAAATTAGTCATCCATCTTTATGTATTACTACATCTTCTTTACTGCAGCTTCAAGAGTTTTACAGAAGGTTTTACAATTTAGTTTGTTATTATTTTTAGCAATATTCCGCGAAAAAAACTTCCACCTTTAAGTAAATGAGTGAGTGCACGCATAGGCATGCGTACAGCACCTCCAGAAGCAGCAGAAGGTTTTACATTAATTTTGTTATTAATTATTTTAGACTATAGAAGACACTCATTTTTTGCTGTAGATATAGGAGAATTTAGTTCTAAATGAAATTGTCAAAACTTATGGCTAGACGTATCATAAGAAATTATAGCAAACGAATAACGATGATTTTCTATAACCTGAACCTTGCAAGTTGCATGGACACACAGGTTTTTGTCAAATTCCCACTTCCTCAACTTTCGTTTTAGTCACTATAATTACGGTGACATTGTGGTAAAATCTCAATAAAAATGTGTTCTGTCTGCCAAATGGCACCGTCTCGACAGCCGACACGGCCGGACAACTGCCTTGTTTATAGCGTTTCAGCTAGTTGGAACTTGGAGCTGTACAGTCACCGACTTATTGTCTGATACTAAAATCCGAACGACATCGTAAACTGCAGGCCTACTACGAAACCGTTTTGAGACTCAAATAATCGAACGAGAATGCCGCGTCCTGCTCTAACAGCGTCATTTCACGTTTGTTAGAGTAGGACGCGGCTTTCTCGTTCAATCGTTTGGGTCTCAAAACGGTTTCGTGGTACGGCTCCAGCTTCACACAATAAATGATAATACTCAGCACAGACGCGATAGTCCAATCTGCAGGTCTAACATAACCATTGGGCCACACCAGCCTTTGTTCCCTACTGCAGCCACAAAATATGATTCGCTGTCTAAATCACGGGTTTATGATAGCCTCTTTAAGCCCCCTCTGGATAGGCAGGCTAAGCTAAGACTGTAGATAGAGAAGAGGCGGTAGAGATTAGCAACCGGCAGAATCTTTAAAAATTTATTCGGAAGAGTCATATAATGTTTTAATAATAGCCACTATTTTTTGTGATCGATACTGAGTGTCAGCCATGTCTAATTGGACCAATGAAGATTCAAGACTGTTTTGAATGGTCACTCCCACATCCAAAGTCCTTGTGAGAAATACAATGTAAAGTTTGATTTAGAGTTAACTCATTCCCCGCCGAGTGTACTGGTTTACGTCATCTTGTTATTTATTAGTATCGTGATTGTTATCGATTCTATATTAAATTTATTTCAGTGTCTGTACTACTATAAATGTAGAGATTGTTATCAGCATCATGTACTAACAAATAGTCATGTAAAACAATACAAACCAATTCAAAAACAATCTCAGTATAAAAGAGTACACCTACATAAAGCAAAGCTTCTTATACGAGAATAAAAGAAACATAAAGAAGGAAGAGCTTAAAACTTTTTATGAAATGCAAATGATAGGACATTGTTGGGTTGACGTGTGCGCATTTTTTGTTCGTCGCTTGGGGCCGCCGCGCATGCGCCGACTTAACATTGTTATGGGCAGCGAGGGGGGGTGAATTCTATTACACCGGGGCCTTAATGTGGAGGGGGGCAGTAAAACATATCCATTATATCCGGAGCCGTAACATTACGCGTCCCCCCTGCAGTAACGACCCACCGCGGGCCAAGCTACGCTGGTCCTCTGAAATCTGCGTCGGGGTACGTTTAGTTGGCGATTCGATACGCACAGTTTATTTTAAATTATTGGGGGTGGGGGGTTTTAATCTGTTTTATCTTAGTGCGTTCGTAAAATTGTATGCGTTCTACCTGTGGGTGCCACCCAGCTATATTATTAAAAGTGTTATTGTAATGCTCTTCGAAATGACGATATTGTAGTTCACATTCTAAAAATAGGGACGAGTGCTGATGAAAATTTATGAACCATATTTTGGTGTTATTGAATGTGGCTGGCTGTTTGAAATGACAGCGATAGTTTGTAAAAATAGAGACGAGTCCTGATGAAAATTAATGTAATACATATCGCGCTCTGCGTCGCGCGTCGTTATGTAATTCTGTAGAGTTAACTCTACAATCGCAATGGACAATGATTTCATGTTTCTAAACGATGATCTGGCATTATCTGCATGCAAATTGCAACAAACTACTAGTTTTAGTTTTTCTAAGTGTGCAAATTGTCTTTTTTGTGTATTAGTACTAGTTGCTACAGGTGAAATAGCAAACATGGCAGTCTGACTACAGTAAAGACTAAGGTTTCGAAGTACAAGGATTATCATTATAATTTTGCTCTGTTACGTTCGTGTACCCAGTGATTATGGGTTTAAATTGATGAAATGATGTACAGAAATAAAAAGCAAATAGACTTTTTAATTAAATCTGCAGATATCTAAACTATAATGGTCATTCGGCATCGATTGTGCTGGAAACGGCGAAATTATGCGTCGCCACGCGTCACGCGCATTATGCGGCGTCACGTCACCAGAGATGAAAACTTTATTAATATTGGTCCAGCACTTCATAGTAATAAAAATTTGCATACCATTATACTAACTAAATTCGTTACACTTTATAGCTACTATAAAACGATACTAGTGTCGTGATTTTAAACTACGCATTTACTAGGTAAAACATAATATTATAAAATTTTAGTATATATGAATACATATATTATATAGGAACCATTATTTGTAGTAGAAAATAGTAATAAGATTGAACACTTTCAAAAGCCGCAGTACGTTCTTGGGTATTATAGTGATAAGGGAAATGACCTAAATTAGATTATATTGTTAGCGGACAGGGGACTGATTGCCAACGGGTTAAACGGGTGGGTGTGTGTTACGGGGGACTGTTTCCGAATTGCTGCTTAAAAGCTCTATGGAGCTTAGTATAATAATAGTACGTTTCGTACTAAATAGAGTTTGTAAATTGTATGTGCTATCAGAGAAATTGATTCATAGGCCGGTCGGTCTACGTTACTTGTTCGAATTATGTTAAGGGGGCGGCTAACCCAAAATATTCGATTTTATTATTCATTTTTGTACTTGAAAATAAGACTCGAATTGTTTCATCTTCTAAAATTAGATACTAAATTATATTTCCAAGAATTAGATCAGAGCAAAAACACGATATCTTAAAATTTTCTCGATACAAAAAAATCGCAAAGATGCATCTAATTTTCACGAATTTTTCACTTATTGCCATAACCGTGCATTGAACTAAGTTAATATTTTAACAAACTGTATAAAATTCTATCATCGAGAAACCGACATGGCAGATTTTTTAAATGTTGTATATTTATCGAGTTATTGAGAAAAAACTAATTTGGCGATGAATCCGTGTCGTTCTTTTTCACCTGGGATATGAAAGACGGGCGTGAGTGTGCAGAGAGAAGGACGATGTTTGATTTTTTGGGTTAGTCGCCCTCTTAAGTCAATGTTCGTTGTGATTTGGCGATTCAACTTGAAGTAACAAAGTTACGTAGGTCCTTGGTCCGCCATCTGCTTACGAATTAATAACTCTGATAGCACATTTTGGGAGAAAGGGAGTAACATTCTCGAATCAACTTACTTTCTCAGGCTACCGATATAATTGGCCCCCTTTTTATTGACATTCAGTCATTAGGGGAAAAAAATATCGTAAAGTGGTAACTCTGCATTGGTTAATAAATGCACCTCGGTCAATGATTACAAAGGTGTCACAAATAAAAAATTACTTCCTCATTAATTTCTACTGTAAAGGTGTAAATAAATTCAATTACTTGCTATCTAATAACACGTAACACAAAGTACACTCATTAGTGGAAACACCTGGAACAACTGAAGGGTTGCATGACTTTCCTTCCGTGGTAAATTGCATATTACATTGTAACTGCACTATAAGGTCATTTCTATTTATTTTAGGGTTTTTTTTCATAAAGTATTAATTCATGTATTACACATCTTTAAAAATACCACGGAAACCCTTCTTTCATGATTTCGGTTCGATTTGGATTTAACTGAACGTGCGGATTTGAGAAAATTGTAAACTGAGACAGCTTCTTATTTCAACTGAGAAGTTAGATTTCAGAAATGTATGATACGCATCGCAAGCGTCATGCAATTTAGCGATGCATTTATATGCTCAATTACATAATTTCTTACTTCGCTGTTGCAATTCGCAAGTTATCAAAGAATCCAGGCCCTTTGAGTGCCTACAAATTACGACTCACACCACCTCACACTAGGCCGGGACTCGAACCCCAAACTTGTTGATCAAATGACAAACGAAAAAATTCACAAGTGCCCCTAGATTCGGAGAGTCTCACAAAAGTATTTTACCTGGGTAATGGCGTCCCAGAGACCATTATTATAATCACGAGTAACTAGAGGACGTGGGTTTCTACTTAAATAATTACACTTTCATCAGACAGGGTTCATTTTGAGCCATATTTGTCTCTAAAGTCATGTTAGATTATTCTTAGGGAGTTTGTACTTGATGATATTAGCCTCAGAGACCGAACTTTGCACAGAGTTGGCAGACAAAACAAATGTAATCTCAAAAATTAACCGTTTTCGGGGACATACCAGTGTCGTCGCACACGGGCCACACGCCACACAGCCACAAATGCCGTTAGCTAGTCTATTAGTCGTAAAGTGAATCGTTGTAGCGTGTGGCGGCTACCGGCGTCAAAAAATATATGAAAACTACAGTAATTATATGCCAGTGGCGGCGTTTTGAGGTTGTGGCCCGTGGCCCGTTGCGTCCCTTATGGGGTATTGGTAAATCGTATTTCTCCCACAAAACTCCCCAAATACAAAATTACTGGTAATCACCTTGTAGGCGTTATACGAGATTATCTAGCTTACAATTTAATCCCATTTACTCCACAAACTGTACGTATGTTACACAGAAACCTTACGTTTTTTCGCAATAATCAATTATACGTAACACTTATAAAAACAGCTAACCCACTCACGACAAGCAAGTTCCGTATAAAACGTCCACAAAACGTCCAGAAAACACAAGAAGCACAACCATATTCTGGACGCATCTCATTACCAGATCAAGCCATCAGGAAGCATCGTCCACATGTTCAACGGAAACCACTCACCGACGGAAACACCAGCTGCTTATCAGATCCTGGGCGAGGCAGGTGGGAATAATTACCCGTATAGTTGGAAATTGCAATTTGCTTATCTGGAAACCTTACTATATACCCATAGGGGTAGCGTAACGTCTTTTTATCGGGCATTGGCCCACAACGTATTCACGTCTTCCTAAGGGCAGGATCGACAAACTAATAAACTCGATATTTCGAAGGACAAGCCAAAAATGATTGATCAGTCACGAAGTAGGTTTGGGTATGCAAAACTCCTTACCCAAGCAAAGTGTGAGCAGTAAGTTGCAATGATGATTCGGGAACATAAAGACATAAAAAGTATCCCATTGACGTTGAAGGGTAAATTTAAAAAAGTGAAAACTTCTTTAGCGGCGTTGAGCACTTTTGTGGGATGGGTAAAAATTGTGAAACTCGCGTCAGATTCTCGTGCTGATCGAAAAACCGTAAGACGGTTGGAGAGTAGTGTTGTAACATCGAAATCGATTAATCGAACAATCGATTGTTTTTTTTCGATTGTCGATATTTTTTAATCGATTGTAAGGGTTTCGATTAATTAAAAAAATCGATTTTCTTAAAAAATGGGTAAAAAAAATAATGCACAACGTTAATAATCAAGTCCACTCCCCCAAGGCACTCCCGGAGTGCAACCCGTCTTTTTTTTAAGATCATGTGGTGCCAAATCCTTAATTTCAAAATCATCGGTGCTAGAAGTTTGAACAATTGACGCTGCAATTACTGGTTTTTATACATTAACGTTTACGTGACGATTTCGTATATAATGTTGTTATCGTTAACATAAACGATAAGATTTTGTTAACTATAGAAATTATGAAATCGTAAAATTCATTATTTCATAATTTCTAAATGCTAATTTTTATTTTCGATTAAGTATTCGTTTTCAATTTACTGTGGTCAAGTCAATTTCGACAAGTATGTCAGCTTACTTGCAAATATTATTCATTATATAAAACAAAACTGATATAGCATTAAATTATAATACGTAAGAAACCTAAGTTAAAAATTACGGCAAACAAGAACGTTTAGGCCTACTCGCGCCAGTCCTAAGTCTGGATTAAAATAAATCTTTAGTAGAACACCATGTCATCACTCATCTCCCTCTACATATTATATTTTAGATGAAAGAGAAGGCACGATACAAATAGGATTAAACTAGGTGAAAAGATTTAAGCTTTATTGGTGGACGAAAAACCCAATTCTAGGATCGAGGTTTTTAAAACAGTCTAATGAAAATACAACACAACATTCATAGTCTCAATCCTTAGAACAACCTAGGTTTTTAAACAGTCGGTCCAAAGAAAACAACACAACAATCTTAGTTTAAAAAAAAGTTTTTTTAGACAATGAAGTTTTGATATTGTCTACATCTCTCATAACAAAGTATATGTCATTCCCCTGGTAGTGCAATCAGTGCACCTGCATAACAGGTGTTATTAATGTGGACGCGTCAATAAAAGACGGATTTAGCCCGGCCACGGCCGGTAACCGCAGGCTCGAGACAGGATCTCGCCGTCATATTCCTATATCAATAAGTGTCAGTCCCCCGCCAGAACACTCAATCTGCTGTCAAATCGGTGAAATATTAAAAGCTGGCAGATAGACCTTAAGGTGTAACAAATGAATGGTTGAAGTATTATAGCATTTTTAATAGATAGTGTTAAAACTTTTGAAATATGATCCAAAAGTTTGTTTCATTTTAAACTCTTTAAATTTTAAATTTAAAAAAAAAATGTTGGAGTCCAATCATCAATGAGTCCAATTCAATATTATGTTGCTGCAGAATGCAGATTAAAAAAAAAAGTTGGCACCAGTGGTCTTCGCTAAATGAAATTAAAAAGAAAACCCCTTCGTTTTAAATATTTAAATATGGAATATGGAACACTGCTGTGGGCGTTCGGCAAACAGGGTTGCGATAATCTGGTAAACAAACAAGGGTAGAGCAGAGGGACACAAATTCTGTTAGAATCGATTAAATCTATGCACGGAACATGGATTACCCAAATGGACGGTTTCCTGCATAGGAAGTATGCAATCAAGTTAAAAAGATGACAAAATCTATACACATGGCATTACAGGACAAACGTGGACAAATGTAGCTATTTCTGTTCTTTCTGGGGCCATTTTGACATATTTCAAGTATGGCATTGACATTAATGAAGTAACTTTAGATAAATTGGTCTGTGCCATATTCTGAGATTTGAATCTTTGATAAAAGCTTTAAAAAACATTCATCGGAATTTTGTATTATTAAAATGATACAGCTCAGACTCCCTAGAAATACTGCACTAATATAGGTAAAGTTCAAGATCGGTATTCTGTCTGTACCATCGAAGAAATGGATCCATCGACAGTTGACGGACCGGTCGGTTTATGTCAATTCGATGTTCGAGCTCACGGATTTAAAAAAATACGGATGGAGCATTACACTATAAAGAGGTGAAGCATGCAAGGTACGACAATTTCGTTTATTGTACACGTGACCGACACACACGCAACTAGGTACTACAACCCGCTGTCATTGTACATAGAGTGACGGCGCCAATGACACGCACACATCCTACACGGGCGGCCATTACTATGCATCACTCGGGATTGGACAAGGTTACATCCGTATTTTTTTTAAATCCGTAGTTAGAGCTATGATCTGTAGAATGGGTTTGAGATAACGCGACCAAATTACGTAGGTCCGGCATCTATGAATAAACTTCTTTGATAGTACATTTATTTGTACTGCTTGACCAATCGAGAATTTAACCTTCACCATTAGATAATTCGTTTACAACCTTTAAATAATTGTACCAAGTACCAACACTACCAACGCAATACAAGAGCACGCGCGTTCGACCAGTATCACTTGACCCCTCAGTTGAAATAACCATTCCCCGGAACGACCCGGTTTATGGGCTTAGCGGGGGGCGCGGGGGGTCGCGTTACGGTGGTACCACATGACGTGCCAGATAAGCGTCTGAGGGAACTTGTTTTGATAACAAATGATTGTCTGGGCGTTGCTGGGGCCTGGGATCCGTATTGACGACTCAGAATATAGGTATACGACCTAGAGATGTTTTAGGCAGCCATTTTGTTTTACGTGAAAAAAAGTAAAAATGATACAGTTCTATTTTTGAAATTGATGAAATATCAGCCAAAAAGTAATAATTATGGCAAGGTGAAAAATTTACCAAAATCACCTTCGAAAAGTTTTGTATACTTACCATTTATTTTTAAATTTAGTGTCGTTTTTGTATTAAATATACTTATTATTAGCAGATGTTGCACACCCGTGTAATTAAACGCTTTTATTACATTAACTAATTATGTAAATACCGGTTACTCATGTTACTCATGTCAATTACAGGAATACGTATGCAAATGTTAAAACCGACCAGCACCTCGATTCTACTAAATGCAGTTTCGCTCCTTATTCGATCTAGTCCGTTTCCTCTCAAACTACAAAATTCTCATGAAATATCAAACCTACAAATCTCCAAAAGTCGTTTGATGCTTGTTTGATGTAGATGATATTTGCTGTGTGATAAGAAGCAGACTGGATCAAACGAGATACGTCGCTGCATTGTAGAATAGGAGCACTGCAAACACTCGCAGACCAATTAAGAACGGGCCAAATGCAAAATGCACTCCCCCGACGCACCGATATAAATCGTGCTGCTAATTCAGAGCAGAGGACTCCCAACTCAAGGGAGTTGGAGCCAAAGATCGATATCGAGAGCTCCCCACCACCAGCTTACCCTGACCCCCGCAATACTCGTCGATGGCCGATTATTTACGGGCGCAGGGAGCCGCAGGGGTCACGTTACGCTGGTCGTGCGTTTACGACAGATCGTGAGTCGTGACGCATCTGTTACTTTAAATTTTAGTATGTTATGAACTCCGGGCGGTGGAGAATACGAAATGAGCGACATTGTTTCACGTTGTTACGGGTTTATGCTTTCTTAGGCCTGACTCGACGAAATGACGACTAAGAGTTTTGGAGTTATTCAAACATTGTTGGCTGTTTTATTAAAAATTCTATGATTACTCCGCAACGAATATTTTGTAACATTTGCATTTACTTATTTAAATATTATAGAAATAAAATATGTCTGTTACTACTTAAATAAAAACTAGCAGGTGAAACTTGCAACTCACAGAAGGATGTATTTGCCACGATTCCTGTTTAGATTAAAAAAATAATTTAAAAGTAGAATAATTAAACGACAAACGAAATCGGTTTAAAAATGGAATATTTATGAACAAGATGGCCGCGTGCAACATTTTCTGGTGTATTTGCTGGTGTATAAAAGTGAATACAAAGTTGTGAATAGAGTTCAAGGAATTGTACTTTTATAATAAAAATATAGTATACTAGATAATATAAGATCTTTACGACGCTCTTGCCTACGAATAGGATTTAAAATTACAGCTCAACACCCGAGGCTAATGTTGAAAATTGCTTTGAGGTTTTATGAACAAAATACAATAGTGAAGCCATTGTAGTTTCCTCGTTCATGGCATATGGGCCTCTATTCCGCGTTAACAAGGTTCAAATTACACCAGCCCTCGTCTCTTTGTATTTCAAATAAAGAAATTCCCGTAGTTTTTGTTAGAAATCTATTTGTATGCGCTTTTATTTTAGATTGTTTAATGTTAAAGTTATAAAACTCATTGTAATTGTACGTTGACAGTTATCCATTATCAAGTCTAAAAGAAAATAACATATTTACGACTTTTATATAAAATAAAAAATTACTCAACTACTGTGTCGTCCACTTCTTTAACCCAAGAAAAGGTTCGTGGTCAAGTGTCAACTTGGTGTCAATACCAGCTAGCCATAGTTGTTAGTAAAATTAAGTCCGTCCTTATTCTCTAACTCTTCATCTTGTCTATACTCTACTGTATGAGGAAATTAACGTTAAACAATATTATTATTATTACCTTTCTCTTAAATAATTTTGTCTATAGATATAGGTTATATATGGTTATTTGCTAAGTTGCATCAAAGTAAATTTAGGCTTAAAGCGGTGATTAATATCAATCCAAAACGAAAACCTTGCACACAACCAAAGACCAAGCGTATACGCATCGCATTAAGATTCATTTTAGCTTAGCATAAAACTGTAGTTCTAGGGGCGGATCTTCTCTATTTTTCGTGTTTTTTTTAAATATCTTTGGAAATAAATATTAAGAAACAAAATTGTTCGGTTCAGAAAATTTTAATATAGATTTACCATCAATTAATTCAAATAAAATGTATAATTATCCTAGTTAATACTTATATTTCGATGAAATAGATTTTTGTTGGAGGTGAGTTTGTAAATTAATTACAGCCAAAGTATTACGTCTTATTAAAATGTTTATGGTTTAAAGTCTTTTAAATATTGTGCTTTATATATCATATTTTTTACATTTCGTTATTATATTGGAACTAGGTAAACGTGAGTCACGGAATAAAAAATTGGGGTTTATCTCGCCTTAACATAAAGTTCTCACCATCATTTTCATAACACAAAGAAAATCACTTTTAAGATTTTTCAAAAGATATCACTTTGATTCACTATGAATATGCTTACACACCTTTTAACCGACATTTCAAAAAGAGGTTCTTGTACTTACCTGAAACAAAATAAAGACAATTAGTATCATAGAGTACAGAATAATAGCGAATAGTCAATAGACAAGTTTTTATGTGGCTTCCAGAGAAGCCTTCCTGATGATGGAAAACCGTGAGCGAAGCCAGATGTGTTAATAAATATAAATACTTAACATTATCTACTATACAGTATAGTCAATATATAAACTACTAGCTGTTGCCCGCGACTTCGTCCGCGTTAGCATAGTAGATCACATCCCAAGTATTATTTATTTTACAAAAATATTCAATGTACAGAATTGACTTTCCTACGATTTTATTATATAAAGATATTCCGCGCGGCTTCGCTTCCGTATTTTAGGAATTACACGCAACCGTACATTTTTCCGCAAAAAATAGCCTATGTCCCTTCACGTGGTTTATTCTTCATGTTTGCCAAATAACATAAAAATTGCTCCAGTAGTTCTTAAGATAATAAGCAATTTCATATAATTTCCCCCGTTTTTTTCCACATTTTCCTATATTTCTTCGCTCTTATTAGTCTTAGCGTGATAAAATATTATAGCCTATAGCCTTTCTCGATAAAAGGGCTATCCAACACTGAAAGAATTTTTCAAATCGGACCAGTAGTTCCTGAGATTAGCGCGTTCAAATGAGCCCTTTCATATAATTTTCCCCGTTTTTTCCACATTTTCCTCTATATTCTCGCTATTTTTAGTGTTAGCGTAATAAAATATAATTTATAGCCTTCCTCGATAAATAAGCTATCCAACAGTAAAATAATTTTTCAAATCAGACCAGTAGTTCCTGAGATTAGCGCGTTCAAACAAACAAACAAACAAACTCTTCCATTGGGAAGAGTTTGTTTGGATAATATTAGTATAGATTTAAGGCGACGCCTTGATAATTTGGCTGTAGCGATGCCGATTTTTCTCAGCAATGACTAAAGCTAAGAAACTAAAGTTCATTGTCAGTATTCATCATGTCTTTGTCTTTGAATTGCCCATAGCATAACACGATTGGACAACTTTTATAACACAGAATTATCAATCGAAAAGACCTCTGTAAAAAAAGGGATTCCTATTTTTCCAACAGAGGAGAGTGATTTAAGGTTCCAAAATTTGTACATAAATTGGTTGAAGCATACACTTTAATATGCGCATAGCTTATATGAAATGTATTTATGGTTTTTAAATTACGCGACAAAAACCATTTTTTTGTTTATGCCCTTTCCATTTTTTGCTGTTCCATTGCTTGTTTTCTATGAGAGGCCGGCCCGGCCTCTCATAGAAAACAAGCAATCTAAAACATATCCAACACGGTTTCTTACTTTAACGCGGCGTCACCTTAATAATATAAAGTCCTCAAAGCGCTATATTGAAAAAACAGTCCTTTTTGACGTAATACTATAGGAGTTAGGAGTTAGGACCCTCAGAAATGTTACAAATCTGGTAATGAGATATCATATCTTCAAAGCATTATCTAGGTTTGAGAAGAACTAGAAATACGATTAATGTATTTTGCATCGATACATTTAATTTTCGAAATGACCTCTTAAAAATACGAAATTTGAAGATTATTTTTAAACGAAAATAGATGTAGGAAATTAGTCTAATTGATAGACACCTTTGCAACTCAAAATCGTATAGAAGATGATTATAATTACGTTTTTTCGCATGTTTTCCGAGCGAGCCGATAGCTTCTGGCCGCAGCGTATTCACGACTTTATAGTCATACAAATCAAGTATAAAATTGCCCTTGCGGTAAAATTACTTTCGATATAGCGCCTTAACAGAAAAGCTCTACTTATTAGAGTTATGAGCGTTATTTTTACAGAAATATATTTATTTCTGTGGTTATTTTGCTCGTCCCAGTTAAAACGTAGGGATTATATTCTATTTGGTCCCAGTGCACTGGCCAGCCAGCGCAATCTTAGTGATCATGTCTTTGTACTGTTTGTAACGTCAATCAAATTTCGTCAAATCGCATTGGCTTATCACATAATAATTAATAATATATCATATAACGTTACAGTTTCAGAACACACCCAACGTTACAAAATATCAATAACAATATTAAGGCTAGGTACTGCTATATTATATGTATAAAACGAGCTTTTGCCCGCGGCTTCGATCGCGTTTAGAAGTGCTATTATATACAAACTTTCATGCCCTATTTTAACCCCTTGGGGGTAGAATTGATCAAAATCCTTTCTTAGCGGATGCCTACGTCGTAACATCTACCTGCACGCCAAATTTCAGCCCGATCCGTCCAGTGGTTTGGGCTGTGCGTTGATACATCACCATGTCAGTCAGTCACCTTTGAGTTTTATACATATATATTTAGACTTCAATGATTTAATAAATCCAACAAGCCTCAAGTATTATCAGAGTATCTTCAGCTGTGAAAATGAACAGACCACTTGAATTAAGAGGAACAGCATGAGATCTCAAAAACTCATCTCGAGTGCTAGTTTCCGTTTTAGTTTTGAATTGGATGTTTCCCCGTCTTATGATTTAGCATACCATGGACAATCTTTTAAATCTATATATATATATATATATATATATATATATATATATATATATATATATATATATATATAGAATCTAAACACAAAAGAAGGCCAATTAACACCTCCATCGTGGGTATCGCAGACAATAGATTTTTAATTGTTATGCGGCAGCCGATTGCCGCTTCATGGGGTAAAAGTTTTCACAGAGATCATAGACGAATATACTCAACAGTCTACACGTTCATAATAGCCTGCATTGGTCCATAATGATTGGCCGCATAAGCAGAGGTAGAGACTTGAAAATATTATCTTATGCCCGGTTTCTGTTTTTTGACAGTTTATCTATTCACTAGTCCAAACGCTGACAAATCAATAACGTTGTTCAGTAGATAAACTCCTGACAAAAAAGCTCAAAAACCGGCCATTAGAGATGTAGAGTCGCCATAACGAACAAAATATTAAGGGCCTGTTTCACCACTTCCTGATAAGTGACGGATAGAGGCTCTCCACCACTTAACTTTTTTTGTTCGTTGGCAACTCTAGGGCAACTCTACATCTCTAATGCTCGAATTTTGAGCTTTTTTGAAAGGAGTTTATCTACTCAACAACGATATTGATTGGTCAGAGTAAAACTATCCCAGATTTTTTAAACTATCACTGATCTCTCGGCAGTTCATTGTTTCAATTCATTTCGTTGATCTCTTAAGATTTTAAAGAATTTTCATAATGCTGACTCCAGCCGGCTTAAGATGCGCAAACGAGAAAATCTGGAGATATGTCACTCTCGTGTCATGTTAGGGTCAATAGAGATGAAGAGAAAAGCCAACAAACATCGAGAAAACGTGTCGACAAAATTTTCTCGTTGGCGTTTGCTAGAGGGGCAGGTGGTCCAATTTTAAGAAAAACTATAACTTAAGACCATAGACTATTGTTCTCCGCAGAGCAATGCCGCAGAGAAAGCGACGCATCAAAGGCACGTCAATTTGAAATTAGAATGAACCGAAACGGACGAATCACGATTAGGTAATCATGACTATTCAATAAGTTAATCGTATTCATGGAAATTTTAATAAATTCTGTGCTTTATTTATATCTACGTAGAGTTGAATTTATAGCTTCAATATTATTTTGGAACTAGGTCAATCCAAAAAGTTTGAATGATGAAGGAGGATTTAATCGACGAATTGACAGATGGAAACATCTATTTCAACACAACACTTTGTATCTCCTATACTCTACTAGCTAAAGAGCTTCTACCAGAATCCTAGTGGGAAGGTGTCCTAGAGGCCAGAGGATCTATGTACTTACGTAAGTCGTAATACATAGCAACTATTTAGTAATTTAAGGCTGCATGAGTATTGAGTATGATCAGAAACGCCAACATTCTAACGTAACTAAAATTCTGTCGTGTTAACATTTATCCACAATTACATGTGGAGTTGTCACGAACGTGTGTAACAGGGGTGATGAGCTGATAACAGTCGTTAGCATCTGTCCAACACTTAATTACACCTAGATACACGCAGTCGGCTATTCTGGTAGCCAGTGAATTATGCGAGTTCTTGTCGAGCGAATTTGACGTGAGAAACGATACGTTTGGGTCCACGTTGTCTTTAGTTCCAGATTTTTGTAGTAATAATTGTAGTGTGATGTCTTATTGGGTCAAATAAACTTTTTACAAATGTTACCTGTAGCTCAAGAGCGGTTAAGGCGCTATATTGAAAAAACTGTCCTTTTTGACGTAATACTATAGGACCCTCAGAAATGTTATAAATCTGGTAATGAGATATACATATCTTCATAGCCCTATCTATGTTTGAGAAGAACTAGAAATACGATTAATGTATTTTGCCTCGATACATTTAATTTTCAAAATGATCTCTTAAAAATACGAAATTTGAAGATTATTTTTAAACGAAAATAGATGTATTGTAGGAAATTAGTCTAATTGATAGACACCTTTGCAACACAAAATCGTATAGAAGTATTTTGCTTAAATGCTCCTAGTTATTTTTTAAATGATTATAAAATTTACGTTTTTTCGCATGTTTTCCGAGCGAGCCGATAGCTTCTGGCCGCAGCGTATTCACGATTTTATAGTCATACAAATTAAGTATAAAATTGCCCTTGCGGTAAAATTACTTTCGATATAGCGCCCTTAAATGACCAATACCAATACGCACAGCGCAACAAGAGAATAGTGGCGACTAAAGCGTATTAGGCGATTCGTTTCCTAATCTATTGGGTATTAAAAAAAATTTGAGACGAATGAATCTCAAAGTTCGTGAGATTGTGCAATATCAGTCCTTTCAATACCAAATCTTTGTCAAAAACCAGAAGTTAGCGTAAATTTTGAGTCCGTCGAGTGTCCCGCTTTCACAAATCATTCGCTTCAGTAAGGGTGCGTGTGCAAGGACTATTTAGGGACTAGTTTACCCCACACGCAGATAGATCGGGTTGCATGCACCTCGATGGGAGACTGACAGCCCTGACAGGTGACATGTCATTACTCATCGAGTTTCGTCTTACAGGTTATCACCCGTCTCGGGAAACAAAGAAGTTCGGAAGAATTTAGGCTTCGTTTAAAAGTGAATGTTAAACTTATAACTGATAAGTACACAAAAGAAGTGTACAAATAGTTTAGTTTAGGGAATAAGTATAGAATTTGGCAAGGTAGCGCCTTTGAACTTCGAAGTAGCTTTGACTAACCATTTTAACTGAAAAGTTAATTATAGAGTTCTTGACTTCTTGTACTATTATAAACGTTTTTCTCACCAATCCTAAACAAAAAATAAAATGTACAGTTCTTGTATTTTACACTTTTCTCTACATAAGAACCCTAAACAAAACGGCTACATTTTCAGAAATATTGCGTAATACGTATAGTATTATACTGAAAATGTAGGCCGGACAAGTAAATACGCCAGAATAACTCAGAATACAGAGTTTGTTCGGTATTCTGAGCAGAATACAAAACTTGGCGTCGCTGCAGTCGTCAAAATGTGTGCACATGTGCCCCGGCCCCGCGTTGCAGGTAGATACACAAAAAATCAAATAAAAACGCACCCCGAGGGGGTATAAATGTATACAATTTTAAACTCTACCACACGCGGAATATAATTTATTTTCGGTTGTATTCCACCGCGATGCAGGGGTCTAAAACCCGATGCCTTGTTTCGATTTATTTTGGGGCCACCGTAATTAGCACGTTTTTTATGTCTAGTCCATCGCATTGATTAATAATGATACTAGATAAGGATTCTGTAGAAAGATCGTGAAAAAAAGTAGAAGTAGAAATTTTTGAATTTAGAAAACACTAAAAATGGCGGCTATACGTTTTTCCAGACAACCATTTAAAGTACACGCCTTTTCTATCCTAGAAATCATGTTATTTTTTGCTCTGCCAACATTAAAACGCGTGTTAGAAAAGGAGCAGCTCACATCAAGGCTGTCGAAGGCAAAAAACGAGGCGACAGCACGCGACAGGCGGTAATGACTCTGATACGATCACGATAATTACGAGACAGAGTCGTCAATCGTCACGAATCCAGTGCGTAATCATATTTTATCATCATCAGCATCATCATCGTGAGCTTGACGTAAGATATTTGTCAACTGTCACCAAAACATATTGCGATTTGCGGGCAGCGGCATAATTTTGTAGAGTTTACTTAGGGTATACAGAAAAGTTTATTTTATAGCAGATGCTGGACCAGCCCAGACAAGTGACAACAGATCCCATTAACTTGACATAACCCGACCAAATTAAGCAGGTCTGTCACTCGTCAGTCGCCTACGAATCAGTTTATATGATGGTACAATATTTTTCTCTTAGAAATATGTAACTAGTACATTTATTTATGTAGTCAGTTAAATATGGCTTGATGCTTTTAAATTTCATAGTCTTTATCAATTCGTCTGCCTTTATTTCTCGGAATAGCTTTGAACTTTGACCCAGAAAACCTTGCATGTTTCCTAGCACTTGGAACCTGCAGATCGTTCTAATAATTGCCTCCGCGGTTTCAGGATTTATTTCGTTTGTAACTACACTAAGGTTGTAATAAATCTATTAATCTAGATCCTATTTGTTTCTTTCGGTATGTACTGTGTAGTAACTGTGACAGCAATTTAGAACACGCGGAAGATAATAAAATCTGCCAATGCGATCAGAGTCGCGCAAGTACGATTGTAGAGCAGAATAAGGCAAAAATTGTATTTTTTGTAAATATGTACTTAAAAAGTTAATGGAATCAGGCGTTACTTTGCGGAAATCCATAGCTTAAAATTTAGTTTGTTATTATTTTTAGCAATATTCCGCTAAATATTGCTAATAATAATAAACTATTTCTTTTTCTAAATATGTACTAATTTTATTTTTAATCCCCGACAAAAAACGTATATAATAGACTTTGTAGTATTTGTTGTTAAAGCGTCATCAGAAACACATTATTTGTAGTAACTGGACTAGTTATCGATTCTTGAGATACAGCCTGCTAGACGGGCAGGCAAACTGACAGTGAAGTCTTAGTAACAGGCATTGGATACGGAACCCTAAAAATTGTGTGATTCGAAGAACAAAGAAGCCAATGGTGCATTTTTCTCCAGTCAGTATAGACAAATTGATGGCATTCCCCGCGGTGTCCACATGGCCGCCATATTTCCAACATGGCGTTGTAATGCCAGATATTACTCTTGACGATTTAAAAATGCGCCACATTATTTATTTCGATGTTTTAATCATGCCACGTAAGTTGAGTATTTATATCTCTACAATCTACATAACATTTAAAAAAATATGAAAAAAATATATGCGCTAAGATCTTTAGAACATGCTACCGATTTCGATGTGTTTTTAGGAGATAGAGCGATACAAGAGGAATTTTATGTGCATAATATAACGTGTATGGAAAAACAATTGGTTAGCGCGTGGTTAGTTACCATTTAAAAGGTCTATAAAATGGGCCCTCTGATATCAAAATAAAGAGGCACAGAATCGCATACTTGAAAAATTTTACACCTTTATGACATTACAATCACGGACTTAAAAAAAATAATGATGTTATTTTTTTTACATCCATGATTACAATATAGTATTTGTAACTCATCGTATGGCGTTATTTGTTATCGAACCATTAAAGTATATTTCCGTTCGTCTAATATCCTGCCAAAGGAAACATAAACCCTTCTCTGGTGTAGACGAGGCTGCCAAATCACTGCGTACATATCGGCACGGCCTCGGAGACCCTTGCCAAGTCGCGCCAGGTGCCAAGCGTCTTAGGGTTTTTTATTGCAATGCGTCGTATTATAAAGTCCAAACGGCTAGGCACAAAATTTCATATAAAATATCAAAACGTGTATTCTAACTACCGCATAATTCATCTTGGAGGTTTTTTTTGTAAAAGCTACGAATAGGTACACAATAAAAACTATGTAAGTAAAAGTATTCACGCTGGCAAATTGGAAACGTCACACGAAAGACAAAGACAGCGGACTTTGAATAGTTGCGCTGTTCCTGTAAGTACTATTTTCTTTAGTAAAGGGTAGAGTAAAGGGGTAAAATATTTGACAGGAGTTCCCGCGCGATAGACGAATTTTGGCGCAACGGAGTTGCGGGCGTCATCTAGTAAATAATAGTTTTATGAAAGAAAAGTCTTTTTTCTTAACATAACCTTTTAATAATATTATTGCTTTAACTTCTCAACCAGCTATAAAATCTTCTTGTCTCCAGGAGAAATCTCTAAAATAAAGAAACTGTTTTGTTAGGACCGCCTAAACAATTTATATTTTTTTATCGCCCCGGCAACATGAAAGCGCGAGCGCAACAATAAGTCATCAACCAAAACCAAGATGGCGCGGGCGTCGTAGGGCAGGTAACAGCAATTTATTTAATATTGATACAAGTTATTGCTCAAAATTACACATGATTGTTGTGGCCGGCTCTCCATATTTATAGCTTGATAGCTTTACCGACTGCACACAATTAGAGGTGGTTTTTGTAAATTGCATATGAGTTACAATTTACTTGGGTGCATGTTGCAACAATGGATGTTTTTTTGTGTCCACATATCGTTTCGGTTTACAAAGAGTTTTTAGTAACAATCGAATCGTAAATAAGCGATTTTAGATGTTGAATGTCGATGTCGCGATAACTAAAATATGAACCCAACAAAAAAGAAAGAGTTGCACTTTGGGAATGCCGCCAGGAGTGAATACGAAACAGCAGAACAGGCATGCATTGCAGCCTGCGCGGCGCGGGTAAGGCCGGGTTTCCACTGACGCGGGGCGGAGAGGAGCTTAACAGTGTCCGAATTGACCAATAGCTTTGTCCACACTGTGCCTTTTTTTGTTCATCAAGGGTTTTGTTCGTCATAGCGCAGTCAACAGCGTACGTGAGGCATGCCCGCGACGCATGCTCTCCGACCGTATCCAAAACTTTCACTTAGTTCTATTTTTTTCCGGAATTTCTTATTATCAAATAACTAATAAGCCGCACATATTCCACCCAGTAAAACGTTCTCGTCGCACATGTTACAAAGCTGACAGACACTGCAAGTCTGCAACTGAGCAAAAATGACAATGTTGGCGTTGCGTTCGTTAACGCATTCAATTATTGAAAGCGCCAAACCAAAGTTAAATACAAAGAAGATGACGAAAATTGAAGACGAAAGCACATAGTGTAGACCACAGGTGTGGACATAGCTAATCACTATGATCGAAACTCCGCTTCGCTTCAATGGAAACAGCACAAGCGGGGTGGAGCAGAGCTGAGCGGATATTCAAAATAAAAATACACCGAGGCGATGCGGTGCGGAGGACAACGAGCATTGGGATGCAGAGCGAAAGACAGCGGTGCGGTGCGTGACTCGCACTCAGTGCCTCAGTAATCAGTATCATTCAATCAATTCCAAAAGTACGCTCCGCTCCGCTCCACTCCGCTCCGCTTCAGTGGAAACACTGACCACGTTTCACCGCTCTTCACCGCTCCTCTCCGCCCAGATCCGCGTCAGTGGAAACGGGACCTAAGGGGAGATATATAATTACTTTCTCTACTATGCCGCTGTCCGCAACGATCTACTCTCCCAGTCTTACGAATTCTCGATCTGTCCTGACTCCTGACTCCTGACGCGAGTTTAACATTTTACCCACCCCAATAACGTGCACAATGCCGCTAGTCATCAACTCGTAATTAAAAAAATAAAATAACTTTTTTTGACGTTTCTTTGTTTTTAACTTTTTAAATTCGTCGAAAAAACTTTATGGTCTATAACCCTAAAACGGACTGCCCGCGCGGGCCCCTCAGATGAGAGATACGAGTAAAGTGGTAGTAATTTGCTAGTCAAATACTTTGACCCCTAGCCGGTGCGTCATCCATTGTATACGTAAACGCTTCCGTTCCGCGCAGTAATGAGTCTAATGGTTTTGACCCCACATCTTGTATCTAGTAAAATCCTTCAAAAAGTCTCTTTGGTAAAAGACAAAATGTCACCAAGTAAATGTCACCAAGACCAGACCTTCAGTTATAAAACAATTTTATGTTAAACGTCGCCAAGACCATGCGAAAATAAATTAAGTGAAATGTGACCAAGTCCAGATCGGGTCGAGCCATAGGTATGAATTCGAATTAAAATGTGCAAAAATCCAAGTAGATCCAATATATTTTGCTAACTACTTTGAAATCAAGGGACAACTAACCCAAAATTTTCGATGTTATAATTCATTTTTATACTTGAAAATAAGCCCCGAATTGTTTCATTTTAGAAATTAGACGCTACATTATATTTCCAAGAATTCGATCTGAGCAAAAACAAGATATCTTCCAATTTTCTCGATAGAAAAAAATCACAAAGATGCATCTAATTTTCACGAATTTTTCATTTATTGCCATAACCGTGCATTGAACTAAGTTAATATTTTAACACATTGTATAAAATTCTATTAATGAGAAACCAACATAGCGGATTTTTAAAATGTTGTATATTTATCGAGTTATTGAGAAAAAACTAATTTGGCGATGAATCCACGTCGTCCTGGCATATGAAAGACGGGCGTGAGTGTAAGGAAAGAAGGACGATGTTTGATTTTTGGGTTAGTCGTCCTGTTAATATAATATTTTAAGGTTAAGTAATATAATATTTTTAGGTTAAAAATAGCATAATATTTTAAGGTTAAAAATGTTGAACCCATAGTTAAATTTACTACAAAATATTTCAACTCTAAAAAATATTTTTTAGTATTTAAATATTTAGTAGTAAATTTACTATTTATTTATATATTTTTTAGTGTTTTACTCTATTTTTAGTGTTTAAATATTTAGTAGTAAATTTAGTAAAAAAAAAAATTATAAACAAAAAAAATTTTTTAGTGTTTAAATATTTTGAAGTTAATTTTTGTACAGGAACCTAGGTAATTACTATTTTAAGCTGAAAAATAACTCAATATTTAACATTATTTTCGTATGAGAAAATGATTTTGGTATTACGTATGTATGAGAATTTCGAGGGTAACCCGGGCTCTTAATCCTTCAGGCCCCGCGCGAGCACCGGTGATCGCGACAACAATAGATACAATAAAAGTACGGCTCCACTCGAATTTCTGCGCAACAGAGTTGCGGGCATCAACTATATAGTTTGAAATATTCGGTTGAGCTCTGCAGGCACAGTTTATCGATAGCTCAAATATCTGGTTATCTAGCACAAACACCGGTATCTGCTCTGATACGGTACCCCACTCTCAGATAGAGCCCCATTTAGTTGCACTACTATTATGTTATCTATATATATATATATCTATTTACAGTATGTTAGCGTGATAGACTATTGGCCTAAATGGCAAATTGAAAACATACACAAATAGCCCACCACATGCAGGTCCCCAGTTCCATACCACTGCACTTCAAGATCCATAGTATTAAAAACCCATAACATATTATGAAACATGTCAGGGAAGAATAAGGGATCTGGGAAGTCAAGCTAATGAAAGAAGTCTTAGCATTTCTGATGGCAGCTCGTCACGATCTTCAAGGGCCAAGCATTACCTCATTGTAGACTGTAGAGGCATCGATCCTAAAGCTTTACAATACTGAATACAATTCAGTCTTAGCAGCTCTTTCAGTTAATTTTTCCCAAAATTATGAAGCTATAGAAGATTCATGTCTTAACGGAGTTTCAATTTAAGCCTGGAATGTTTCGACCAGTGGGCATGGACCCAAACGCAACCCAATTAATAAATAACAATAGTTTAAAGTTATCATTACAACGACGTTAATAAATTATGTAACCCCCGCTGGCGTGATGGATGATCCTCTAACATGTATTTAATATAATGATTCAAAAGCTTTTACAATTTAGTTTAGAGGAAGATATTTATAATTGTGAGAAATGTGTGCTCCAGTTTTGATAGAATTGGTATACGAGTTTGCTAGCGTTTCGGTATAGCCAAGTTTAAGGTTGGAAATTTTGTGTTTCCCGATTTTTTATGGTGCACATGTTGGTAACTTTTCGAAGAAGACGCATAGCTGTAGCAACTCTTGAGGATCTATTGTGACTATCAGCATCCTCATTGTGCAAAACACAATATGATATCTAAGCGTTGTTTTACGGCGGTTTTCTGTGAGACGATGACCATTTCCATTCGGCCCATTAATGCCGAATGATTCTCATTAAGAATTACTGCAGTGTACCAAGTTAGTTGACGATGTAAATCGAGTCCGTTGTATGTCAACAGCGTTCGAAGTAGGTCGACTCTTTACCGCTGTGTCAATTTGGAATTAATTAACATTCAATGTTTCCCACGACGCCGTATCCGCCTTGTGTGTAAACACTAAACAATCTGTATCAATAGTCGATGACTTAAGCCTCCATTCGTCGAACTCAAACACAGCAAAGTTCGACGAAATGTCAGTTAAACCTCTTTCGCCATTCGTCGCATTTTGTCAATTTTGTCCAAAAACGCGTTTACGTATCACGTATGATCGTAAGCGCGTTTTATAATGGTCAGTGTGTAATATTATACCAACACAAGGATATATTTTGGTCCTCAGACGACTTTGTCATTCGTGTAGAGATGCGAAGATTCAATGCAAGTAAAGCCTGCGTTTTTATTTGGTTCAAATGCAAAATGATATTTGGATTGACCTTTATGCCTTAGTACGCCTACGCAAGAGTGTGATGCAGCAATCTCTCAAAAATCTTACAATATGGCGGCATTAGTTCCAGCATTATAGGGAATTCTTGTCTGTAGCTAACTAGTGACTCATGATATCTTCGCTTAGATGACGATTGACGACAGATCACGAAATGTCAAAAGCACGTCAAATGGACATAAATCATCATCATTTTCTACCAGCTGGTTTCTTTTTAAGTGCACTGGATAGTAAGACGGATAAAGCAATAAGGGCACCCATGCTAGCAAGCGCGTTTGAAATGTTACTTGCACTTAATTTCGATCGAGTTCTAAAGGTTTTATCATAACGGTCAACCAATTTTAGGTTACCGTAGCCGGTTTTCGAAACTGAATGTCAATGAAACAATTAAGTTAAATCATGATACTATAAAGAGAATAAAGTTAACATTTAATAATAACTTACGAAGGTAAAAGCACGGATTAAAAAAAATACGGATAGAGTACACTATGAAGAGGTGAAGCATGCAAGGTACGACAATTTTGTCACAATTTCGTTTATTGTACACGTGACCGACACTCACACACGCAACTAGGTACTACAACCCGCTGTTATTGTACACAGAGTGACGGCGCCAATGACACGCACACATCCTACACGGGCGGCCATTACTATGCTTCACTCGGGATTAGACAAGGTTACATCCGTATTTTATTTAAAAATAGTCATATAAAACCTTAGATTTATATAAATCTAAGGTTTTATATGACTATCAAAATAAAAGAAAAAAATATTTTCACGAAGTTTGGGGAATGAGGTAGTACAATGCCATGTCCATCTCGGTCATAAAACTTGGAACCAGCTATTAGCCTGATTTTTCTCAAAGCCCAATATAAAGAATGTACTGGTGAACGATTCTTAATTTACCCGACAAATCACAAAAGAGTGTTTCCTTAAACAGGGAAAGGTGTTATGTCCACACAACGTTTCTCGGTAATGACAAAATAAACTTACAAGTCACCAGAAAATCAATGTTGACTCTCAGATAACGTTAAATCAGAAATATGGAATGGTAGAGTATAAGAAAAGTTATATAATACTAGACGTTCCACGCGGCCTCGCCCACATAAATGAGAAATTTTATGGAAACCGTACATTTTTCCGAAAAAAATAGCATATGCCCATTCACGTGGTCTATTATTCATATGTGCCAAATAACAATTGCTCCAGTAGCTCTTTAGATAATAAGCTATTTCAAATGATTTCCCCCGTTTTTTCCTCTAATTCCTCGCTCCTATTAGTCTTAGTGTGATAAAATATAGCCTATAGCCTTCCTCGATAAATGGGCTATCTAACACTGAAATATTTTTTCAAATCGGACCAGTAGTTCCTGAGATTAGCGCGTCAAACAAACAAACTCTTCCTAATTATAATATTAGTTTAGACTATAGATTATCACTAGATGACGCCCGCAACATTGCGCCAAAATTAGCGCGAAAACCGTACATTTTTCCGAGATAAACGTATTCCCTTTCCCGAGACTCAAAGTATCACCAATACCAAATTTCAGATTTTGCTGAAATTCATTCAGCGGTTTGGGCGTGAAGAGGTAACAGACAGAGAGAAAAACAGGCAGAAATTGTTCAAGTGATGTTTTTCCTAAAGTTATCAGTCTAATTATAGGTAGGTTATTACTATTTTCCTTAAATGTCTAAGGAAAATAATAATAAAACAACCTACCTCCACCTCCATCGCGGTTAAAAACCGAAACCGCGTTCGTGGTTTCGGTTCTTATTGTTTTGTTTATAATAATATAATAGGACTTCAAAAATTATTATAATGTTACCTATTCTCCTTGCTGAAGGTCGTGTCTCCCCTGTAGGATTTTGGTGGTGACTTTAATATTACCTTATTGGATCTATTAGTATCATACTTGTAGACCCGTGCGGCTTAGACCGCGTGGATCATCATCAATACAAATTAAAAAGTAGCTGAAATACATAAAAATGTTAATATATTATATCCTTCTTACAGACGGACAGACAAAAAAGCGTCTTTGTTATATACCATGCTATTTAACAAAGATTAAAAAATAAGTAGAGGCCTATAAACTCTTACACTTTGTAGGTAATTTGATAAACAAATTCGATATTCGGTAAGTGGATTGGACATCCGGCATCTTTACAGCTTTCACACGGTTTTATGCCGGATTTTAGCCGTTTCGGCATACGATTATGCCAGATATACCGGAAATTCGAGGTGTGAATTAAAGATGGATTTATAATTATCGGAGCCAGGTGTAAAAAGAATTAGATTTAATCACACAAAGGGAAATAAAGTATTTACGCCGGCTGTATGTAAGCTGTGGCCTGAGACAAGGCCATTTAGCCGAAACTCTTTCGTTTTCGCTTCGTTATAGAATCGCCGATCAAAATGTATGGAATTGTCATAACACGAGTCGAACGTCAACGTCATATTAACGAACGCTTATGTCAATTCCATACATTTTCATCGGCGATTCTATAACGAAGCGAAAACGAAAACATTTTGGCACACCCCCCTGATGTGGTGAGTGTGTTTCAATCTGTGGGTCGGGGAGTCGCCAAGCCTTATGCTTGTGCTAAGCATTACTCGGAGGGTCGCCGACAGAAAGAAAATGTTGACGTATAATAGATAAATATACCAAACTATAAAAAAAGTCATTACCTAACGTAGGTAGCCTTTTAATAAAATTATTTCTTTGGCTTTTTATGATACAAGGCTGCCGCCAGTATATTTCAATCTGTAAAGGGGTCGCGAAATCAAAAAGATTGAAAAACACTGCTCTATACTAATATTATAAAGCGGAAGAGTTTGTTTTAACGAGCTAATCTCAGGAACTATTGGACCGATTTGAAAAATTCTTTCAGTGTTAGATAGCCCATTTATCGAGGAAGGCTATAAGGCTATACTTTATCACGCTAAGACTAATAGGAGCGAAGAAATAGAGGAAAATGTGGAAATAACGGGGAAAATTATATGCAAAATTGCTTATTATCATAAGAACTAATAGAGCAATTTTTATGTTAAGGCTGATTTACATTGATACAGTAGCTGGCGTCAGCATCACTGGATTCCGTCGCTGGATCAGCACTGTATCAACAGTGCTGGACTGGATTGAAACATGTTTAGATATATTAGCTTAAGAGTCAATTATATATTATGAACATAATAATCGACTCAGAACTCAGAAGTATTTACGTTACGTTGTCCACCTATAGAACTAACGAAGCCTCAAAGAAAAAATATATCAAAGGAGATAGGGAATGGGTGCTAAGCTAAGTACAGAAAAGTTATAACGTGACCTGAAAAGAAAAGAAAAAAAACCTTCAAAAAAGAAATGAAATCCCACCAAAACATGAAAAGTAAAAGGAGCCAAGCAAAATATTGCATAGCTATTCAATACTTCTGTCGTAAAAAGTTTTCAGATCACATTCAAGCCAAGCCTTCAACTTATTTTGTAATTTAAATCAACATTCAGTAAATGTATCAATAGATTTCTTTATTTTATAATTATTATAGTGGCTTGGCAATGAGCACTAGAGAAATAATCAGAAACTAATTTGATGAAACTAATTTAATTTCATGTTTTGGTGGGATTATGTTATGAGCTTATGAGTGACTGGAGCCAGTGTCATTTTGTACATATCCTGGATATCCTGTAGAAATATTAAAAACCACGTTTATCTTTTCCTTGCTTTGTCAGATAAAGATTAAAATTTGTTTGGACTAAATACTTTATATTTTGCTTGCACACCTCTGGCATTGTTACTGTCACGTATTGTTATTGGACTTGTTGCAAATAAATCAACAGATTTTGTCATGCTTTCCTGTAGGTATATTCAAAGAGTATTCGGATTTAAAAAAATCACCTGGATGTTTAATATTCTGTAAAATAGAGTATTACATGGCTACTGTAAATTTTGCTTTCGATGTAACTGCTGGGTAGAATTTAGCTACCTATTCAAAAGAAAAAAGAAATCATAAAATACCTTAAAATGGTACATGTAGATTTTGTCCATACAGTAGCAACTAGCAACTATGCTATTTGCTACTTCTGACACAAATGCTTCTGAGTTCTGACTTTATGATTTTCTTCATTTATGAAGTAACTTTGCTGGCTGCTGATTCATTTTACATACAGGCAGTGTCCATACAGCAGTTACTAAGGCTCTACTATTTGAATACTTATACTACAAAGTGTTTTCTTAAGTGCTTTATAATTCTCTTTTCTCTATAATGAAGCGCTGCTTTAAATATGCTGATGATGACATTTTTTTTCCAGGACAATAACTCATCGCCTGTCCGTCAATATTCATATTAATGGCTCCGCAACCGCTTTGCTATGATAATGAAGTGCTTCCACCGCGAAGGTTGCTGTTTATAGCGGTTTCACATGACATTTCCTAAGAACCTTCCGAACGCAACCAGAGCGTGGCAAATAATTTACGTTTAATTGAAATATGTATTGAATATTGATATATTTAATGTATCCACTATCCTGCTAACACACTTTTCCATACATGAACCTACAAAATATGTACGATCTGAGAAATTCGTCTATAGGCACACGGCGGACTCACATTATTCGGATTTCGGACGCGTTGTGTCAATTGTCAAGTCAATTTTAGTCGTGCTTTGAAAGTGGGTTTGACATAACGCGACAAAATTACGTCGGTTCTCCAAATTTCTGCGATGGTATATTTGTAGTTTATTATTATTTTAGCAGCATTAAAAAGCTTACTTTCAAACACTTTTATATATCTACTGTAAAATAAATGTACAGCTAATAAATACACTAAAGATTTACCATGTTGTATGTTACACTAACATTGTTTAATTTCAACATATCGCGTGATAGCGCTGTTCACGATTTATTTTGATTAGATAGGTTTATTTGCGATATCGAAGCATGAATTAAAATACTTAGAATCTTGTTTGCCTTCAATTGCTTTAGCAACACAAAACGGCCTCTATTCCGGTGCAATAAGGTCGTCTTTCATGAGGCAATTAGGTCCCAACTGATGCGGAGGTGCTACAAAGGTGTCTTTGTGCACGCGACCAGTATAACTAGATCTGTGTGTTGCTGTCAGGTTTATATTCTGCGAGGACCTCGTTGGGCCGGTCGGTGTATGAAGGAGTGGATTTATTTGGCTCTCGCAGACAGCGGCCTGTTGTATTGGATAGGGCACTGTATTGTGCCATTGACGGATGGCGGTTTTTTCACGGATGTAAAGATTGCTATTTACTAGTAACGAGCAACAAGCTTCTTTGGAATGTGACTGAATAGCCAAGTCTGTTTGTGAGTTAATTTACAAAGACTTGGCCATTCTGCGAAATGTCTAACCCCCTTGAATTCACACGAGGTGTCATTGGAAATGTCAAACGACAGACAAAACTGCAAACCTTGAACACGCGGCGTAAAATCTTTACTAATAAAAGGGTTAGGTACTGTCAAAAGTAAGTCAAACCAAAATAAATTAAAAAACTTGTTTTGTAGGTATGAGTAGGGTCTGTTTCGGAAACATGATAAGTTATCTTTCCGCATAGTCTACATACACGTCTACTTAAAGATATAGAAATCAATCTAATCGCAGTAACCTGATACCAAAGGAAAATAGTACATGCCTTACATTAGAAACAATCAGGTCAAAATAAAGGTAAAAAAACAAGCCAATATTAAAATCCGCAGGGTATTATACTTTTGAATAAAAACAATAAGTATTAATATGAACTAAATAGTATTAAATAATTCTTACTCTTTAATAGTGCCTCTTTCAGAATTCGTCTAAATCTCAACTACTTCTGTACATACTATAGCTTCATTACTTTGAAGTCGGTACCAGCTAATTTAATCGTGAGTTAATCAGTCAATGTCAGAATATATGAAACTTTTGGGACTGGTACAGACTTCAAAGTAATGAAGCTATAGTATGTACAGAAGTAGTTGAGATTTAGACGAATTCTGAAAGAGGCACTATTAAAGAGTAAGAATTATTTAATACTTTTTAGTTCATATTAATACTTATTGTTTTTACCTTGGAAGTCGGTTTTAATTTTTTGTTAAAATAATAATTTCACTCTTTTTAGTTATTTATCGGTAAACATTAGCTGTCAGTTGTAGATGAATAGGATTTAGGTATGAAACTATCACAACTACTATACTCAGGCAGTTTTCAAAAAAGTTTTATGCTATGTCTCAAAAGCCATGAGCCATACCCTACTATAAATATACAGACCTGTCATGAAATGGCTGCTATAACACGTCGTTATTTATTACTTATTTACTATAATATTATTACTGAATTATCATGAATAGAATTTGCATAATAGCATACTTTCAATTCTTAAAACAACGATGAAACCCCCAAACTTTCATATGAAAACTTATTCTTATATATCTAAGTTCACTATAACTTTAGAATTTCTTAAAGAACTCCAAGCATATATCCCTGTGCTAAGTATTCACATACAGTTTTGCTCGATAGTTTTACTCGACGTCGAGCAAAAACCACTGTGTGGACCGCAAAACTCACAGCTCGAAGGCTCGCATCGAGCCAGCTTGACACATTTTTGACACTAGTTTTTATTATTCGTAGAGCCTAATTTCCTTCGAACTGGAGTAAAACTATCGAGCAATGCTGAATGTGTGGACGAAAGCCCGAATATCTCTGAAGGCTCTAGAGTTCTGGTTCAGTGACTTTCGTTGTATGGGTCTAAACACACTAGGCTGAATTACGCCGGCGTAAATTCCGCCGCGTTTAAATTGCATACAAAATACGGGCCGAACGCGAGGGGTGACACACTATTATGTCGAATTTTGTATGCATTTGGCATTTACGGCGGAAACTACGCCGGCGTAATTCAGCCTAGTAAACTTCCGCATGTAAACTCATCAGCTCAACATAATAAAATATTATGCTTTAACTTTACTTTATTTTATTTTATTTTCTTTGGGTGGCTTACAGCTAACAATATTATAATAGTCATAAAGGATAGAAAAGAAAAGCCAATTACAAGCCTCCACAGATAACAATTACTTATGGAGTATTAGGTGTAAGATAAAACTACATAACAAACTAATAAATAACAAACTAGTAATAGTAAGACTACTTTAACTATTGACTACAACGATTATATTGTGTCCTTAATAATGTAACTATGTACAGTGTACAAACAATAGAAACACTGTAACTGGATAATAAATAGGAAAATAGAAAAATACCTAATAACATATTTTGTTTTCATCTTTCTGTGTCTGGATGTTTGCCTAGAAACACGGTGTTAATAGATACTAGGCTGCTTGTGAAAAGGTCGATTGCAGGTTCAGACTTAGAAAGCTCGTTAAACGCTCTCATTGACCTCAGAAAGAATGAGTTTTGTCTATAAGAAGTTCGCGCATGAGGTATGTGCAGAATATTTCGTATGCGACAGTGGCGTGGTGGTATATTTAGGTTTAGTTTGGCTAAAAGATCGGGGGAATTTAATTTCGCTTGGCCTAATTTTAACAAGAAGCGGATATCAGCGATGTTCCTCCTGGTTGATAGTGGAGGAAGATGGAAGCGACTGCAGCGGTCCGCATAACCAAGGTTTGGAACTCTAAATTTGTAACTAAGGTGCCTTGTGAACTTTTTTTGAACCTTTTCAATCCTACCTGAATGAATTGCAAAATTAGGATTCCAAACCTGGCTCGCGTACTCCAGGTGACTGCGGACATAGGCGCAATAGAGTGTTTTCAGTGTCTTCATTTTGGTGAAGTCACTGGAGTTGCGGATAATGAATCCCATAGCCTTTACGGATTTGCCAACGATATGGTCGATGTGGGGTTCAAACGTGAGCTTGCTGTCCAAGAGTATTCCGAGGTCCCTGACGACTGAAGTACGAGTTAAATGCAGGTTAGAGATGGAGTAGTCATGCAGCAGAGGCTGATTTTTACGGGAAAAGGATATTATGTTACATTTCGGTATGTTGAGGTCAAGGTTGTTGAGTAGACAGTAATTCGCAAGGCTAGAAATGTCGTCTTGGAGTAGGTATGCATCAGATAGGGTTTTGATCGGACGATAAATTTTTAGGTCGTCAGCAAACATTAGGTACTTTGTATGCTTGAAGCATTTCCCAATGTTGTGTAAAAATAAAATAAACAGGAGAGGCCCTAAAAGGGAGCCTTGAGGAACTCCGGAGGGAATAGGTAACCAAGCAGACATAAATCCGTTCAAAACCACTGACTGAACCCTATTCTCCACATATGAAGAAAACCATCTCAGTAGATCCCCCCTTATGCCTAGCTCAAATAGTTTTTGGAGCAGTATGCGGTGATCAATTCTGTCAAAGGCCTTGCTGAAATCAGTGTACACTACATCAACCTGGTAACCATCATCCATGTGTTCAGTTAGAAAGTCGACTAAAGTGATAAGGTTGGATGTAGTTGATCTGCCTCTTAGGAATCCGTGCTGTCGCGGGTCGAACCAAGGTTCGAGAAAACCGTATACCTGATCGTAAACAATGCGCTCAAACACTTTAGCTAATAGACAAAGTTTAGAAATAGGTCTAAAGTTTTCGACTTTGTTTTTAGCACCTTTTTTATGGATAGGAGTTATATATGCAGACTTCCAGACAGATGGCAGTTGACCCTCGGATATTGATCTTTTAAAGAGCAGGGAAACCGGTAAGGCAAGCTCCTCTGCGCATCTTACAATGAATATCGCCGGCAAGCCGTCAGGTCCTGAAGATTTACTGAGATCAAGTGATTTTAAGTGCTTGCTGACCGTCGCCACGTCTATCACGATTGTATTTATATTACAATTGGTGACTTCAAGGGATGAATCAGCGTTTGCGGATGAAGATGGTGCGTCAAGAAATGTTGTACCAAAAAACTGGGAAAACAATTCGCAGATCTCCTGTCCGTCTCTGCTACTACAATTACCATAGGACATACTTGAAGGGATATTAAAATTTTCTCGTTTGTTTTTTATATAAGACCAGAATATCTTAGGGTTGGTTAGTAGCGAAGATTCGATTCTGGCCATGTAAGTCTCATAGCAAGTCCGCTCTAAGTCCTTTGCTCTGTCGCGTAGTAATTGATATGTAAGTAGGTCTGACGTATTTTTATAAGTTTTGTATTTTTTGTAATATTTAAACTTTTCTTTAATTATGTTGATGAGAGCTGTGTTATACCAAGGTGGGTATTTGCCACAATTATTGCTAATGCGCTGCGGGACGTGTTGGTCGATAATATTGAATATTATTTTATAAAAATTGCTGGTTGCGACATCTATAGTGTCCTTTGCAAGTAGGTCTGTCCAGTTAGTTAGGTTGAGGTCACGGCAAATGAGATCGAAGTTGCCTTTGTGATATTGGTAAGTATTACGAGCGCGGGGCTTCAATGGTTGAGGTTGGGTTGCATCTAACGTAATCGATAGCGCTGGATGGTAGGGATCCTCACTAACTAAGGGATCTAGACTAGACGTGACGAAGACCTTGATGTTGGATAGGACCAAGTCGAGGATTTTATTATGTTTGTTTAGGATTGTATTAAATTGCTGTAATCCGCAAAGGTTTAGGGTGTCAATAAAATTAGAGTGTACGATGTTATTAGACGATAAGTTAGGTGTAATTCCGTCTGGCGTAGACGTCCACACAATGGAACTCATATTGAAATCTCCTAGAATGATAAATTTGTCACTGGGTCGACTAACAACTAGGTCTGAAAGCTTATCTAAATGTGCATTTAATTGATTGGAGAAGCTATTCCCATTGCATTGTTCACAGAGGTAAAGTGTACATAAATTAAGAGAAAATGTACTCTTACTAATGCTGTCCCGCAGCTGGATCGAGATCCAGATATCTTCTGAGCTGGACTGCCAGTTAGTCTTTACAGAAGCTACAAGGTCGCGGTGGGCTGCCACCAGCACGCCACCGCCGCGAGTCTGCCCTGTGGCTGAGTAGTCGCGGTCGCGCCTCCAAACTAGATACCTATCGTCGAACAATTCACTATCAAGTATACCGTCTATAAGCCATGTTTCGGTAAGGGATATTATATCGTAGTTATTGGCAGCTAAATTTCTAAAGAAAGTAGTAGATTTAGTCCGCAGCCCCCGCACATTCTGGTAGTAGATAAGTAATTCATGCATTTATTACATGGTTACATACATATAAATAAGTCAGAGAAGCATTGCATGGTATTAAATAGTATATATAATATTCTGTAGTTTTAATTTTACAAGGCCAAGAGGAACATAACTTTGTTAGTAATATTGGGTCGCATAGTCCTATGCATGCACTATGAGTAATGTATAATATTAGGTAAGTGGGGTAAGTAATAATATACTTTTCAACTAATAGAACTTTAATGCGGTTATTTATAGTCAGTAGCCTATCATAATATTGTCTATTTAGGAGTAGACAATAATTATTTAGTATTACAACATTATATGTAACACATATTTTAGCGTGATTATTGTTAATACAGGTTGCAGACAAATATAATGTAGTACAATACAAAATATGGTAGACAGTCATAGTGATTATAATAAAACAATCACAGTGGTTAGTATTTAATATACTATCTAAATTAGTAGATTGTTTCAAGACATGGAGTTTGACATAAGTAAAATGAGCAAATAATAGCACTTTTCCTATGAAGTAATGTGAAGTTTTAGTAATTGTATTATTAAAAAGAAAGGTAATGGATGAAATATTAAGATAAGCTCTGTAAAAATATTTCATTACTGCACATACCTTATGGTAGCGAAAATCAGAGCAGAAATCGTGAATTAATTTTAAGTGTATGGTAAGTTTAAACTGTGCAAACAACCCAGCATATAACACACTCAATAATATTATTATATGAAAGTAGTAGCTTATACATTTAAGTATTAGTGTAACATTACAACAGAAAAATATTATGTTAATGCAATATGTGATAAGCTTAACCGATAATGTAGACAAAAGTAAAAAGGAAACACAATACACTGTAAGCTGATAGAATGGTCAATATAAAGTTTGGGAAATAATGAATGATCACTGAATAGAGTAATCTGACAGAAGTTAGTAGTAATATGCTAATACAAAGGACATACATCAGTGTTACAATGACTATAGCACTTAGATATTGATGAAAGTTGTTGTGGAATAAAAATTGCATAATCTCACTAATTAAACAGTTCATGAGGGAAGAGAAAAATGATAAATTTAGTGTATTTTTTGCAGGTCGCCTTCTGAGGTGATAACAAATGATTTTGAGGTTTGGTCTCGCCGAACAAATATCTTTGCATGTTTGACCCAAACATATTGATAGTTGTGTTTCTTGGCAATGGTCTTGGTTTGTGTTAGAAGCATTTTGTTCTTGACCGTCAGGTGGTCGTTTAAATAGATCCTTCCTGATCCAGTTAATCCAATGTCGGCTGGAAGTAAAGGTTGTTTGCAGGAGCGGGCTGCTGCTAGGAAATCTTCCTTGACGTAACGGCATAGGAATGACACAACTATATTCTTGATGCCAGTCGAGTTAGACGGTACTCGGTGTAAGAAATTAATTTGGTTTTTTGAGATCGGGTATGAGATAGCTGTACATTTACGCTACAATAATATAACTATATATTTTGTCCCAATCAAGGAGTTTCCTAGACCAAATTACTAACTTGGTAACCACAACAACAAGTTTAAATCATTTACTTTGTAACAACATTGATACAATTTTGAATTTTCAAAATCACTCGACAAACCCGAGTCTCGATCGAAAATACTATGAAAAGTACCAATAATAGGGTCGTAACTCATAACGATGCATCGTGTGACGGTACTGATAATTATGATGATGATGATGATGAATGTAATTTGCATAGTAGCATATGCTTTCAGTTCTTAAAACATCGCCGAAAGTCCCAAACTTGTATCTATAAGGAATCCGGAGTTCTCTTAGTAGGTATCTTCTTTTTGGTAGCATATGCCTAGGATCCTTCACATAAAATCAAAATCACTATATGTTTCCATATAAATTTTGAAGAGTTCCCTCGATTACTCATGGATCCCATCATCAGGTCACCACTTTTGTGAATATGGTACCGAATTGGAGTTGAACCCTATATAACAAAAGAAAAAATTTGAAAATCGGTTCACAAACGGCGGAGTAATCGTTGAACATACACAAATAAAAAAAATATATCCACAGCCGAACATATAACCTCCTCCTTTTTTTGGAAGTCGGTTAATAAAAGCAAGCCAGTTTCATGCTGCATTCATAACTGGTAAGATATCTTGGGGTGTAAACAGAAAAATTAATAATCTGTCCACCGAAACTATGCTAGGTATTTGACATAATACCCATGACCTGCATTGACCACGTGACTCGTGAGTCGTGAGTCACTGACCAATAAACGAAATGAATTGACTCCATCGACCCTTCTTTGTAAGGTCAGTCTAGTCATTAGATAGGTCGAGGTGAAAGAGGCCCCCATGTACTGGGACTTGGGAGGTCTATCGATCGGGTTGAACTGATCGCAGGCCGAACTGAACTCGTTTTGTGCATTTCCGTGTGTGCGCGAGTTCTTTTAGGTAGTGCAGAATCAATCCTACCCGATCCTACGACCTCCCCGTGTACGTACTATGTAGGAAAGAAAAAGAAAAATAATAAGCATTGTACCATCAAAGAAATTGATTCATACGCTGTTAGCAGCCCTACGCGACGTCATTTGGTTGGATATACATATATTATAAGTCTATGATTATAATATTATCCCACCAAAAACATTTCATGTAAAATGTTACCTCGACGACCACAAAAGGTTTGCCCTGTAAAAAAGACATCAGATCTAATGTAGAGCTAAGCTTCTGAATCGACGGGGCCTAACTTTATCGACATATTGTATGTATGGCTTCGCTGTTTCGCTACCGTCGTGGAGGTGAGGCGAATATTTAGTTTTTGATATGAAGTAACGTAACAGCCAAGCCATACATACTGATATTATGTAGAATTTGTTGGAGTTAGGGTCGATAGAGTTAGGCTACGTCGAGCTTGGCTCTACATTATATCTGATGTCTTTTTTCACAGGGCAAACCTTTTGTGGTCGTCGAGGTAACATTTTACATGAAATGTTTTTGGTGGGATTTCAGTCAGTTTTGTAAGTTGCTACTTGCTAGGTAGTCTTTTTAGTGTTTTATTTTTATTAAGAGGTTTTTAGTTAATGTCAAACCCGTGTAAACTTTCATGTCCTTTGTATGTTTAATAAGTCTATTATTGACATCATATCTTGAGAATATAAACTATATTGGCACATCGGAAACCAACTCTATGAGGGACAACTAATCAATGTACAAAATGTATCCTACTCAGTAAATTCATACATGGGCCGGGCTACCCTCGAAATTCTCATACATACGTAATACCAAAATCATTTTGTCATACGAAAATATAGTGTTTCAATATTTTGAAGTTAATTTTTGTACAGGAACCTAAGTAATTACTATTTTAAGCTGAAAAATAACTCAAACATGTTAAATATTTTCGTATGAGAAAATGATTCTGGTATTACGTATGTATGACAATTTCGAGGGTAATCCGGGCTCTTAAAGATTCCACACGCGCTAAAACTAGTTTACTTATAAAATATTTAACTGTATACTTACTATATTTTATCCAAAATAGAGAAATGGTTTGGCTGTTAACGTGTTCATAACAGCCATTAGTGTATATTACGCATATTAAAAACATCCAGAACGTGAGAAAGCCAGAAACGCCGACAAAAACGGACCATCGTACCTTCTGGGAACGTCTTGCACGTGACAGAAGATTTACTAGTTTATCTTAGATGATAAAAATACGGGGAACTTAATAATTTATTATTATTATTTCGTAGATCTCGTCCTATCCCGTTAGATCTTAAATATGGACTTGGCTGTGTCACAACCGTGCGTTTTATCTGTCCGGTGCATGGTGTGATGTCAGAAAATGTCATGAGGTAAATTTTTTGATCATCGGTTTTGAGTTTTGACCAAAAAAATTAAAAAGTATTTGAAATTACATTGTCGATTAAACCATAGGATTAAACCGATATGAGTCAATATTATGAAGCAAATCTTCGCAAAAAATCTCCGAAATTCTTCATTTGTATAATAGGTCAGGGTGCATCTTAGCTGACTTCCAAGAACGGTTTTTTTCTGAGTAGCAGCTTTAAATGAACATGTTAATTCCATTTTTTTTCACCTTCGCTAAAGTGTAAAATATAAATCCCGTATATATTTAGCAATAAGGAAAACTGAGCGACACCTTTAATATTTATTATACTTGATAATTAATAATAATGATCTTATCGAGTCTTTTACCCGTCAGGTATAAGAAAAAATGTTCTTCTTTGAAAGTCTAGTAATGATTACTACTTTTATGTGATGGGGGAGGATGGGGAGCACTATAGCCTGTTTAATTCGTACCGTACAGAGCACCTCAATGCATATGAGAGAGATTTTTCACAGGGAGGCAGCGTGCCTACTACAGCTGTTTGAGATGACAGCTATTTTTTGTGCCTATTTGAAGCGGAATCAGCTCCCCCACTGTTAGTTAGGGATAGGAACTAAATTTGGCGTAAAAATTATGTTTGAAAGTTGCCATATTGGCGCTGATAGCAGTAGTGGGAGTACTTGGAACTAATACTAGTTTCTACCATGGAGGTATACTATTATCTGTGGTTTCTACAACCAATAGCGATTGAGCGGCCATTTGCAAGTTACGTCAGATTTAGTTCTCTTCCCGAATATTGAGGGAGCTGATTTCGCTTCAAATAGGCACAAAATACATCTAGGTATCATTAGTCCAGCGTACTTGTAAAATGGATTATGGAGGTCAGTGTGACTAGCCGACAGATCATGACTAACATTGACTTGACATAAATCGACCGAATGACTTGGGTCAGCCATGTGTCTATAGACTCAATTTCCTGATAGTACATACACATCATAAACTAGTAAATACGCATTGTAAATCATTGCAGTAATATTTAAACAATCATTCGACCTTAGCACACGAAGAATAATGTGTTAATAATATTCTTGTACTGCGAATACTAGTATTATTAACGTTAATTTAATGTTTATAAAGCAGCTGCTTTGTTCGTGGCGCTTAGCATCATAATATACACAGATTCATGTTTTTAAATATGGAATTCAATTTGGTTTTTAAATAAGCCTTTAGGGTACACGGAGTTCTGATTATGCATTCTACTTTTTGTGACTGGCAACTTATTTCTTTAGAATCGAGATAATAATCGTTATAAATTAAATCTTTGATTACATGAATAAAATACGAAGCGGTAAAGTCGAATGTTTTATTTATGTAGACTAGAAATAGAAGTTATATGTGTGGTTTATGTGTACTCTCATTACACAAAAAAAAAAAATACAATATATTGTAAAACTAATAAAATACAGTTTTCGTGCACTTTTTCCACTATATTAAGAATTAAGATAAATAATAAGTTTTAAACCGGTTTCGAAATAGTGCACGAAAAACGGTGTTTTATTAATGTTCAACATGAATTTCCACCAAGAACCGACAGTACAATCAATTACATAATACCTATAATACATGATATATTGTAAGTTGGAAGTATCAACGAAATTACAATTTTATCGCCTTATTAATTAGGCCATCTAAGGACACCTGGGTCTTAAAAATACAATTTTATTTTGAAATTTAAAAGGCAGGTTCGGTTGTAAAATTTGTAAGTTATGTTATAAAGCCAAAGATTAACACACTATAAACGCCGTACACGGATAACGTTAACGTCAAACGTATATTACGATGCATTAAATAACATTAAACAGTCATGTACATGAACATAATAAAAATAATTTAAAAGATAAGGATAAAGGAGCCAAGTCTCATTAGTAGTCTCGAGTTGCCTTCCCTTCTGAGTCCTGCGTTGCTCTCAAATATCGTCTTGGCAGGGGTTCTACCGTGCGTCGTGCGACCGATATTCTGGACGCATGGCGAAGGGGTAGCCAAGTTCATTTTTCTTCAATACCCAAATCCTAATACAAGTAGATCGTTGTCAACGCATGTGTGTGGGAAAGAGATTATCGCGTTCAAATGAAAAGCTTATCAAACTGGGGCATCGTAATTCGTATCGGAAACGCTATCGAATAAGTCCCGAGCCAGTATCGACGACGAGTTTTTACGCCGCCTGTATATAGCAAGCGTCTAGATGTGGACTTGACCGCTAGCCGACCCTCTAAACGACCACAAATGACCAGTAATGGCAGGCGGCGGTGACAGGTAACACCAATATACGGCGCATAACGTCCTCCCACAGTCCCACACGCCGCTCCGCCTGACCCCGGCCGCATAAAAACTCAATTACGACAATTAATTCTCCGGTGCCGACTGCAGCTGATCTCGGGGGCCTACGTGGAAATCCGGTTGGGCAATTCCCTACGCTCGTAACGGAACATCCAGTTATGGTAATCGTAGCCGAATTTAACGTCGTTTCGAAAGTAGAAATAAATTATGTCAGCGCACTCGGGGCTGAAGGAAATCGGTGCATTCGCGAACCAGTCCGGCGCGGGGCGACGGGCGAGGCACGGCGATATAATGCATCACGTTTAATTGCCGGGGGCCGCTTCCTGCCGTAGCGGCTCGGCTCCGCGCCCCGCCGGCCGCGGGAGGACATCTCCGCCGGCTCCTAATCTCACTTGACGCATGAATAATTCCCGCGAGGAGCGGCTATCGATCGCACACGTCGAGGTTTTTATTTATACGGCGCGGGTGGGCGAGGCGCGTATTAGTAAACAGGCGCAGGCGCGACGGACACTCACCGACTTGTAGGACGTTCTCCACGCAGCCCGCTTCCAGCAGCTTCAGGCCGCGGCAGAAGGCGATGTTGCGGTGGTCGTCCGGCGGCGCGCGGGCCAGCGACGAGTACATGCAGATGTCGCGCTCGTCTCGCGGGAACGACCAGTACACGACGCGGCGCTGCACCGGCTCGGGGATGCGCTCGTAGCGCTCCTCGATGCGCTGGAACGGGATCGCGGCGGCGACGATCTTGGCCGTGATGTCGAGCAGGGTCGGCGGGGCGCGCGGCCGGCAGCAGGCGCGCGGCGCACACGCGGACATGGCGCTCGCTTGGCCGCTCGGCGCGGACTGGCGGGCCGCCGCGCCCCCCGCGCCCCTCTGCACACCGCCGCCCCCCGCGACCGCCGGGGAGCCCTCCCCGAGGGGATACTCGCCCAGAATCGACATACTTAGATAAATTATTCATTTGCAGGCATAATGTGCAATATATTATTAAAGTTGGCATTTTTATTTTGAGCCGAAATCGTTTCGAATTTTACTGACGTCCGTAAATTGTTTCGTAGCTCCATTATAGCCGGTCGGCCGTAAATATTTTAAAACGCAGTTATTAATTTGTTTTTGTAAACTCTTTTAACCTTAGGCAAAATACATAACTTCTAATTTATAACGGTCTATTAACTATATGTTTTTTATGATGTTCGTATATCGTATGATATTTTATAATTTAATATGTAACACATTTCAAAATATTAAATTAAATATAATAAGATAATACTTAACATCTAGACGTGTATTAAATATAATATTGTTAAATATTTAATGCATGATAGCAGTTCCAACCAATGGTCCAACGTTATATTATGCAGTAAGTACTACTCATTTTAAACACTATAAAATCTAAATTCAGCGTTTATCATAGTTTTATGTGTTATATAAAATTTTAGAATCCTTTTTTACTCGAAACACCAATACATAGAGCGGGCTCGATCCGGTTCGTAATAAAAAATAATAGCACAAAAACCGACATTCTCTAATCCATTCGGCCCTCGCCTCCTCGCATTACACAAACGAAGGGGAAAGGTGGGGGCACATTAACAGCTGACGGAGGGCGGGGGCGGTGGCGCGGGGGGCACAGGGGGCGGTCGCGGGCGGGGGGCCGTCGACGTCAGGTGTCCGACGACTTGCCGTGCTCAGCTGAGATTGTTGCGTGCACGGCGCAGCGCTGCAGCCGCTGAATTGCCAGTCGGCCGCTGCGTACATTGACCTTATTTGTTTATAACTTTTTTTGACATTACCGCGGCGAGCGAAGCTACCCACGGCCGACTTTATTAATTTTGACAATTATTTGTTTTATTTACAAGTTTCTAGTGCATGCACTGTATTTACTCTTGATGCTACAAGTTACAACTACATTGATAATATTATTATTGTAAGTATTTGTAAGGTTATTAATTTTAAAAGTGTAGGATTTGGATTTCTTCGAGGTAACATTAAATCTAATTTGAGAAAAAGCGTAAAAATTTAAAAAACTAAAAACATGATCAGTAATATTATATTTTTACCTAGGTACCTATTGTTATTAATTAATAATTAGTAATAGTCTTCATTTTGAGATATTAATTATAATGCTGCGTGTTAAAAAATCATTGATGTCAATTTATTTATTATAATTTATAGACTATAGTAATCGCAAAGCGGCTATGCAAATAACTATTCCAGATCCAATTTTAACCGCTAAATAACCTTACAGTAAACTTAATTTTAGATTATCTACAAGGTCTAGCACGCAGTCGATTTTATCGCGTTCAAGGAAGTATTTATTATGTTAATGATAACTCTCGTATATCATACAATAATAATTATTCATTATGATGTCATTAATAACTGTTATCATTGGCTAACTTTCTGGTTCCGCGCTAAAGCGCTGCAGCGCTTTATCGCGACGTTCCGACTCGGGTATACCTACGTACGATACTCAGCTGATTTATTACTGTCACTTTTTACATGACATTGTATTTAGTGACATAACTAGCCGGAGTCACGTGACAAAGTGTATGCGCTGGGGACTTCAAATGTAAGGTCACAAAGCCTCCCCGCCAGTCTTGGTTTAGCTGTTAACACAATAATCAATTATCAAGGCGCAATTGGACCTGGCCCCTGGGTATGAAGAAATCATACCTAAAATATGTTGCCAGGTGTCTGGTTGCCAGGGCACACTTCCAAGCTGCCTTTTCGCTAGCTTTTCGCCAATCGTTTCGTCAATTATTTGTTGTAACCCAAAAACTAAGGACCTCAAGAGGCCGGGAGCCCGAGAACATTCAAGCGTTAAATCACTTACCATTAGGGCTCAGGCATAGTCTGCTCCTTTCACAATACTCCTGTAGGCCCAATGCACCAGTCTGGGTTAAAATTAATCACGAATGTCATGTTGTCTCTCGACTCTCTCACTCTTTGTCGTTTTGAAAGAGAAGACAATAGGTATATATAACATCTTGACAAAAGATTTGCAATAACCCAGAGTGGTCCAAGATGACCTATTATATTAGACTTATATTACTTAGACGTATCATCGTATGAGCCGTGGGACCTATGTCCTATTGTTGATAACTGATAAGGCTCTATCAATCGCGGCCATTTTTGTTTCAGGCTCAGGGAGGGGATAGGCTTTCCAAACACAGACTGTTTGAGTGCGGTGCCGACTCAATGTATGTCTAGACATTCAATATTTGCCGGTAAACTTTCTGCCGAGGTTTATTTTTGATAGAACGACGAAATCCGAATATAGCCTATACGCAAAATGTCTTCGGTCTAACTAGTAACTACCTTCGGTGGACGGCCAATGGCTAAGTCAACCATAGTCCTCTATCTTGGTCTTTGCGACTGACCAAATAACAAACCATTGACGCAATCTACCTATACCATCAAATTATCAAAAGATTGTATCTTTGTTCGAATGCACTATAATCTCAGGAACTAGGTTTTGAATTGATTTTTTTTTGTGTTGGATAGTCCATTTATCGAGGAAGGCCTTATTCTATATGTCATCAGGGTGCGAGTTGCGACTTGCGACCAATAGTAGCAAAGAATCAGTGGAAAGTGTGAAAAAAAACGGGGAAAATTATTCATCCTATTCCTTTACGCGGACGAAGTCGCAGGCGCTAAAGATATTTATTAGACTAGTGGTCCCCAACCTTTTTTTCATGCTGGCCACAAACATGTTTTGGTCTTGGTGTCACGGGCTGCAAGCGCAACAAAAAAAAAAACTCATAACTTATAAATAACATTCTTCAAAATTGTTTAACATCATGCGGACCACAAATAAAGTCCCGGCGGGCCGCATGCAGCCCGCGGGCCGCGGTTTGGGGATAACGGTATTAGACCTAGTATGTGAGATACTAAATTAAACATGTTAGTTGTGCACTCATGTGCAGTATCAGAATAATCAGTAAAGGTTAGAAAGTAACTTTGAACCTTGGTATGGGCCTATGGGGCAACAGGCATAGGTCAAAGTCGGGCCCTTTCGTAAAACCTGCGACCTTCCACGCACCGACTAAACTTATCCTGCAGCCAGCTTGCTCAAGGCTTTGGATGTTTTTAAAAAAAGAAACTAAGTAAGTACCTACTTATCACATTTTTTAAAACTTGAAAACCTCTATAATTTATGAAAACTTACTTTTGCAAGATTTGTTCTCGCATTATTTATTTTAAATACTTTATTACAATATTCAAATAGCTCGTAGATGTGTTAAACTATATCGTATCAAATTATACAGATTTTACAAAATTTAGTGTACAGCTGCTTGCGTAGCAATACATTAATTTGTAACGAGAGCCAGAGACCTCCATAGTCCATGCTAGAGCTAATAGAGGAGTAGTAAAAAAAAACTCGACTACGGTCTACGCGTAGCGTACTGCGTAGGCGCGTAGCCCGTGGGTACCGTCCGCCCATTATAAAAATATTATCTATAATATAAGTTCAAAATAAATAACAAAATACTTCCACTGCCTAATCTACCTATAGGTATATTATGGAACTATTGTAGTTTGGTCATTATTTATTTCACTGAATACTCACGAACTCTCGCCCCAGCCCCCAGCAGACTTTTAATAGATTTATGAGATTAGCTACCAGTCGCTCCATCTGTTATTGAAACAAAGAAGCTATATTTAGGTTAGCACTTATCGCTGGTAAATTAATTATGAACGAAAATAAATATTCAAACAAGAATTATTATTTTTTTGAAAAACAGTTAAGTAAATCAGTAGCGTATCTCCTAAAGTAAAACGAGAACGCTAAATCCATTACTAATTAACATCATTTACATAGCTTGCGCGTTGCTATAATAATTATTATTGTGCTAACTTAAATTTACAGAAAACATTTTATTTAGAATAATATACAATGATGTTAGCAGACATCAATGGTATTGAACTATTGAGTATTATATGTATTATACCTACAATTTATCTATGATTAAACATAAACGCGTCTGAAATATTCATTAATTACAATAAACTAGCTCCTTTTTTGCTAATTAAAACCTTTGGCACGGGAAGCGCAAAGGAGCGCCGTCATCGGGATTCCATTCACCCAACTCAAACTAAAGCTATTGAGGACAGAGCCGCTTTTTAAAAATTCTCTCTCCCCTTTATAACAATAAATATTAGTTATTCGCGAATCGATACCGTGTACCAAATTTAAACTGTGTGTCCCCGCCATTTTTGTTCAATCTAATGAACTATTAAAGTGCAATTTGCCTGCGCGGCGGTCCCTAGATGGCGTTGTGCGCAGGTATTGATCGCGCGGTGCGGCCAAGTGCTAACTTCTGCCAAGTCACGGAATGTATTGCTGGCCATTGTGGCGAAAAATGACGGGGGTTGATGGGAGGTTCTCAGAATCTTACGCCTGAGAGTTCGCACTGACGCGAACGTAAAAATACCGCGCCGCCTCCTGTGATAATTTCATCTGCTTTGATTGAATCAACGCGTTAATTACTTTATTTCTTTTGATGCTAATTCCATATTCATATAGTTTTAATTTATTCTCATTATATAATTCAATTGATAGCATAAAATCAAAGCATATTTTGCATAATTCTTATGAAACTGAATAAAAATTGGCGGATGTTGTTGGCAATGAGACGAGCAGATCTTTGCCAGATTAATTCGCTGTTGAGTGTTTCGAGACTTGAGGCTCGAGTCGAGAGCCACCGGAGAAGTTTGAAACCCCTTCTATTCTCCATTCTCCTTATTTATCACGCTATGTTCAGTTATGTGTTATGATAACCACTTTTCTTATTACTAAAGGGTAATTTATTTATATACTATGGATACCTATAAATACAGATTGCTGACTGTAAAATTTTGTCTGTATAAACCGTTTCATTTCATTATTGATCATTCTAAAATAGAAAAAAAAAAACAGTACTATTACATTTTTTCTTCTTTAAATTACCTACGCGATTTAAACGCGAGGTCAAATTTGGTGTTTACTATGATGGATCACATAAGGTCATTTTCTTAGCCTTATTTGCTTTTCTAAAGGTCAAAATTAATTTAAATAGTAGACGATGCACAGTTGCTCGGTGCGGAGAAATGAACTTTAGACAGGGTTTACGTTTCCATACCTCCGTATTTAATCTCTTCTCTCCATTAGGAAGCGTCCAGTAAACCGAAAATAAACTACAGATTACCGAATCTATTGATTTTGGCTGAGGAGCCAAGTCTTAGCTTTCTACGTCTACCTTAAAAGTAAATTGTGACAGTTTTAATTAAGAAATGATGATTTTGGACAATTACACATAAAGCGAAGCATATTTTCGCTTTATTATTGCCATAACAGTCTTTATTTGCGATAATTCTCCAGAAGATAGCTAACGGAAAGAGCGTCGTTACTTCTTACGGCCACATTCAGTAGGTTTAAGATTGTAAATATAATTTTATTGAACGAAGTAAGAAATTAGTTTTTTATAGACCAAAATGATGGTTACTGATAAATCGTTAGAGAGAGAACGAAATAGCTTACGTAATAAAATTTCATATGATGATACTTTAAGCTTGGCAAAGGACGTAGGATGTAGAATGTATTTTACCTGCAAAAGTGTATTATTACTGCTTATTTGCTACGTCTTCCCAGCTTCTTAACCTGCCAGGGAGGAAATTTGGTATCTACCCGCATTAAGTTCTAACTTCTACGGCACATATATTTAAAACGGGCAAATGGCCCACCACACATTCCCACCAACTCCTGTGTCGCCAGGATCAACAGTGATAACCAACCACGAAAATCCTTAAAACGGCTCATATATGTTTAATAATTTTTTTTTAAGAGCCTATACTATCCCACAGCTGGGCAAAGGTCTCCCTCAAGGTCTTCCATCTGTCTCGCTCCAACGCCACCTCAGATCAGCCAATATTATTTAATATTTATTATGGTAGAAAACTGTACGGTTGCCACGAAATAAACTAAAAATCATCTAATTAAAATAGCTTCCCAGATTTCAATACAATTTATTAATTTACACGAAGTAATCCAGCACCGGTATATAGAACCCAAGTCGCAGGAATCTGAGCAGACCAACAATATAGTTATTGTCGGTTCTGCGCCGCTATGGACCAGGCATCTCGTTGTACCGGACTGGGTAAGTGAGCTGGTTCCCTCTGTCCCATGAGTACAACTCCTGAAAAGGTACAAAGAACGTGTTAAAAAAGTTAATCATTGAGTTGCTGTTTCACAAAATATCAAAGGCAAAAACCCTAAGTCGAAGAGAAAGATAATTTATACTATTATTTCGTCATCTTCTGGTTGTCTAAGTTTTAGAACCGTCGAACCGTGTCTATCAATCCTAATTTGCAAGATTTCGTTTAGCTGAATTGAATTAATTAAATATTATGATTATTGATTATATTATAAGATGGTGTACAACACTAGTGCTAAAGAAAAAGTTATTAGTAGCGACATCTAGAATAGTGTGTGGTAAGTTCTTAATTTTGAAAAATTGTAGTGACATCTAGTGTCAATTTATAGAACTACTCGTTAAAACGCCATCTGTCACTAAGCAGTTAAAAATAGTACCAGTATCCAATCATAGATGACGCTGTATACATTAAACCGTGAGTTCTGCTGTTCTTTGCAACTTGTTCTCGAATGTTGATTTTGTACAAATAAATAATTTTCTATTCTTTTCCAGAAGAATCGTAAATTTTTACGAAAGGGGAATTGACCTTCCCCATCTACTCTGTCTACTATATAGTATAGATATCTAACGGCGCTCTATTCAATCGTTTTTGATTTACGGATGATCCCGTGACGAAGTAAAATAAAGATTATTTTCTTATCGTATGGTATTTAGACTGATGGTGTAGACTGTAGGTATAGACGTAATTTGGTCGTATCATCTCAAACCCAGACAGATCACGATTGACGAGTATAAACGGCTAACCTGGACTTAGCATAACCCAGTGGTACTCAACCTCTTTTTATACGGATTACAAACACGTTTTAATCTATCGCGCGGTATCACGGGCCGCAATCAAAATTTGGTTAAAAAATAACATTACTCGAAATCAGCGATTTCACAGTTTAAAAAATTTCACGACTTTCACAACGACTTTTCACTTTTATGACGGTGGGCGTGAATTTCAAAATGGTTTTAGAGCGCCTTCACATTACGTCACAACTCACAAGCAGTTCGGCAGCAGCACTGCTGCCGCGCGGCTGCCGCACTACTCGCGACTTAATGTTAAGACGCTGACAACTGCCAATGACCTTGATCTCGCATCACTCTCGCACCTGTGTCGATTTTCATGCCAGAGAGAGAGACAGAGATGTGAAGTGTTCACTCGATAGCGTGGATATATTTTTCGTTTGTTAGAGGAAAAAATAAATATGGGAAATCTAGATGTCAGAACCGAAAATTAAATCCGGTAATCTTTGGATTTTTGTAAAAGTTATCAAATAAACAAATTTTTAAAGCATAGATTGTATTATTACTTTAGTTAGAACTGTTTAAAGTTCCTGAAAGATGTGACTTTAATATTTTTTTTCATCCAGTAGGAGTACATTATTTTATTATTTAAATTCGACAAGCTTTTCCATATATAATCAAAAATCACATATTATATTTTTGTGCCAATCAATGAAATACATACGTCTAGAAAACTGCACAAAGATGTCGAATTGGCTGCTGTCTTCACCTTAAGGCCTTTCATCACGCGGGCCACTGATAAAGCCCCGGCGGGCCGCAGGTTGAGTATAGCTGGCATAACCTAACCAAATAACGTAGGTCCTCCACCGCTTATCAATTCCTCTGATCATTTTACCTTCATCGAATGATCGTATCCAAGTTGCGTGGTCTTCCGGAATGGGTTGGTGAACTGCAGCTGGACCTCCACTGGCTCACTCTGGTAGAGGTCTATGGCCACTGTGACTTTACTCTCTCTCTCCGTCGCCGAGTCCAGGGCGTATAGCACGCCACATACTATGAACATTTCGCCCATCTGAAAATGTTAGTCACTTTAGAAATTTTTAAATGTGTAGTTTAAAAATTATTAATGTAGATGGGAGGCATAATTACGCTATTTGGACGGGCTTTGTCAAGTCAATGGATAGGCAATTAATTGGTTAGCGTGAGTCATTTTTGAGGATCTTTTTACCGCCTCTCTCCCATTGGTGAGATTTCCTAAGATTTTTACCTCCCCTCTCCTAACCTCACGTGAGATTTTCAAAAGCTATGTTTTGGCTGTACCTAAACGTGTCGATTATTGAAAAAAAAAACTTCATTTGTTCGATGACTTTCATTTAAGACAATTTTTGTCGAAGTTCCTCGCAACATCTGGTACATACTCATATTATTATAGAGGTAGTAAGTAGTTAAGCGAAACTGACCTGTTTGTGGTTGAGCGATATGTTCCAGACGTAGTCAATATTCAAGTCGTCTTTGTTTGGGTCGAAACTGAGCTGTAAAATACACTATTTTTATATCGGGTAAAACTTTAACGGTTTAGCTGTCGCGGTTCTTGAGATACAGACAGACGGACAGACGTGATGTATAGACATTACTATGACTTCGCGTCTTAGTAATAGGTCGTTTTCACCCTAACGTAACCTTTAGGGCGTGTTCATATGACTACGCAGCAACCGTCTTTTCACCGCGTACACGCAGCTACCGCGCAGCGACCGCGCTGCAGCCACCACGCAGCGACCGCGCTGCAGCCACCGCGCAGCGTCCACTCGGTTGCTAGGGTATCCCGCACCCGCAGTTTACTAATGGAGGGATTTTTTTCTGCATCTGGCATTGTCTCAAAACCTTCTATTAATATACATATTTCATGCCACGCTTGCAAAGTTTTACGTTTGTCTTTGTATATTTCGAGAGTCTTGTCCCACAAGACATCTCTTTCTTCTATTAACGAAATTAATAATTCTGACGACATCGCACAAAGGCAACGGGAATCCGTCGCGCGGTCTCAAAGGGAATGAGTAATGACAGACACACTAGCCGCGCGGGCGGTGATCGTAGACTGCTCTGTCGCTGCGCATAGGCTGTGCGGTGGCTGAGCGTACGCTGCGCGGTCGCTGCACGTTCGCTGCGCGTACGCGGTTTTTGTGGAAATATTTGAAAATAAGCTTTATGTAATTAGCATAGAACCTCAAACTGTTTTAACGTTTGGGAAAACACGCGACGCGCGCTGAAAACGCGCGCTGAAAACGCGCGCTGAAAACGCGCGCGCAGAAAACGCGCACGTGTGAACACAGCCTAAAAATTGTTTAATATTAACTGATCAAGTGAAGGTCAGTTCAGACTACAAAATTCAGAACAACAATAAAAGCAGCTTGTCTAAACGTACTTTGGCGACGGCGGTGTTGTTGGAGTTCTCGATGGAGTATATCGCCCACAGACCGTTGTCGTCCGCGCTAAAGTCCACCTGAAATCACAGAAATATTGTCATAAGTTTATGTAGAATATTTTATCAATAAGCCAAGTTAAGCCAGAAACTATTCTAATTTATTCTTCCTGTTTCTAGACTATAACTCAGATTCTTTTTAATCTGTTTAGGCCCATTCTAGTTCTTCGAATCTTGCTTTGAAGGCTTTCGATGAAAATATATTGTGTGTTCAGCAGTGTGGCACGCTGCTATGGAAGCTACATTCAACGTATTACGTATAAGAATCGGCACCCTGGTTGTGATCTGCTTGGTTGGTTGGTTACAACTTACAACCTACCTGGTTATGCTGCGCAGTGTACAACCGGCCGGCGCGGCGGCGTGCTGGTTACGACCTCCCTTTTTGCGACTTTCCTGGTTTCGACGTCCCTTTTTGCAACTACCCTGGTTTCGACCTACCTGGTTATGCTGCGCGGTATACAACCTGCCGGCGGCATGCGGCAGGCGGGCGGACTTGATGCGGCTCTGCGTCAAGTCGTACCGGACCAGATCCCCCGGAGTGCCGGACTCGTTCGCCTGGTAGAAGAACGACCCGCTGTACACGATGTGCCCGTTGCCCTGCGAAAAAAGGTAGGTTAGCCAAAGTTGCCTAGGGAAAAAGGTAGGTTAGCCAGAGTTGCCCTGAGAGAAAACATATTATTGGTTTAGATTTACGATGCTAAGAACATACTGTATACCTGTATAGTGTAAGTATACTAACGGACATGAAAGTTATAGCCTAGTCTCCGTTCCCTTTGGTAGCAAAAATATAATGAATGGTGAGATGACGATAAATAATCGGCCAAGTGCGAGTCGGACTCGCGCACGAAGGGTTCCGTACCGTTATAGAGCAAAAATGGGCAAAAAATTGTTTTTTGTATGGGAGCCCCCTTAAATTTATATTTTATTTAAATATTATTATTAATTATTAAAGTAGACATATAACTAAGGCTTTGTGAAAATTTCAAGTGCCTACTTGTTGTCATCATTGATATCGAGCAAAAAATGTTTGAAAAATCACGTTTGTTGTATGGGAGCCCCCCTGAAATATTTAATTTATTTCGTTTTTTAGGGTTCCGTACCCAAAGGGTAAAAACGGGACCCTATTACTGAGACTTCGATGTCTGTCCGTCTGTCCGTCCATCCATCTGTCTCCAGGCTGTAACTCAAGAATGGTAATAGCTAAAGAGTTGAAATTTTCACAAATTGTGTATTTCTGTTGCCGCTATAACAATAAATACTAAAAACAAAATAAATTAAATATTTAAGGGGGGCTCTCATACAACAAACGTAATTTTTCAAACGTTTTTTGCTCGGTATCAATGATGACAATAGGTAGGCACTTGAAATTTTCACATAAGCCCTAATTATATGTCTACTTTATTAATTAATAAAAATATTTTTATAAAATAAAAAATTAAGGAGGGCTCCCATACAAAAAACACAATTTTTGGCCTATTTTTGCTCTATAACGGTACGGAACCCTTCGTGCGCGAGTCCGACTCGCACTTGGCCGATTATTGTATTTGTTGTTATAGCGGCAACAGAAATACATAATCTGTAAAAATTTCAACTCTCTAGCTATTACCATTCTTGAGTTATTCAGACGGACAGACAGACAGACAGACAGACAGACGGACAGATGGACAGTCATCGAAGTCTCAGTAATAGGGTCACATTTTTACCCTTTGGGTACGGAACCCTAAAAACATGCTTTTATTGTGGCTAAAGAAAATTAAATGAAAACTGGATGTGACCCTTCAAATATTTGTGACTTGCGTATCAATTCGTTCATCAAAACGTACTATCAGGGAAGTTGGTTCCTATGCAGATGGCGGACCTTAAGTCATGTGGTCGGCTTTAAATGTCAATTCAATGTTAGCTGTGATCGGTCGGCTGGGTTTGACGTAACCAAATTACTATTAAGGTCCGCCATCTGCATAGGAATCAACTTCTCTGATAGTACATTGTTGTATTATAAGGTTTTAGATCTAAGAATTCAGAACCAATAATAACAATGTCTTATAGATATTATACTACAGAAAATGAATGCCATACCAGAAAACATACAATACTTTCTCAATGACTCGTCTTAAGAAGCCTGAGGCCTCTGGCACCATCCCAAACCAGCTTTTACCCTTAGGGCCTTTTGAAATATGCCACAACGTGTTTAGAAGTTACAAATTGGTATTTTTGTTATATTTTGTCATATTTCAACTTTTTAAACTTTTACGTTGAATATATTACAAATCTATTGGCCAAAAAATACATATTAAGTATTATGATTTCTATTAGGGTTGCCATCACCTAAATTACCATCGCCGGTCAGGCACGACAAAATTGTTATTTCCCCGGACACGTCTTCTTAATTTCCAACAAGAATTTGTAAAAGTCTGATTAACTCAAAGTCCGTGCAAGAAACCGTATGTATGCTTAACATGTTTTTATCTTTCGCTTATTGCTGCATGAGTCATGACTAAAAAGTTAATTTCTCTCAACAAAAGTGTCCGGATTTTACCCGGACACTTTTCAAAAACCCTGCTGGACGCTCCCCGGACGCCCTTTAAACTAGGACAAATCCGGGGAAATCCGGACGGATGGCAACCCTCATTTCTATAGATACGCAAGGCAAAATATGGCGCTTAGCCTTAAGAGCCCGGGTAACCCTCGAAATTCTCATACATACGTAATACCAAAATCATTTTGTCATACGAAAATATTTAACATGTTTGAGTTATTTTTCAGCATAAAATAGTAATTACCTAGGTTCCTGAACAAAAATTAACTTCAAAATATTTAAACACTAAAAAAAATTTTTTTGTGTATAAATTTTTTTTACTAAATTTACTACTAAATATTTAAACACTAAAAAATAGAGTAAAACACTAAAAAATTTATAAATAATTAGTAAATTTACTACAAAATATTTTAATACTAAAAAATATTTTTTGGAGTTGAAATATTTTGTAGTATATTTACTATTTTTTTATATATTTTTTAGTGTTTTACTCTATTTTTTAGTGTTTAAATATTTAGTAGTAAATTTAGTAAAAAAAAAATTTACACAAAAAAAATTTTTTTAGTGTTTAAATATTTTGAAGTTAATTTTTGTTCAGGAACCTAGGTAATTACTATTGTATGCTGAAAAATAAATCAAACATGTTAAATATTTTCGTATGACAAAATGATTTTGGTATTACGTATGTATGAGAATTTCGAGGGTTACCCGGGCTCTTAAGATGCCTTAGATCCCATACCTTTGTGGTTTCTAGATTCGATGCTGCAAGTTATTGAATGTAAGGCCGGCTATTATATAGACGGACCGCATCTTGCAGTCGAGACCGACTGCAAGATACGGTTGTCACACGGCGATCTGCAGTTTTCATACTAAATTCATGTCCACAATACACGGACCGTTCGAGCATTAGCGGTCGGAGGATTCGTTCAACACGACCGCTCTAGAGCAGTCGGTCCCGCAGGGCTATCACGTAAAAATAGCGATCAACAATCCACTAGCAATAATCGCGCGATCGATGGCTGGTTGTCAAAAACAATGGTGTCATGTAAGCGATTGATTGCAATCGTATTGTTTTGGCTGTTACGTGATACGAAGTTACGGACTCGGTGGACTGGAAGTGTAAGAACTGCGCCGGAACCAAACTTAGAAGATTGTCTGGTATAATACCGGAAGATGATGAGGATTATAGCGGATCCGCAAATAATCAAGCTCAAGAAATCCTGAACATCATCAGAAAAGAGGTTAGCCAGGTGATCAAGGACGAGCTACAACGTACTTTAGATTTTTATTCCGAAAAAATAGACGAATACGAAGCTAAAATAATTACCTACGAAAATAATATGAAAAAACATGAAAACCAGTGTACTGAACTACGCAACAATTACAAAAACCTATTTCTTAAACACGAAATAACCGAAAGCAAAATGAATCAAATATTACAATCTCAGCTAATAAACAAACTGGAGTTATGTGGTATTGAGACCGAAAATAACAACGTAGAAGTCATCGTCCACAAATATGCCCAAAGCATTAAGCAAAATCCAGAAGACATAATAAAAAAGAATGTTCCGGCTACTATCATTGTTCAACTGAAGGAAGGAGCACGAAATTCTTGGTTGGAAACCTCCAGAAAAATTGAAGTTACTGCTGCAGCCATCGGTCTAGAAGGAAGTAGAAAAATCTATCTACGCGAATCGCTGACCCCTGCCACATTTTTACTCTGGAAGACAAAAGAGGAACTGAAAAATGAATATAAGTATATCTGGTGCAAAAATGGATCGGTTCTAGTACGAAAAGATGATAAAGGTAAAATAATTTTAATTAAAACTGAAAAAGACATTGAAAAAATTAAAAAATGAGCTAAAACAAAGTAATATTTAGTAATATAAAAAATAACAACCTAAGATAATGTCATGCCTATAGTAAGTATACTAATTGTAATGTGCAAAAGAGGTTTATATTAATAATAAGTATAAAAATTGTAAATGAATACCTTAAAATCAATAAAAATGGATGACTTAATCCTTCAGGCCCCGTGCGAGCACCGGTGATCGCGACAACAATAGAATACAATAGCAATTCCTGGAAATTCCGACTGAAGTAATAAATAGTAAAATTATTGAACTTAACCTTGGGAATTTAAACGAATTTTTGTATAATATTCCTTAGTATGAAAATTTCTTGTTGTTCTTTCACATTAGATCGCTAAATAAAAATGTTGCCCAATAGGCTACTTGACCTATATTCAATTTCATTGAACAAATGCATATTTCTAGTAGAACTTGGCCTAGGAAATCGTATTTCACCCTTATCATCAAATAAAAACTTATGATTGCTAAATAAAGTCGATTTGAAAATATGATTTTATGAAAATAGGGTTTGTACTGACGAAAACGCTTTTGCGGTACTTCCGATTTGGATGTGACGTCATCCTCATAGTAATTTAATATCTTTTATTTATCGCGCTCGTTGTATGTAAGTTTATTTGTACATAAATATTAAGAATAAGCCTAGAAAGATTTGTAAAATATGTTTTCTTAAATAATTCAAATAAAACATCAGTTTTATATATTATCTCCATTTATTGTGGACAGGAAATGAAATGGCTAAAACTTTTCTCCAAAAGTTTTCAACATTACAAATGATTTCTAATTTCTTATTTTATTATTTTATAATTTTTGGGCACTTTTAGACTCGTACATTTAGCACATTAAAAATTTTTCAATAAAGAGAGTTTAAAATACAAAACGTATGACGTCACACTATGGCGGACAGTGTTTTCGGCGCCATTTAAAATGCATGTTCTTCAATCAACGTTTTTATGGGTTTCTACTGTGTAAAATATTAAAATATTAGTTTTTTTTTGTGAAAATGAATGATTAAGAAGCGATTAGCATGAAGAAAAAAAATAGGTCAAGTAGCCTATTAGAGTTACTTGTAAACAGCTCAAAATCCATTATCCATTTTATTATTATAACAGAAGCTAATATACAGGAAGCTATGTCAAATCAATTTAATTTACCTAGTTATAATTTACATTGCGAATTACGCAGTAATAGAAAAGGTGGTGGTGTGTTAATGTATATACATAAGTCTTTAAATTTTAATAGATATAATAACTGTACTTTTAAGTACATGGAATGCTTAAGTGGTGATATAGTCATAAATAATCATACTCCTATCGGTTTATGTGCCATTTACAGACCACCTCAGACATGCAAAAATAAGTTTATTTGTGAATTAGATAACATGATTAAGAAATTTGACCACAAACATAGTTGTATTATCACAGGCGATATTTACATCGACTTAAGTCAATCTAGCCCTATCGTCAATACATATTGAAATTGTTTAAGTAGCGTAGGTTTCGAGTGTGCCATATCTCAGCACACACGCATAGAAAAGTATGGAAATTTAATTCGCAAGTCAACCACCTGTTTATTAGAAACGTTAACAACGCACTTGCATACAGCGCGGTGGTGCACACCGTGCCGGCCGATCACTGCGTTATCGCTGGTGCCTTGCCGGTCCCGGTTGAACCATCCGCCGGTGCGCATGCGCGTGTTGCTTATACATCGATAGATAACATAAAACTTAATTATTTTTAACAAAAAATTAAGACCGACTTCCAAGGTAAAACAATAATAACGTTCTTATAATATGAACTAAAAAGTATTAAATAATTATTCCTATCTAATAGTGCCTTTTTCGAATTCGGCAAAAACTCAACTATTTCTGTACTCAATCTTCATCATTTTGAAGTCGGTACCAGATGAATCTTCTGTTCTCTGACAGAATATTTGAAACTTTTGGAACTGGCACCGACTTCAAAATTATGAAGATTGAGTACAGAAATAGTTGAGTTTTAGCCGAATTCGAAAAAGGCACTATTAGATAAGAATAATTATTTAATACTTTTTAGTTCATATTATAAGAATGTTATTATTGTTTTACCTTGGAAGTCGGTTTTAATTTTTTGTTAAAAATAATAATTTCACTCTTTTTAGTTACCTATTAAGCAAACGCGTACGTAGTATAATACACCTGTATATTATTCTACGTATCTTATTACAGTCACACTTACAAAATATTATAATATCAGCTGCAGCCTGCAGATAATTTTAAAAAATACAGTAAAAAAAAATCGAAGTGAACACGTGTGACGTGCTAAGTAGCCGGTCACCGGACTAGTTTCAATAGGCTGGCACTCGCTTGACTTGTCGCACGTGACACGCAGCGCACATAGTACCTCCGTGACTCGTGAGTAATTTGTATTCTGTGCATAGTACCCGGCCAGCGCCCGCGCCGCCGCGCCGCTCGCTTGACAGCCCTGGCAGATATGCGATGCGATGCGTTATTGTACTATGAACGCTAAACGCAATGCAAAAGGTTGAAATTAGGTTGTTTTCCAGAATATCTCGGCGAAGTGAAACAGAATGTTACATTAACGAAGCAACTTTAACTTCTCAGGAATAATGTCAAATGTGTGCCTTATGCTCTGGAGATAAGGTTGAATTTGGTGACATTGGTGACCCTGACGTGATAATGATGATGATGATGATGATGATGATGAATGTAATTTGCATAGTAGCATATGCTTTCAGTTCTTAAAACAGCGCCTAAACTCCCACCCAAACTTGTATCTATAAGGAATCTGGAGTTCTCTTAGTATCTTCGGAACCATAGTATACCTCGGTGCAAAATCTTGCGTTTTGATAGCATATGCTTAGGATGCTTCTCATAAAACCAAAATCACCATATGTTTCCATATAAATTTCGAGGAGTTCCCTCGATTACTCATGGATCCCATCATCAGGTCACCACTTTTGTGAACATGGTACCAAATTGGAGTGAAACCTAATACAACAAAACAAAAATTTCGAAAATCGTTTCACAAACGGCGGAGTAATCGTTGAACATACAAAAAATAAATAAAAAATATCCACAGCCGAACATATAACCTCCTCGTTTTTTGGAAGTCGGTTAAAAATGAAATTTCTTCCATTGACTTTGGTCTCTTACGGTTATGTCGTTATTACTTAGCGACTTCAATTCATTATACGATGCCTGTAAAATTACAAAAAGTGTCAATACAAACTCAAAACGTAGTTCTTGTGCATCAAGGGCTAATCAGCGCTTAAAGTATAAGTGTGCCGAGAGGGATCGGCTATATAGGGAGTGGCAAAAAGATGAAAATAATTGCACTAAGCGCCTTTACTTTAATTGCTATTGTTTATTAAAAATAGATTTGTTATGGCTAATGTTTGTAAGAATTTTAATAATCCGAAAAAAATATGGGAAATAATAAATGAAATTTCTGGAAAAATTGTTCAAAGTATTGATGAAATCCTACTCAAATATTTCAAACTCGAACCCCTAATTATAGCTAACAACTGTGCAAAGAAATTTGAAGACTCAACCAAAAAAATTAAAAATATTTGTAACAATAAATTATTGGATTCAAGAACATACGAAAATAAACCTACAATGTCAATTAGATTAAAGCGGGCTACTCATGTGACAATAGCTAAAATTATTAAAAGTATAAACAAAAGTCCCGGGCGCGACGGCATTCGGGCCCGTGACATAAAATCGTCCTCCGAATTATTATACCCGGATATTTTTAAAATAGGTACCGTTAGACCTGTATATAAAGGGGTATCCATAACGACTATAATAACTATCGTCCCATTACTATATTATCGTGTATAGACAAGGTAATAGAAAAAAAATTCGATGATCAAATATCATTCTTCTTTCAAAATAATAATATTATTAACCATAAACAGTATGGCTTTCAACGGAGTACGACAGAGTTGCGAGATTTCACTGATAGGGTATCTTGATCAAAAATTTCAGGTAATTGCGCTGTTTATTGATTTTTCAAAAGCGTTCGACGTTTTAGATTTTAAAATACTATTCCAAAAATTATCGAACGCGGGGATTCAAGGCCCTCTTTTGAAAATACTCAAAAATTATCATACAGACCGATTTACGGCCGTTAAAGTTCTCGATAAGTATAGTGACCTGCATAGCACCGAGGAGGGCACCGCACAGGGGTCCACGATCGGCCCAGACGAGTACCTGGCCTACGTTAACGAAATGTGCAATTTAATATTAGAAGGAGATATCTATCAGTTTGCTGATGATACGTGTCTCTTAGTGGCTCATAAATCGATACAGGAAGCTCAAAATATCATGCAAAAAAATTACAATCTTATTTGTAAATATGCACATGATGTGGGGCTTATAATAAACTCACAAAATACTAAATTCATACATATTAATTCAGCTCATAATGTGCCTCTCACCTCCCCCACGATTATAGCACATACGATTGTTTTCATTCAAATGTAGTTTATAACGCATGTAATTGTCCAGCATTGGAAAAAGTAAATCAACATACATACCTCGGCCTCATAATTGACAACCGACTGAGTTGGAAGCCACACATAGACCATGTATGCTCGAAATTAAGATCTGTACTCAGTAAAATCTATATTCTTAAATACAAGTTACCCTACAGAACCCTAAGATTATTCTATTTATCGCTGGCCCAGTCGGTTGTTAACTATGGGCTGAGTAGTTATGGAAGATCGTTTGAAAGTCACTTACTTAATATACATTCATTAAGAGTCCGTATTCGAAATTTTGCCGATTTCGCTCATTTAACAGACGTGATTTAACAGTTACAATACAGTATTTCTATAAGTTTTAATGCCCAACATGTAAGATCATTTCAATTATAATATAGTGTTGGAGCTAGATTTTTTATTTTTTTAAGTATCTTTAAATAATCCAACTCAAACCCGCGACAGTTTTGTGATTTTTGCTGTAAAAGGTTTAGAATATCACCTTTTTATGGATTGTATTGACGTCTTAACGGTATGAAAAAAATACAATGTACTGTTGAGAAAGTCGTCTATAAAGTGTTGGAATTACTTTTTACCACTTCAATATAAAAAACCCTTTAAAAACAGAAAACCTCTATCTGCCCGCTAACTTGGCGATCGTCCTTTTTCACCTGGCATATGAAAGACGGGCGTGAGTGTGAAGAGAGCAATAGAAAAGAGAGGATGGGCTCTTAATGTTACGCATATTAAAAGTGATTGTACCTAAACCTGTTAAAAATAAATTTAAAACAAATGAGGAAGGCTTATTTGAGTATTGTAATGTCATGCACATTTTTGATCTTGTTAAATTTGCGGTTTTAAATGAAGTTAATGATCCTACATTTTTAATAGAAAAAATAAGACCTAGCATTTTAAGACAAACCTGTAAAACGAAATTTGTTAAGCCGAACTGTAATAATTATTACGGAAGCAGAATGCTTAAGGCATTAATACCTTTATTTGTAGAAGAGCTGCCAGAAGACCTACAAAAGTTGTATCGGGACAAGTGTAAATATACACGGCAACTTAAAAAACATCTATTGAGTAAAGTTAACTAATGCGACCACATCTTGTCCAGGTAAACTCATTGTAGTTTTTGCGGCGAGATTTCTTGTATTTTGTAATATTATTGTATACAGTATTGAACAAAATAAATTCTCACAAAAAATGGTTTCTGCAGCTTGTGGAACTCGTCGACGTGGTCGGCCTTGAAGCTGGCCTTGCTGCGGTACTCCCGCAGCCGCTCCACGTCCTCCTCCACCGTCGTCCACAGCTTGTCCCTCTGAATAAAATAGAATACTCTAGAATGGCTTTCTTTAACGTTCAAAGCAGCTCTGGATTTATACATAGGTCATTGCCTACGGGCAGCAGCATCCTATGGAGTGGGGGGGTATTGTGCACAATAAAAGTATAATATTTTTTGCTTACTCTAGAATAGGCATTAGCGCTGCATTGTTTACTGCAGTATAATATTAACTATATCTTATATTACGTCTCATTGATGCGATCATCGTTCGTTATGTTTCAACGGATTGACGGAAAAGATACGCAGAATTGTTGAAGCTCCTGTGGTTCGTGGGATAATATTTGAACTGCACGATCGTGATTTATTGTTATGTGGATTTAATGCGCAATTTCCGACGACGCAACATTTAAGTATGTCAGGAAACCCTGAAAGAAACCCTATATTTTTGAAAAATCTTTAAAAAATCTTGCTGGTAGCGGAATTCTGATTGTGAGTTTCTTACTTGGTTTTCAGTAGCGTTAGAATCCCTCAGCCAGGCGCCGAACAGCTCGTCCTTGAAGCGGTGATACACCGGCTTGCCGATAGCGTACAGCTGGCAATCTGAAACATCGGACAAAAATATAGGTTTTTGAACTATTATTCTAGTAAAGTTCTCGTAAACCACTTCGAGAATCTTACAATGAAAGAAAATACCTAAAAATCTTACAATAGGCCGCATTAAATGTCCTGGACGCTGCTAGATCTGTTTTAGACTCTTAGGGCCTGTTTCGCCACCCCCTGATAAGTGCCGAATAAGCTATCCACCACTTAATTTTACATATCAAGTACGGAGAATCTGTAAAAAAAGTTGTGAATAGCCTCTTCAGCATTTTATCAGACAGTGGTGAAATAGGCCCATACCAGCTACGCCTGGGATCTTTGTTAATTGGAACTATTCGTACTAATGGTTATATCACGCACGATTAAAGTAGCCTGCAATCAAACTCAGGAACGAACTTTTGTAAGCATAAGAATCGGGCCCCAATATACATACGTGTTACCTAAATACAAAGAACTAGAAAGTATAACATGATTAACTTAAGGCTAATTTTAACTTTGAATAAGGTAGCCTTTGGATATACTCACTGGTATTTCTCCTCGGTTTATGCCCCCCAGCAGTCCCGTTCATGCTGGATATGAGCAGCAGGGCGCGGTCGCAGCGCGGGCAGGACGGGCACGGCTGCACCTGGCACAGCTCCTCGTACGACGTCAGCACAGGCGGGCGGGAACCGAATTCCATGGGCTGCTGGACTTGCTTGTGGTTGGGGCCGGGGACTGGAAAAAAGGTGTGATATATCTACATATGACATGGCTTCAAAAAACAAAGCGTTTGCATCCGTTGCGAATGATTTATACAGTATTTTCAGAGCGAAGTAACCACTCTTCAAATACTGATGTACAGTGCTGGGACAAGATTTTAAATGTCCGTATGGCTGCCCAGGCACATACGGCATTCTCGCAACATTGCATAGTTCAGAGGAGGTCACAGGAGCAGGTCACCAACCATATGCAGGCAATAATAAATTCAGAAGGTAGGCTTAGATAGATCTACATAGCCAAAATAACATGGGCTCAGTAGAAATGCAAAAGAATCAACCCTAGCACAAACTAGTACTGTCTTGTATTAATGTGAGAGTGAAAACAGAAAGAGTAATATTTTGTACAATATGCTTAGATGACCGGCAACCGTAGCACGTACAGTGCCTGTAGACAAGTGGCAAAGCGCTGACGCTAACGCTAACGCTAGCGCTATAAAATGTATGCGATTTGACATAAGTCATCGCTTCGCTAGCGAATACTAATGTCAAATCCATACATTTTGTAGCGCTAGCGTTAGCGTTAGTGTTAGCGTTTTGCCAGTTGTCTAAGGGGGCTTGTCAGTTAACAAGAGCTGGCGCGATCAACACATTTAAACATTGCGCTTGTGTAGTGTCTGTGAATAAGCGCGTGGCGTGACGTCGCATACGCATCATAAAAAGTCTGCCTGTCTCTCTTGCGCGCGGTCTATCTTATGAGCGTGAAGGGGACAGTTATTGATTTTCTTATGTTACTGTTTATAAATACAGCGTGATGTTACAAATCGGGAACGTGTGATCGGCGAGCGGCCAGCGTTCGGAACCGTACGATAATTATCGTACACATACGATAATTTTGTGCGTACGTACGATGCACGATAGCATATTATTATCGTACGCAGATTATACGATATTTTTTATTATGATGCAAGCAGTTTATATTTTTAAATATACTGTATAGTGAAATTGCATAAGTGACAGCACTGTGAACGTGCCAGCTTTAGTTAACTGATCTATATCTTACGAGAGAAATGCGATAGCAATTATTGCGCGATAATTGCTCCAAAATTTCGTGTCATGTAACAGCCAATACGATTGCAATCGATCGCTTACATGACACCATTGTTTTTGACAACCAGCAATCACTCGCACGATTATTGCTAGTGGATTGTTGATCGCTATTTTTACGTGATAGCCCTGCGGAGCTCGCTCAGATAATCGTATAAAGCAAACTATCTGTTAATTGTATAAAATATTTTTAGTTTTAACATGTTTCTTCTTCATGATTGAAAAGTTATCACTTTTGAGAGATCACCCTTCTTCACCCTTCAGAGTCACTTATATTATATCTATCACTATATCAGCAAAAAACCAATCAACATACGCATCAACCGAATATGTCCCTTAACAGTCTGGTTATTCAGCTCATTCTTGGCTACACAGCTATACTGGCGGAGGTCGTGGTCCTTCACGTGTGGTATCTGGAGGCGCATCACCCAACGCCAGGGCACGGTCGTAGGGATGACGTCCATGCGGTACCGGGTACCTTCGATGGTGACGCCATCCTGCTCCCAGGCTAGAACTGGCTCGGGCCAGGCTTGGACCTGAACGGTAGAGGATTAGAGGAAGATGATGAGTGGTGATCAGGCATTTTAAGCTATTTGAACCAGCGATTTCAACCTACGAGTACAATAATATATATGTATATACGTGGGAGAGCTACGCTTTGGCACGAATGGGCCGGCTCGACCGGAGAAATACCACGTTCTCACAGAAAACCGGCGTGAAACAGCGCTTGCGCTGTGTTTCGCCGAGTGAGTGAGTTTACCGGAGGCCCATTCCCCTACCCTATTCCCTTCCCTACCCTCCCCTATTCCCTTCCCTTTCCATCCCTACCCTCCCCTATTACCCTATTCCCTCTTAAAAGGCCAGCAACGCACCTGCAGCTCTTCTGATGCTGTGAGTGTCCATAGGCGACGGAAATTGCTTTCCATCAGGTGACCCGTTAGCTCGTTTGTTTTATTTCATAAAAAAATCTACGTTCTTTATATTATCTTTCTGTTACCAAATAACGTGTTACGTAAGTCCATCATTTGCCTAAGCACGAATTTCTTTCTCATGTTCGTAGTGAACATAAGAAAAAAAATGTAGAAGTTGAGAACTATTGAAATATTTTATAACTATAGAAAAATAAACTATAATATCTTACCTCACACTCTATATCCACAGTGGTATTGTAGACATACACTATGTTGCCGGGCACGCGGATGTACGGACTGACTGAAACACAAAATCAGCTTTTAGCATCTGTTGTTTCTGATATCTATGGTTAGCATTATATAACATCATCATTTGACAATATTTCCAGCTGAAAGCACAAGTTTTCAGACTACCCGCAAAAACTTATTAAGTATTGTGTCATGTGTGACTTTTGATCAAATTTTAACAATTTTTATTATTTTTCCATTTATTTTCAGAGAGATTTATGTTGAAACATTACAAATCGATGTAACAGTCTTAAATAATGTAATCTTCTTATGTTATTTATAAGGTTTTGTTGACATCACTTTATGTAATCCTTTATGCAATCTGAAGGTGTAAAAAACATCGATAATTCATAATTAATTTTAAATCATCGATAATAAAACATCGTTAATTTTAAACTTTGACGACCTGTCTGTGGCTCAATGGTCAAGGTGTGTGGCAGCTCATGCCGGGGGTCGCGGGTTCGAGCCAGGGCTTGTACCACGAAACCGTTTTGAGACTCAAACAATCGATCGAAAATGCCGCATCCTACTCTAACAAATGTGGAATGACGTTGTTAGAGAAGGACGCGGCATTCTCGTCCGATTGTTTGAGTCTCAAAACGGTTTCGTAGTAGGCCTACTTGAACATTGAAAAAAAGTTTTTCAATGTTCCTGGGTCATGGACACGTCATGGACACGGCATTAAATATGTGTATGATATAATAAAAATCTTAAATATATGTATAATATAAAAGTAAGTATTAAATGGCTGCTGTTTAGCATTGGTGATCCATTCCGCATAAAATCGGGTTTTGAGTTAATGATGCACTTTTATTCTTTAGAACATAAGGTTTACGACAGTGAAATCCATTTTTTTGAAAACCCACTGTAGCATATTCTAGAGTACAAAAATGGTTAATGCTCATTATTCTATGTAAGGTTTTGTATATAGCATTTATGTACTATGTTTCTAAAATGATTTGCGTTTAAGCCGCTGAACCGATTTTGATAAAATTTTGTATGCAATTAAAATGACATTAGATACTTTTTGTCCCGGAAAATGTACGGTTTTCGCGCAGTCAACAAAAATGAATTTGGCTTATGATATCGATATTGAGTACATGTAGATATTACGTAAGGTTTGTGGGCAAGGACATAGTATATCTTTTATCATGGAAAATGTTCGGTTTTCACGCAATAAACTTTATTATTATGCGTTTAAGCTGCTGAACCGATTTTGATAAAATTTAGTTAATGTAGAAATAATTAGTTTATCACGTGCAGAGTTGGGCAAAAAGTAATTAGTAATTTTAATCAGATTACAAATTAATTAGATCGATGTAGTAATAGGCTACTTGACCTATATTCAATTTCATTGAACTAATGCATATTTCTAGTAGAACTTGGCCTAGGAAATCGTATTTCACCCTTATCATCAAATAAAAACGTATGATTGATAAATAAAGTCGATTTGAAAATATGATTTTATGAAAATAGGATTTGTACTGACGAAAACGCTTTTGCGGTACTTCCGATTTGGATGTGACGTCATCCTCATACTAGTTTAATATCTTTTATTCATCGCGCTCGTTATATGTAAGTTTATTTGTACATAAATATTAAGAATAAGCTTAGAAAGATTTGTAAAATATATTTTCTTAAATAATTCAAATAAAACATCAGTTTTATATATTATCTCCATTTATTGTAGACAGGAAATGAAATGGCCAAAACTTTTCTCCAAAAGTTTTCAACATTACAAATGATTTCTAATTTCTTATTTAATTATTTTATAATTTTTGGGCACTTTTAGACTCGTACATTTAGCACATTAAAAATTTTTCAATAAAGAGAGTTTAAAATACAAAACGTATGACGTCACACTATGGTGGACAGTGTTTTCGGCGCCATTTAAAAGGCATGATTTTCAATCAACATTTTTATGGGTTTCTACTGTGTAAAATATTAAAATATTAGTTTTTTTTTGTGAAAATGAATGATAAAGAAGCGATTAGCATGAAGAAAAAAAATAGGTCAAGTAGCCTATTGTGCATCTTTAAATTACCCGTAAGTTGTTTAATAATAATATGTATAAAATGTATTCTAATTTTAGTTTACAATTAGATTAATAATTTAATTAGACTAACGAGCATTTCAATAAGTATGCCCAATGTCCAATGCTGGTAATTATAATAAAATATAAAAATACTCCCACACCGGTTTCGGTGGCGGTGGCCGGTTTCATTAAAACCAGGCTAGTTACGCAGGAGTAATTTTATAGTGCCCAAGTGTGTGCACAATACACAAGAGCACTCTGGTTTAAATTAAATCAGGCCAGTTACGCAGGAGTAATTTTATAGTGCCCAAGTGTGTGCGCAATTCACAAGAGCACTCTGGTTTCAATGAAAACAGACCAGTTACGCAGGAGTAATTTTATAGTGCCCAAGTGTGTGCGCAATTCACAAGAGTTCTCTGGTTTCAATAAAAACAGGCCAGTTAAGGAGTATTTTTATAGCGCCCAAGTGTGTGCGCAATACACAAGAGCACTCTGGTTTCAATAAAAACAGGCCAATTAAGGAGAAATTTTATAGTACCCAAGTGTGTGCGCAATACACAAGAGCACTCTGCGGGGAGGGCAGAAGAAGCGGGAACTCTCTGTCTTTTCCCGAGACAAAATTATCTGCATACCAAATATTATCATCAAAATCCATTGTAGCGGTATAGGCAGAAATCATTTTATTTAGGGCCTGGGAACCGTACATTTTTCCGAGATAAAAAGGATCCTTTGGCCTTTTTCAGGACTCAAAGTATCTCCATACCAAGTTTCGTCAAAATCTGTTCAGCGGTTTAGGCGCAAAATAGTTATTGTCTTGAAAAATGTACGGTAACCTCGTTATAAAATTTCCTATTTTGCGCCTAAACCGCTGAACAGATTTTGATGAAACTTGGTATGGAGATACTTTGAGTCCTGAAAAAGGCCAAAGGATCCTTTTTATCTCGGAAAAATGTACGGTTCCCAGGCCCTAAATAAAATGATTTCTGCCTATACCGCTACAATGGATTTTGATGATAATATTTGGTATGCAGATACGTTATGTCTCGGGAAAAGACAGCTCTTGTGTATTGCGCACACACTTGGGTACTATAAAATTTCTCCTTAATTGGCCTGTTTTTATTGAAACCAGAGTGCTCTTGTGTATTGCGCACACACTTGGGCGCTATAAAAATACTCCTTAACTGGCCTGTTTTTATTGAAACCAGAGAACTCTTGTGAATTGCGCACACACTTGGGCACTATAAAATTACTCCTGCGTAACTGGTCTGTTTTCATTGAAACCAGAGTTTACACCTTTTTCCCGGATGCAGATGTAAAGTATCCTTTGTCCTTTCCCGAGACATAACGTATCTGCATACCAAATATCATCAAAATCTATGTAGCGGTATAAGCAGAAATCATTTTATTTTCGAGGAAATCATTTTATTTCCGAGATAAAAGGATCCTATGGCCTTTTCCGGGACTCAAAGTATCTCCATACCAAGTTTCATTAAAATAACAGATTTTGATGAAACTTGGTATGGAGTGTTTAGGCGCAAAATAGGAAATTTTTTGGCGCGGTAACCGTACATTTTTCAAGACAATAATAATTATCTTATGTCCTTTCACGAGAGTCAAAGTATGTGCACACCAATATTCAGTGGTTTAGGCGCATATCATTTTTGTTTATTACTCTGGTACCGTACCTTTTTCCCGGATGTAAAGTATCCATGTCCTTTCCCGAGACATAACGTATCTGTATACCAAATATCATTGAAATCCACGTAGCGGTATAAGCAGAAATCAGTTTTGTTACACACTGTTCGTTACTAAAACACTCACACTGCACCTCCACATGCGTGGTCTGGTTGGCCGAGGGCAGCATGCCGTTGTTGGCGAGACACACGTACTTGCCCGTGTGCCAGCGAGACACGTTCGGTATGTTGAGCAGGTGACCGCTCACCGACGCGTCGCGCCACGAACCCTGGAGGTAATAGAGTAGGAATCATGAAAGTCGTTTTTGTACATTGGAGTAGCAAGCTTTAGGAAGCCCTAAGAGATCTTTGGACTTTGGAGTCTTCGTTCAACATTTTCGTTTTCTTACATTATGCTGTAAGATGCTGCTAATATTAGTATAATAGAATAGGCGTAGAGATAAACTACGATAGCATGGCGCGCCCCTCCAAAATTCAAAACGTTTGAAGTGCGTTGTCAAAACGTTTGAAGTGCGTTGTCTTGCGCGGTCGGCTAGTTAGTTGACCAACAAATCTTGGTAATAAGTGACATATTACGAGTACAGCCCCCCTAACATACGCCAACGAGATATCTCGTGGATATCTCACTCTCGTGTCGATAACGTCATAATGTCGAAATCATTTTTTGACATTATGTCGATAGATTTTGACGATAGATCTACACGAGAAAACATGTATGTCATGTTAGGGTTAATAGAGATGAAGAGATAAACCAGTTAACATCGAGAAAACGTGTAGACAAAATTTTCTCGTTGGCGTATGCTAGCACGGCTGGTTAATTGGTTGAATACTTACTACATACAAACTCTTTCATAAGCATGTGACTACACACATTGAAACAGTATTTGGAGGGGCGCGCCATGTTATCGTAGTTTATCTCTAGCTCAAAATCATCAACATAGTATCCTGGTTGACATTACTATGAACTATGAAGCATCAACTAACCAAATCATGTCAAAACATGTTTTAATATTATGTTTTTAGTGTACTTACTAGAATAAAACCAAAGCAGATTAATAAGTTATCGTCCCAACCTTTGGCCACTTAATAGGTCAGGTACTTTTACCATTTACCTGTATGATTGGAGTTCCATCCACTCGTCTCCACTCCACGCTGGGTTCGGGGAAGCCTTTCGGGTTACAGTCCATTCGCATCGTATCTCCTTCCCTCACGATTAGACGTGGATTTTCAACTGGAAACATAAAAGTGTTACTATATTTCACTAATTTATTTATTTATTTATTTATTTATTTTTGCTTTTTGCACAATGTTCGTACATAGGCGGACTTAATGCCAGATGGCATTCTCTACCAGTCAACCTTTAGGTGTCCAGAAACAAAATTATGTAGGTGCCAATAGTGCGAAAGGATAAAAAAATAAAAATAAAAAATAAATGAAGAGCAATCTAAATATAACTAAACTCATGAGCAAATATTTACTAGACTACTATACTAATATACTATAAATATTATATATACCTACCTAATTAAAATACAAATTACATAAAATATCATACTTTATATGCTTACTTAATTTAAAAATATACTAGTATTTTACATATTATATATAAGTAATTAAGTAATGTAATATATTGTAATAATAATATATATTTATAAAATAATAATAATAATATATAAAAAACTATCATAGATTACAATTATTTAATACTTAACTGCCAATTGCTTCAAATAAAACTCACGAGCTTTGCGCTTAAATGTGTCCCTGGTTTTGGTTAGCCTGATTTCTTGAGGAAGAGCATTCCAGAGTTTAATAGCCAGTACGTTGAAAGAAGAGTGGATGATGTCTGATCTATGATAAGGACAAGAAAGGAGTGCATTGTTAGAGGATCGAAGGGATCTGTCATGGGTACTGGAAAGGTATTGGAAAAGGGGGGTTAGGTATTTAGGAGCATTAGGATGGTGCAACAGGGAGTAGAGCATACACAAGGCCCTAGTAGAGCGGAGCTGTCGTATTGGCCATATAGCCAGTGTAGTTTAGAACGAAAGTAAGAGACATGATCGAATTTGCGTAGATTGAAAATAAATCTTAAACAATTATTGAGAAGGCGATCAAGTTTATTAAGTTTGTCAGCATTTAGGTCGAAATAACACACATCACCGTAGTCAATGATGGGAAGGATAAGTGACTGGACGAGCATTAACTTGACTGAAGAAGGAAGGAAGTTTTTAAACCGGTAGAAGGATCGCAAGATACCAGTGACTTTGCGAGAGACGTATGAGACTTGAGCCTGCCAAGTAAAAGTCGAATCAATGTATAATCCAAGGTCCTTAACGTTCGAACTAAATGAAATGACACATCACTGGTGGAACGGCACCTTGATCAACCTTGCTTAAGTTTCTAGCACTACCTAATAAAATGGCTTGGCACTTTGCTGGATTCACTGTTAGGCCAAACTTACTTCACCATTCTCTAATAGCATCGAGATCTCAATTTATTATATCGATAGCGGATGGTAAGTAATCAAGTTCGGCTTGACAATATACTTGTAGATCATCAGCAAACAGATGATACGCACTGCGAAGTATTTTGGTGACGAGATTTATAAAAATCGAGAAGAGAAGTAGAGAAAGAATACCGCCTTGAGGGATACCCATATCAAGATCTAGCCAATCGGAGAACGACTTATCTGTACGTACTGACTGCCGACGCCCTCGTAGATAGGTGGAAATCCATGCTAGTGCTACAGACGAAATCGGTAAATCGGGCTGCCAGTAGTATGTCGTGGTCAATATTATTGAATGCATTTGAGAAATCTATTAACACAAGGACTGTAATCTTAGAGTTCTCAAAGCCTTCTCTTATGTCACCTGTCACCTTCAACAATGCTGAGGTTGTACTGTGTCCAGGTCTAAAACCAGATTGATGTGGAGAAAGTAAATCGTTTTGGTAGACAAACCTGGACAACTGTTTGTGAATCTATATAACTAATCTATATAACTACATCTACTAGTACATCTAAATGAGTAATTCTTCACAAATTATTCTCCGCGTAACTTTCGTGGGCTCACTCACAAATGAGTGTAATGTTACAAAACTAACTTTCTATTATTTATTTATTATTTATTATATTATAATATTTTTTATTTATTTATTATATTATTTTGTGGGCTTACTCATAAATGAGTGAGCCCACGAAAGTTACGCGGAGAATAATTTTTGAAGAATCACTCAAATGTACACGTCATAAAAGCTCGTGTGAAACAGTTATTTGCATTTGGGATTTGGGGATGATACCTCTCAAACTCAAATGCAAGCTACTGCAAGCCAAGCTTTAGAAGGGGCCAAGGAAGTACGTATCATGGATTTTGATACATATACATTGAAAAATAAAACTCCTAGTGATGTGCACAAATATTTACTTTGGCGAATGGCAAGAAGAATACTGTCCATTTAATTTGACTCTTAAGATTTGATTTCGGGAGCAAGCCAAAATATTAGAAGCATTGTTCATGAAACATTCTTCTTCCATTTATAATTATATACTTATATTATAAATGCGAAAGTGTAAAGACAGGCAGACGTCTGTCTGTCTGGCTGTTACTTCTTAGTTCTTCACGCCTAAGCCGCTTAACCGATTTTGCTGAAATTTGGTATGGAGTCACTAAGAGTCCCGGAAAAGCACATTAGGATACTTTTTATCTCGGAAAAATGTACGGTTGTCGCGCGAGAAACGACTTTTGGCGCAACAGAGTTGCAGGCGTCATCTAGTTTTATACAATTGTGGCGGTACCCACATTCGCCTAACATTCCTGCATCACGCTATCGAAGTTTTCTGAGCGCGGCGGTATATATACGACAGCTGAAATGTATCACGTGGGGTTTGGCCTGACCGAGCATACCAACTCGCTCGGTCGGAAGATCTTCCTTTGGCCTCCACGCATCGGTCCTACACACTTTAGGATGATCAAAATCAGAGTAGAAGGTATAACACTCACGTGCAAAAGTAGGTGGTATAAATAGTTGGTTCTCCTTAGTGTAGTTGTAGATGGATAGCCCTGGTCTGCCCGGGGCCCCGTCGTGACCATCGTTGCCCCTCTGTCCCTTAGGGCCGATAGGGCCGCGGTCGCCCTTGGGGCCTCGCATACCGGGCGGTCCCTGCGCACCTACTTTACCTGAAAGATTATGAGTAACTAGATGACACCCGCAACTCCGTTGCGCCAAAACTCGTTTATCGCGCGGGAACCGTATATTTTTCCGGGACAAAAGTGTCCTATGTCCTTTCCTGGGACTCAAAGTATCTCCATGCCAAATTTCAGCGAAATCGGTTCAGGGGTTTGGGCGTGAAGAGGTAACAGACAGATAGACAGACAGACAGACAGACACACTTTCGCATTTATAATATTAATATGGATGGCTAGAACCAAATCGAAAAATGTGATATGACATGTATTTCAAATTCGAATTAAACTACAGTTTTGTAGAGTTAGTTCGTGATTCAGTTAATATGTTAAGGGAACATAGATGTATTTTCAGTATTTGCAGAAAATTAGGCTCTATTACATGCAAAGCTAAACTAATCAAAAGTTAAAAACTACTAGCCAGAGTTATAAAACCAGGGTCAAATAATACCTAGGGTTGATGAACTGAAACTAAAATAAAGTGTTGACACCTATTTAAAATCAGATCAGTAGCTTAGGCCCAACTGCTTAGTGAAACTGTACCACCATACCATACCAGAATCTGCCAATGTCATTCCTTAACCATTGATTTTGCGCTATGACATAGTCAGATCAAAGTATTCAATCAACTGTTCAAGCGCTACCATTATGTAACAAGCATAATATTAGGTAGGCAACATTTTTATTAGAATTCTGCTTCGGGTAAAGAGTTTCAAAGAGTTACTTACCATCTTTACCATCCTTTCCGTTTTTCCCTGGACTCCCATCTTTTCCGGGTATACCATCTCTCCCATCTCTTCCTGGTGAGCCATCAGCACCATTCCTCCCGGACAGACCGTCTAAGCCGGGTTCCCCGGGTATACCGTCCCGGCCGTCAAGACCTGGGTTCCCGGGGAAACCACGCTCACCTGGAATGAAGTTCCGTTTGTTAGAGTATCTGAGAGACTCTGGCAAAATCCTATACGATTTTGCCGCCGTAAGTAATGGCAACTTGGATAATGACTCCGGCTTAAGTAGAGTCGCTTAAAGTAATTTCAACAGCGAATTAAAAAATCAAACATATGTGGGATTTGGCCTAACGTATCTTCTCTCGTCTTGTCACGGTGCGTCCATATTTGTATCATTTGCGCGATCAGATCACCGATCAGATCCCCGTCGCGATCATCGCGCCGTATCAAGTATGCGTATCATAGTGTGGACGCCTATTAGATCATTCTGCCGATCATGCGTGTATTTGATATGACACGTATCAGATACGCGGTTAACAGCGATCGGGGCGTATCATGATACGCGTATCATTTTGACACGCTTCGATGATACGCGACGGAGAGCTGATCGGAGATCTGATCGCGCAAATGATACAAATGTGGACGCACCGTTAATGATGCGTTATGTCAAATTCCGAACATTTCTGATTTGTAATTTTGCTTTCAAGATTATTTAATGCACCTTGAATATGGCCTTGGCATCTTCTCAGCAATATTTGGCATCTTCAATAGAAATTTTATCATCAGAACGTTTTGATAGACATTTTTTACATTAGGGCTTAGAAATCTATACCTTTCGGTCCTGGTGGTCCAACCGGGCCCCTCAGTCCAGGGCTGCCGGGTGTCCCTGGGGCGCCGGCATCCCCTCTGTCGCCCTTAGGGCCAGGGTGTCCCGTCGGGCCTTTAGGGCCTTGTACACCGGGAGGACAGTAGTCCTGGGTTGCTTTACAGAAACCCTGGACTACTTTGTACTGGAAGAGAATATTATGGGACATTATTTAAAATGTTAAAGTATATCATGCAAAAACTACTCAACTAATTTTGATGAAATTTGTCATGGAAGTGATTTACGATTAGATATATTTTTATCCGAAAGAATCCGCACTCATAAACAAAACGGTCACAAAAACTTAGCAGCGTAAAAGTTGCACCGTGGCCTGGGCGTCACGTCACTCAGTTCAATTTAACGTTGTTTATATCAAGAAGATCTTTATTAAGTCTAGCACTGTTGTATGGCAAGAATCTTCTTTGATTAATGCTCTATTTAATAGCGAGCGAAAGTCTTTCAAATCGAATCAATATATTTTGTTTAAACACGGAATACTAAACAAACACAATCAAGGTCAAACTAAGACGGAAGACCTTCTTTTTCCATCATCTACTCACCGGAACCCTGGAGTAGCTGGTCAGCCAGACCCACGTATCCCCTCCTGGCGCCGGTCCCTTCTCTCCGGTCCTCTTCATCTCAGCAGCATCCTTCTCCTCCAGCTCTGGCCTCATCTTGGGATTGAAGAACTCCACGTGCGGCGCCACTGTGTTGTCCTCCTCGGCTGGTGATGGTTTCTGTGAAGAAAATTAATTACCTAGGAGTTTTACAATTATTAAATCTTATCTTGTGTATTTAAAGTAAGGGTGCATTTTATAGGTATTTCCTCCATTAAGTTTTCCATATAATAAAAATAATTTTTCATTACATTCCTTTCACCAACTTGGGATTATCTGGGTCTTAACATTAAGTTAAGACCATATTAAGTAGGTACAATATAAACTACATTCTCAACTACAGTAATCTGGTGAATTATGAGTACTGTTTTGATTTTTTTTAACATAATATTATACTACAGCTTTTAATCAGCTGGCTCATTTATTACCCATGTTTTAAATGAAAATAATGGTTAAATTTGTGTTTTTTACTCAAATTCCTAGTGTTTCTGTTTTATTTTTTGGACGATTCTACGTTTAATAAAATAAATGGTTAGATACAATATGATTTACTTACAAGCATAGCACTGCGTTTCTCTCTATGTAAATACTCATAATCTCTTAAATACTGTTGCACCTTTTCTTCTAACTTATCATCTACCTGTTGTAAGATATGTCTAGCTCTTTCATCTAAATCTATTTTCACATTGTCCACATAGTTATATGTATGTAATACTAAGGATATAACACCACATAAACACGCAAAAAGCGATAGTCTTTTACAGTTATGAACATTTAGATCCACTTTTTGATTCTTTGCCATCATTCTATTGTTTTACATCATTTGAATCTAAATCTTTATCACATACACTTTATTAACTCATTTATTTAACGTTACTTGGAACAAAATTAACAGTTGGATCATTTCCTACACGTTTAAACTTATTTTATTTTCACAACTTTACACTTGATTCATTACTTTCATTGTTGTACGTTTGTGTACTATAAATATCGTCTGTCCGTCTGTATGTTGCGTTGTTATCTGAATATAATCCTAAATGGCTCTTCCTGTGTTGCCCAACGGAACGAACGATAACCAATTGAGACCGTATCGTTTATCTACTACATGTAATTCTATTCAATTAACTACATTCGATGCTACTACAACTTCAAAACTATCTATTAGAGTAAAAATTGGAAGTAGTTTAGACCAGCAACATCGTTGCACCTAAATTCGCTAATGGCGCGGAAACTGTACATTTTTCGGGAATAAAAACGGTTCTATGTTCTTCTACGGACTTCAAGTATGTCCATACCACATAATATTTTGTGTCTGTCTGCTCAGCTGATTTAGTTGTTTGTTTTAGAGATGTTATAGAAAGAAGAGTAATATACCTATTTTTTTAGTAAAAGATGGCCCCGTGCCTTACGCCGGTCCTTCTTGGCGGGGTAGTTCCCGAACCGGTGGTAGGCAACGTAGTTTCTTCGTTCAACTTTCAAAAAGTGTATCATGATACCTATTTTGAATAAAAAGGTATTTTTTTATTTATTATTTCTTCGGGTTAAAAAAAGTTATGACTTAAAGCAAACTATATTTACTACCAAACCTGAACTTCACCCTAGTTTTTGCGGAAACAGGGACGCTAACAAACTTTACTTTCTTTAATAATAATGTTGTTTTTTTTTTGGTTTGTCTTGTTTTTAACCGACTTCCAAAAAGGAGGAGGTAATATGTTCGTCTGTATATATATTTATGTTCAACCATAACTTCACCGTTTGTGGACCGATTTTCATGATTTTTTTGTTGTTGTACAGGGTTGAATTCGAATTTGGTACCATGTTCACAAAAGTGGTGACCTGATGATGGGATCCATGAGGAATAGAGGGGACTCCTTGAAATTTGTACGGAAACTTATAGTGATTTTGATTTTTTCTGAAGCGTTCGAGGTAAATGCTACCAAAAAGTAAAACTTTGCACCAGGTTATACCCTGGATCCGAAGGTACCGAACAGAACTTTTAAATCCTTATAGATACAGGTTCGGGGATTTCGCCGTTGTTTAAACAACTGAAAGCTTAAGCCAACATATCAATTTGATTGATCATCATCATCATCACAAGTATAATTATACCATGGGTCATCACATTATGACCCAATTATTGGCACTTTTCATGATATTTTGCATCGAAGCAGATGTTTTTGATGATTGTTTCGCTGTTTGTGGACCGATTTACAAAATTCTCGTGTTTTTATATAGGATAATATAATCTTAATTTCGTATAACAATTATGAAAGTGGTGAACTGATGATGGGATCTATGAGCAATCGAGGGAAATCCTTGAAATTTATCAAAACACTCATAGTGGTTCAAATGTTGTTTCTAGTAACTTACACCTAAGTTACAAATAAGAGAAATTTCATACGAAAGTGCCTCTTGGTCCAAAGACACTGAACAGAACTCATGAACCTTTAAAGATAAAAGTTTGGAAATTGTTGCAAATTAGATAACTGCAAGCATTTACCACAATTTCACTTACAGTATTATAATATTAAGGATACTTAGTATTCGTAGTGGTTATCTACGCATAAAGCCTTGTCTTGTATGTAACTAAAAAGAGTGAAATTATTATTTTTTAACAAAAAATTGAACCCGACTTCCAAGGAAAAAACAAAATTCTTAAAATGGCCTAAAAAGTATGAAATAATTCTTATTCTTCATTAGTGCCTTTTTCAAAATTCGACTAAATAGCAACGAATTCTGTATTCACTTTTCATTCTTTTGAAGTCGGTACTGGCTAAGTTCTATGTCACGTATCTCAGTTCTGGGCTGGTACCGACTTCAAACGAATGAAAATTGAGTACAGAATTCGTTACTATTAAGTCGAATTTTGAAAAAGGCACTAATGAAGAATAAGAATTATTTCATACTTTTTAGGCCATTTTAAGAATTTTGTTTTTTTCCTTGGAAGTCGGGTTCAATTTTTTGTTAAAAAATAATAATTTCACTCTTTTTAGTTATATACAAGACAAGGCTTTATGCGTAGATAACCACTACGAATACTATTAGTATCCTTAATATTATTATTCATTAAAAATTGGTACAGAGTTTAGGCTCTAAAGTGGAACAAACAACAGAAAAATCATTACTCTTCCTTTTGTCCTTTACCATCATCTATAATATATATTTTATACTAGCTGTTCCGGCATACGTTGTTTTGCCATATAAAGTATTTCGCCCATATTATTTTATTGAAGTGACTAAATAAGTATGCCACCATGGCAACGTCCATCGTTATCCCGTCGCAAAAACAATGGTCGCCGTCAGTCTCGAGTTGTAATAATTTACTATTATTTATTCAACAAATGCACTTATCAATATAAAAAGTAGATGTTGTCCGATTCTCAACCCTAGCCGATATGCTCGCTAAGATTCACGAAAATCGGTCGAGCCGTTTCAGAGGAGTTCAATTACGCACACCGTGACACGAGAATTTTATATATTAGATTAGACTTAAATAAAAATGAGTTTTGCCAGCCTCGCAAGAACTTGTGAACGGCTGAACCGATTCGACTAATTTTAGGAAAGGTCTAGGAGTATTAGGAGTATTAGGAGTATTAGGAGTATTAGGAGTACTAGGAGTATTAGGAGAAAAGTGATACGAAGTTCCAGGGTCATCTGGTAATGAAATAAAAAGTACACCGCACACATTTAGTTTGTGATATTGTGTTGTTGATGATTCTTTTACATTTCGGTAATGGGGTCAGCCGTATTTCTGTTACAATTAGCGTTGATGTTTTTGCGACTCATTGTTCATATGAAATCTATATTTAAATACTATAGTAGCTAGGAGCTCTTACTTCATTTTTTACGTTATTAACGAATAACGATATCTCTTTTTAATATTCAACGGCGCCTGGAGTGTTGCAGAGTATTTTATGTGTGTATACTTCTTTACAATGTTTTGTGCATGTCCGATACGTTGATTGTTAGAAATGGTGCTTGAGAGACGAGAACAATCAATATTCATTGTATAATTATTATTGTAAAGTGTATCTTTAAATATCTTTAAATGAGCAATTCTTGTATATATATGTTTATACTAGCTATTTGACCGAGCTTTGCTTGGTATTTGATGAAACACGAATAAAATGACATTTTCTAAAAATGATTCCTAGCTAGATCGATTTATCGCCCCCGAAACCCCCTATATACTAAATTTCATGAAAACCTTTGGAGCCGATTCCGAGATTCCAATTATGTATTTATATTACATATATATTTATATTTACAAGAATTGCTCGTTTAAAGATATAAGATATAATTGGAATCTCGGAATCGGCTCCAACTATTTTCATGAAGGCTATTATTATACTATTTTATTATTATACTATTATTATTATATACTACTATTATTATACTATTTTCAAGTATATAGGGGGTTTCGGGGGCGATAAATCGATCTAGCTAGGAATCATTTTTAGAAAATGTCATTTTATTCGTGTTTGATCGAATACCGAACAAAGCTCGGTCAAATAGCTAGTGTATATTATACATTGTAGGTCTTTTCATGAGTAAAGTGGTTAGAGTAATTTATCCTCCCTGTTACTTTACGTCTACTACGCATGCGTGGAATGTGGTTTAAGAAACTCCATCACTTTGACTTATTTGTTATTACTTTTTTTAAGAACCATTAATCCTTCAGGCCCCGCGCGAGCACCGGTGATCGCGACAACAATAGAATACAATAGCAATTCCTGGAAATTTCGACCGAAGTATTAATAAAACTGTAGCTTAAATTATACAAACAGTACTATTATCTTAAACAACTCTATGGCATTTCTTCCCATACTCATATAACAGAGGAATATTTTTGTCTGCATAATTTTCTAATTTCTTCATATGTCCCTATTTTATGTTTCATGTTTCCATCAAATAACTGTCAACTTAATTGAACGCCCCAAGTTATCCCAATATCCATAAATATGAATATTTAATGTTCACATTTATTTTGCCTCAAATTGTCCAGTAAAGTGCTCCTTATGTTATCCCCATTAAGGTTTAGGCAGGTGCAGAACGTTTGTGAACAGACTGTACTGACTTTTACACGCATGCGCAGTTTATATTATGTCACGGCCATGTCAGACCGAAGGTCAGTGATGTTTGGCAAACCTCACTCTCTGTTAGCTCGTGGTTGGTGTGTTAGCTATGAATTTCTCACCAACACCCTCTTTACCAGGTATTTTATTTACTACTTTGGTTTTTTTCAGTGTTATTCGGTTTTTTTACAGTTGGTGACATAATATAAGCCTTTGTGTATGCGACAGGTTAAGTGTTATTAGATTTGTGTTGGTTAGGTTATGTATTTGTTAATTATTATTAAGTACTAATTTGAGGCTTGTGTTATGTGCTTAATATAGCTTGTTTTATAGCGTGAAAATATAATTCAAAACCCAATTTATTTGGAAATGACAAAGAAACAAAGATATTTAGTTTTGTTATTTTACATTTTTTGATATTATTATTTATCTGATGTAGAGTTCACTTTTACTTCATGTTAGTTTTTATTATTCGTAGCTTCATGTGTTAGTTTTTTACGCAAAGCTTATTTTTGTTAATATGTGCATTGTGCATTTAGTTTACTTATTGCGGTACATTTTCTGCAATGCTGTTGAACTGTTTAAATAATTTTATTTAATTTTATTTTTAAGTCAAAATAAAGCTTGTTAAATATCACTGTTATGTTATTGTTTAGTTTGCGTGTCTCAAGGTGAAAGAGTTAAGTTGATTAATGATCGTAAATAATTGCATTTTAACTAATATATTTTAAAATTGTACAACCGCTGTTTTTGCGTAAAAGTGGACGCTATATTTTATTTTTAATTTTAGTGCTTCATCACTAATTTTAGTGCTACTTCATCATAATGGGAAAAACAAACAGATATCAGCTTCTTTAAATTTATAATATAACAGCGTAAATAAAATTAACTATTTAAACTGTATGACAGCTGCATAGTTGTACAGTATAAGCTATAAATTTCAAGGGAAAAAATGTTATAAATAGCAGTAGTTGGTTTCCATTCTAGGCTTAGCATGGCCACCATAGAAAGGTAATGTAGACAAAGACTACTATCATATATCTTACGGTAAAGTAGACAAAGACATGAATTAACAAAGGAGACCTATCAGTTTGTCCGCAAAAACTGTCGGCGTTTCTATTCTTTCGCATTTCTATTGTGGCCATGAACCATGCTAAGTTTCTAATGCTAAGCAATAAAATCTAAAGCTAATGCTAAGCCTATTAATGCTTCAAGCCCCAAGCGGTCGCATGCGACCGCGATAACGATACAAATCTATTGTGTCTCGTTTTTTTCCACGATCGAGGGATTAAAACAAAACTCTTGATACTTACCTTGCTTTAACAATTCGCATGCCATTCCATTCCAGCTCGCAGCGTCCAATCCCTCGATGAGTACATCACACCTCGCGCGCCGCTCCGCCGACAGGTGTCCCTGGATGAGGAGCGGAGGGACGACTGCCAGGGGCACTGGCGGGGGCCCTACCTCGAGGGGGAGGAGGAGGAGAGGGGGGTGCGCCTGTTCCGGGCGATGCTGCTGCAGCACCTCCGCTTGGAGGAGCTCAGGCCGCCCAGCTGCATGCTGGTGCCCGCTAACCCTGATCAGAGGTATGCTGGGTTTGGTGGTGGAGGTTCATTGTAGTGGTAGAGATAAATGATAGTAGTTTACTGTTAATGGTGAAGGTGGAGATCTAAAGGCAGTTAGAAGCGTAGCGCGCCTTAATGGCCGAGTCCCTTATAAAAATTGTTTTAGAGGCCCTTACGAAAGGCCCTCCTGTGACCATAGGGCCCGTATAATCAATAAGGCAGATACGGCGGTTGATACGCCCCTGTCTAAAGAAATCGTAAATAAACGTAAGTTTGAATATTTATTTTTTCTTAGGGGTGAAAACCTTGAAACAATTTCGGGTAGATTTAAGTCCTATATAAATAAACCCTCAGCTTACTGAAGTGGAAGTTCAGTAAGCTTAGCGTTTAAATCGAATAGGACACTGATTTGAGATGTTATACCAGGCTTACATGTTAATCTAGAATACTTCCTTAATAAGCTCTAGGTTTTAGTATATAATCAAATATAGTTCTATATTCTTTAAATCATCATCATTTTAAGTAGATGCTTGGTACCTCCTCCTGTTACTCCTGGTGTTACTGTACCCAGGTTCTGGGATTTCAGGGGCTGGTGGATGTACTGGCGGGACTGGCGGGCGCTGGAGCGGGCGGCGCGAAGGTTTAGGGATACGAAGGCCAGGGCTAGGCTTGCAGCGAGGGCTGAGCATATACCCCTGCTCTCCCTAGATGAGGTGGCGTTTGAGGATATCATGCAGGAGTTGTGTCAGGTGAGAATGAAACTGAAGAGGATAATGTTTTAATGTAGTCCTGGCAGTAAGGACTTTTTGAACGTGGCTAGTTTTATTGAAATCTATAGCTATGCAAGAGGAGAGTTCATAGTGGCCGTGCCCAATATACCGGAGTACTCCCTTATTATTTGACCAACATGATATATTGATATCAGGCGCTAAGCCGACTTTTTCATTCAGCATCTTTCTTGTTAGTCAATGAAGTGATGAGCTTACACGATCCTGCCAATATTTTTGTAGTTTTTGCACGAAATTTAAATCTATGATTTTTGTCACGTTAAGCTTTGAACCACTGTACAATCCCTTCTACCTTCCAGATTTCTGTTTTCCTTCCTTGTCTGATTTTAGCCTTTAAGCCACTAGATAATCTTGCTTATCCTAATCCCTTCCACCTTCCAGATTTCTGTCAAGTAAAGCTTTAACCTTTAAGCCACTGATAGGCAAGGCCTTTAAGCAAGATATGCATCTTACTCATTGTAATCCCTCCCACGTTCAAGGTTTCTGGGTTTTAAGCCACTGTACCATCACCACACATTTTTATCCCTTCAACCTTCAATATTTCATCTCAACACTTCACCATCCTCACTTTCCAGGCATGCGTCCACGCGGAACAGCGAGCACTGCTTGTCCTGGCGTTCCTCTGTGAGGTGTGCGCTCGCGCCGTGCGTGTTGGGGGCTGGTGTAGGGCCGCAGACTGGGCGGCGAGACACGTGGCGCAGTGCGCGACGCCCTGGGCAATTAGGCATGGCGGATGGGTGAGTATACTTGAGAGATATTACGCTGGGTTGTTTTCGAACGGTGGTAGGCATCACGTGTTATTAACATGCCAATAAAGACTTTGAAGTGGCTGCATGTTTAGGATGTCCACCAAGGAAGGATTTTTTCCACAACAGTAAAGACAAAAGGAAATATGATGAAGATTGATTGTGTGATATCCATTCGTTCATTAATTCTATCCCTTTGTCCTTGAAGTCAATATTTTAATCCTTTCTTAATTCCTATTACTACTGTGGTAATAGTAAACCATCTGATGGTTTAATTTGGGTGGGATGGGTTTTGCCCGCGACTTCGTTCGCGTGAAGTAGTACTGTTTCCGCTTTCATTCCTGTTAACTCTTAGTCATCAGATATTTTCGCATACAAATTCTATCCTATATTCTTTCTTTTTAGAGCGCAGTGGTGGAGCGAGCTGGTGGCACGCGCAGGGAAGAAACCCTGATCGCTGGAGCAGCACTAGCAGCACTCCTGGCGTTCCTCCTCTTCTGCCGCACCCGGCTACGTCACGTGCTCCCCTAGTAACCTGCAGAGAGCAACCAGGGCCCCAGTAGACTAGGAGACAAGAGGTCTTTTTAAGCGGCAGTATGTGGCAGAATTTTTAAAAAGGAGGAGGTCACTTGTAAGAGCCAGTCCACACGGCGCGTTGCGTCGACGCAGCGCTCGCGTTTCGTTGTCGTTCATACAAAATACAAATAACTAAGGTGTTCACACGGCGCGCTGCGTCGTCGCAACGCACACATGATGGACAGCAGCCCTCGAGATGAAGCGGGAGGAGGTGTTGACGTAGACTGCTTCGTAATAACGCTGCGATGACGCAGCGCCCGTGTGGCCGGCTATGCGTCAAACGGCAGCGCTGCGTCGACGCAACGCTGATGCAGCGCGCCGTGTGGGCTGGCTCTAAGTCGCAAGAAGCGCGAGAAATTTCAATATCTTATTGTATGTCTTTTGTATATTTGTAGGACCAGGCTATGTCAGCAGCTGTAATTAAGGGTATATAGCGTAAGCTATCTTTTTATCAAAGAAAATATTTACGGAAAAATAAAAGTTTTAAATTATTATATAAATAGACTTGAAAATGAATTTTAATATTTTTTGTCCTTTAAGGGACAAATTAAAAAGGACAATGAAATAATATTTAATCTCATATTGAAAATGACAAACACACACTAATTAATACTGTATGTAATAATATTAATTGTTAGAAAAGTGCTCAGGTCTTAGGAATGTGATTGTAAAAGCGATTGTACTTTAATGTTTTATATATTGTAATTACTATATTGTAATATATTAATATTATATTATGGTAAAATGTTGTTAAATGCTGTAAAATATTTACATTATTTTTTCTTGAAACACTGATATGAAATATATTTATAGCTGCATTTTTATTATAATTATTTTTAAATAATAAACTGGGCAGCAGCTTTGTGCAGAAATATGTTTATCACGCGGGAACTGCGAATTTTTTCACGATAAAGTCCTTCTTTATATTATTTCGAACGAAGTGAGAAGTGCCCTGCATAAGTTTTTTCTGTAAAAGAAAATATTAAAGTCTATACTCTATAGCGTAAATATTCCAATGAATATTAGATAGCAAAAAATTAATTACTTTAACTGGTATACCGTCCTACCATCACCATTCACCACAAACCACAACAAGCAAATACACCAACACAAAAAACTCAACATCTTTACAACACATACCTTTACAACAATATTACTTACCTATTTAGATTAGACGGTGAATCGAGGGAACAGTGGTTATTGACTAGGTTTGTCATCGTTTTCTATACAAGCTAATGACCGCTGATGCTTCGTCTACCCATTTCGGCTATAATATTATACTCTTCTTTATGACAAAGTATCCATAAATATAAATACTTTATTACAACAGTTAAAATAATATGTTTTAATTATATCCAGTCCAAATTATATTTATGATACCATAGATAATACCTATTCAATATATCATATTTTTTTTAAAACAAAGCTGTTAATCTATTAGAAGCTTTTTTATATTAATATGCTAGTAGTAAAAATTACCATAAGTTCTATTTAGAAAAAATATTTTTATTAAGTTTGCGCTTGAAAATTACAATTATAAATGTAGCTTTAAAAAGTGTCATTACTCATTACAATCTGGGTCACATTTGAAATATTTAAAGTTTACTGAATAATAAAATATAAAATGTTGTATTAAATTGTTAACTGATATCTGATCCCTAAGTAGGTTACTCAGATTTTCTTCTTTTAACTATAATATTTTAACGTGATCAGTTTATGTTATGCATTAGATACATGATGTATTGTGGTAAATTTTAATACATGGTTAATTTTTTACAACATTATATTCCGTTGTGATTTCAATTAGTGTTTTCTATGTGCTAACAATATTGACAGAGTTCTCACTTGGCCAGCTTATTTAAACTACGTTTTGCATTTGAGTATGAGAGCTCGATGCATCATGCAACGGCGTTTAAGCAATTTTCCCACGCGAAAAACATACCATTCTCATCACCTTGATGAGTGGCAGTCTTCCACAGTGCGTTTTTCGCGTAACTTTCTGCCGCGCACTGTAAAACTCTGGAACGAACTGTCACCAGCAGTATTTCCGGACCTATACGACCTGCAAACCTTCAAGAAAAGAGCGTATTCCCCCTTAAAAGGCCGGCAACGCACCTGCAGCTCTTCTGATGTTGCGAGTGTCCATGGGCGACGGTAGTTGCTTACCATCAGGTGACCCGTTTGCTCGTTTGCCCCCTTATTTAATAAAAAAAAAAAACGTTATCCTGGTAGAGCGGCAACTATTTCGATAGTAGAATAATATCCTGATTGGTAACAAAATGTCTCGAAATTTCAGAGAAGTATTTCGAATTTTAATAAATTCGTCTAGTATTCAAAAATGAATACTAGACGAGTATGCAAAAGCAATTTAGAGTACACTTTGTTTCGATTCATTTTGATTTAACTAAATGTAATCCTATTACAATCCCTTGTTAGGAATAGTGAACGCCCATTGCATCAACGGCAGATGAAACAGTATACCTGGCAATAACATGGAGCTTGCTGCTTTACTATAAGTTTGCCGAATACTTGCTCTTAAAGTTGAACTAATCCTGGGCAACTATAATGCGTTTAAAATCACTTACGGATGTTGTCGTGAGCCCTTTTCTTATTTCCGACACTTCAGCCGTTTTCCAGCGGCCGTGGTGGGTGGACGTAGGTGACAGATGTCAAACTCGCTGAAGTTGTTCAACTACCCGCAGATTCGTCAATTTTTATAATTTGTGTTCCGTTCTACGCAGAACGAACAGTATATGCTTAAAAAAATGTAAGTGTTTTTAAAACGTTATGAATATATTCGTGTAAACCTAAAAAAGTTATAATGTAAAGTATAAAAACAAAGAAATGCAAATTGCACATTCTTCAAAACGAAATCTTTTGTTTATGTTGAGATCAAAATTAATAGGAACGAAATAGACATCACCTTATTCACCAGGCAATTCCAAAAGCCTATTTAGTTCTATGTGTCAAATATTATTGTTAAAATAAATTGTTTTAAAATACCTTTGTTTATTATTTTATTGAAAATTCCTATTCTTAAAATCAACGTCCAATTTCTCGGTTATTGCTGGAGCACATTAGCTTTTGTAGAAGATCAACTACGATAACTTGGCGCGCCCCTCCAAATGACTGTTTCAATGTGTGTAGTCACATCCTTATGAAAGAGTTTATATGTAGTAAGTATTCAACCAATCACAGTACACGTAATATTTCACTTAATGTCACTCATTACCAAGATTTGTTGATCAACTAATCATAACTAGCCTACCACGCAAGACAACGCACTTCAAATGTTTTGACAACGCACTTCAAAAGTTTTGAATTTTGGAGGGGCGCCCCAAGTTATCGTAGTTGATGTCTAATTTTTGACAACTTCTCGTCTCACGCGGAAAACCAATTTTCATTAAAATCGATCCAGCAGTAACACATTTATTGACTTTCGCTTTCATTGTATTATAATAGTAGAGATAAACAATTAATAAATAAGAGATAACAGCAGTGCCGTAAATAGGTGCCACCGGTGCCCAGGCACAGGGCGTAGACTGTGGGGGGGCGCAAGAATGGCCAGACCAGGCAGATTCTCATTTTTTCGAATTGCTCCCGATTTATTTATTTTATTTATTCCTCACAAAAGTATACATATTACAAAAACAAAACTTGGTGTCACAAAAGCCTGAAGGGTTTGTCCGTACACCGGTGCATCTATCTTCAAATGCTATACTTATCAAACTATATCAGTACATACAGTAATCACTAATTATTTTAATAGAAAACCCTTATATTACGTACAATAGAATATTATAAACAATAATTATTCATCCAACACAATATGAAACCATTAGTACTGCCAGTTATAAGGCGGGCATCGAATGGTCGAGCGACTCACACCGCACGGCTAGCGCGCTGCGTGCGCCGCTCGACCAATAGATAACAAGGACACAACCCGTTCGGTATTACACCGCACGAGTACAGCCACAGGGGTATTTGGATAGGTTTTATTCTTATGATGACTTTTGGAGGCTTTATGGCATCTAGTTTAAGTTTTATTTAATAGGTCGTGATAATATGATTTTAGTTTACTTTTAATATTTTTATCATTAATATTTTGTTTTAGATCTAAAGGTAATGTGTTTAGTAGCGTAGGTATTAAATATTCGATGCGTTGTTTTCCGTATAGGTTGTTAAAGTTTGGGACAATTTTTCATTATTTATATTACGTGTTTTTATATGGTGTGATTTATGTATTTGAATATTAAGATTAAAAAAGTTTTCTTTTAGTAAAATTTTACAAAAAGAAAATACCTTATGATAATTATTACTGATATCTTTTTTTATTTTAATTGGTAGTATTGTTTTAAGAATTCTTAGTTGAAGTTGATATATTGAATTGAGATGTGTTTTGCACGTTCTACCGTAGCTGCTCAGGCCGTACGAAATAATGGATTCTACGAGAGTTGTGTAAAGTAAAGGAAGTGTTTGATATGGGATATTGTTTTTAATCAATGTAAATTTAGCTAACAACGCACGCATCTTATCACATACATAGTTTATATGTTCAGTCCACTTGAAGCGGTCGTCTATCAAGAGTCCTAGGTACTGACTACATCAACTGTACTGCAATTACATGTTTGCGGATTTAAATTTAGGCACTCGTGTTCATGGGCAACTAGTTTGGGTACTAAATTACTTCTGTTTTGGCTTGAGCTTACATACATGACTTTGGTCTTATTGTTGTTGATCACAAGCCCAACATCATGTGACCATTTTGTTAGCAAGGTGAAGTCTTCTTGTAAACGTTGGAGGGCTACCTTTATATCATCGTCGGCTGAGATGAGGCACGTGTCGTCGGCAAATTGGAAAAGGATACAGTTTCTAATTAGGTGTGTCCAAGCACTGAGCCTTGGGCTGTGCCTTCTGTCGAATCTACTTCCATGCTTACTACGTCACCTACTTTTACCACATATGTTCTATCTTTCAGAAAATTTTTACACCATTTTTGTATCATGTTTCTGTATCATTGTTTTATGCCTTAAAGTATCAAACGCCTTGCTGTAGTCGATAAAGACTATCAGTACATGTTTTTTGATGTTTAGGAAGTTATTAATAGTGTCCGTAAATTTGGACAAGAGTTGAGTTGAACTTTTCTTTCTTAAAAATCCATACTGGTTTTTATTTATGATATTGTTCTTTAAAAGAAATGTGTACATCTGTTCACAAATAAATTTTTCGATTATTTTGTCGACCGTGGACAGTATGGTAATTGGGCGATAATTATCCTAATCTTTGTGACTTCCCTTTTTATGGATTGGCCTCACTATTCCCTTTTTAAGGTCAGTGGGATATTGTCCAGTCGCAACAGAGAGATTTATTAACTGAGCTAAGGCTGGTGCCACATTTTGGCTTGTTGCTTTAAGATCTGATGCGCGTATTTTATCTACTCCTGGGCGCTTTGTGTGCGTTTATGCTTTTAATAATATTTTTTACAGCCTCTGGCGTTGCTTTGTTAAATCGTATTGAAATATTAGCCGAACGCGTGTAAGAAGATTTCTCTATTAGGTTTTTTGAGCAGTCCAGTAGGATACTTTTTACATTACTTTGAAAAGCTTTAGCAAAATTGTTTGATATGTCTGAAATAGTACATGCCGGGGTATGTAACGCGTTTATAATAATATCGTCTGATGAACTTTTATGTCTGCCCGTAAGCTCATTTAATAAAAACCATAGTTTTTTAGGATTGTCCTTGTTTTCAATAATATTAGAATAGTAATATTTATTTTTACACTGTCTTATTAATTTATTTACACTGTTCCGTATTTTATTATATTTTAGTTTTAATATTTTATTACCTGGATCTTTAGTCCATTCTATGAAAATTTTGTCCCTATAGTTGCATGCGTCAATAACTTTTTTATTTACCCATTTACTATTATTAATTCTAGTCGAATTTTTTGTTATTTTAATTTTATTTTCGGATTTACTATAACAGCTATGTATAGATGTCATTATTTTATTGTATATTTGGTTCCCGCTTCACCCCAGAAATGTTTCCCATTGTAGTAAAAAAATATCCACAGCCGAACATATTCCTTATAACCTCCTCCTTTTTGGAAGTCGGTTAAAAAACAAGGGCGCAGTTATAGAAGCTCGCATAGGGCGCAAAAAAGACTATTTACGGCACTGGCAAACAGTAGCTTAGGTAAATAATACACAATCTCACTATTTTATTATTTTTATTGTTGTTTTTCATAATACGTTCGAAACGCTTTAGCGCTTTACATGTTCCATTTTTGAATTCAAATAAAATATCTAAAAGAATGTTACTAAAAACCAAAATTTAAATTTCGAATGCATCTCTGAAAGCAACAAAATGTAAGCCATGATTTTCATTTTGTGAAAATAACAACTGTAAAAAACTACAATTTGTAGCGTGTAATAAATACATGTTTTATGCTCAATTTCTAAAGTTATTGACCGAAGTTTATCTCTTCGCTAGCGTTTTTGATTAGCTAACGTAAATCAACCAATCAACGCCATTGAAAAGATGAAGTTCTGTCAAAAATACCTTAGACACTAGGCATTAATACCAATTCGGGACAGACTACAAATGATTGAAATCTGTATTAAATATAACATTGATAAACAATGAACATACAACAGGCTACGGATCATGTAATACTGATAAACCACGGCCGTGGCGGAGAGTTGCGTCGCCACTCCAAAAATAAATATTATACTGTTGATTTAATATTGTGCTTGATTATTTTCTGCTATAAGTTACAGTTTGGCGCAAAACTGGCAAAACTTTTCTTATTTTTTTTAAGTTAGGGGACAAACGAGCGGACAAAGAGAAAGAGGGGACAAACGGGTCACCTGATGGAAAGCAAGTACCGTTGCCCATCTCTCCCACTCGCAACATCAGAAGAGTTGCAGGTGCGTTGCCGGCCTTTTAAGAGAAAAATCATAAAGTTATCTTTGTATCTCAAGATGACACTTCTAAGTGTTAGACAAAACCGCAATATGGATTGGTATGAGTGTGGAGGAAATATTTTTACAATAAGAAGGCACTTAAATGAACTAGAATTTTCAGTAAGACTTTAAAAAGTATATATATTTCACTGTGCACACATCCTGCAAATTCGTGAGTTTTTACTTTTGTGCTTTTCACAACAATATAATTTTTAATTTCGGTACCAATGGTAGAGCATCAGATAGAGCAACTCTTTTTAAGAGATTTTTCTCGCCACCCTCCCAGTTTTCTGAATTTTCCACTTGCGACTTTTTGCCCTCTCCCCGCCGCGTCCGTGCGCCAAATCATCCATAAACATTTATAAAATCAACCCAGAGCCTCTCCTGTTTTACAACATGATGAAAATACCTAGTACTTAGCTACAATAATAAAATTAATAACATTTTTACTTAATTAATATCACTATTAACAATCTACGCTGCCATCTCGAGTTCGAGACGTCAACAACTAGCGGAGAGAGAGATAGGAGAGCTACCGAAAGGAATCTCGAAGTCGAGATGTATCAGCTACGAACAAAAACTTGCTCTACGCCTCGCCCCGACGATAGAGACAGACATATCCGAACAAATAGCGCCGTCTCGCTCGGGACGGGACCCTATTTTTTCCTTTATTGTTTTATATAAAAATCATCATTCTAGTAACAATTCTACATGGATATATTAGATAATTAACATTTTTAAGTTAATGATAGCGTTAACCTATCTTACCCTACGAAGAAAAGGTTAGGGATGTATAAGTATCGCTTTATCGATATCGATAAAATTCATTCGTCAATACTAGTAATAGAAAACTTTGAAACTATGGAAACTAGCTCGATTTGTGCTATTTGGTACTGAACAAATGCAATTTTAATGTCACTAGGATGCGATCGTACGATATGATATGATCTCCGTCGAGAAACCCGATTCTAACTAGAAACAATAATGGAAGGATGATTAAGTCCTACTTAATAGTAAATATATTAATATAAGAGATAGAAATCGCTAGTGTCAGTAAGATTAGCATAAAGTGTGGCGCTTATAGGCATTAGGTACATATACATGCATGGTACGAGTACTTGGTGCTTTTCTGTATATCATATAATTTAGAAATAGTACATAATTACTGCAACTACTTCACACTAAGCTTTATCATATCACCAAACCTTTAAAAGATGTTAATTTGAGAGAAAAATTCGTTTTACTCTTATAATTATTGTATAGAAGGGCCCCGTGTCACAGTCTCTCCCGCTCCCGGCGCTGTCGAGCTGTATAACTATACTAGGCTGTATAATTTATACAGAGCTGTATAGTTATACAAGTCGGAGAGAGCCAGCCGCGGTAACTGCTCGCCCGGTGGCGCCACTAAGCGTTCTACAGAAGGCTATTATCAAATCCAATATTTATATATGTATATATCTACGATCAGAAGAGAGATGAGAATATATTCATGTTCTTATCACAGAGTACCGTTAGTCGATTCACTAAAATCTTTCGAAACCCCGTCCAAAGAATATCTGTCCGTTTTACTTTAATCAAATATATCAGGTTAACAATTTTGTTTCTGGAATTTACTAAAACGAATCCGTCGAAGACCTCACTTGTGCGTTCATCGCGATAGAAATTTCATGGAAAATATCACCATTTGAGCGTTCACAATGGCGTGGCTAAAGCCTAATATTAAACTATCTAATCTAGTACTATTTATTGCTATGTCAAATAGGCGGGCTATCATATTTCGATATCTCCAATCCGAGTTTACTCGTTCGAATACCTCAAGAGCCACAGAGATCGAGGAGCGAATCGCTCGAATTTTGACATAAGTTCGGGGATTTGGAATTTAGAAGTTCGAAAAATCGAAGCGAGGAACAGAAATTACTACGGACGGTTTTAAGATGTTATAATAACTTTTAATCCACGACCAACATTAAACCGTATTATAACTTTAACTACATGTACAGATATCGAACACTTCACGAGTACATATCTTAAAGCCAATCGCGATCTAAACTGCGTCGATCTCGCGAGCGGCGCCGAGAACTACTCTAATAGTTATATTGCTATACAAATAAAATGAAGAACGTGTTAGCCACCGAAGCTAATATTCGAGTTCTTCGAAACTCTTAGGCACATTCGACGAAATATGAATATTTATACCTACGAGCGCCGCCCGGGCCGCCGCAGGTCGTGTATTTACATGGCGTCTAACTAGCGTTACTTTAACGTCACTTGAACGTCTGTGCTGCCGTACGTCCCGTACAAAATATGTGCAGATTATCGACGCGCGCCGCGGTGTCGCTACAACGAAACAATATCGACACGTTAAAGAAAATATCGATAGACCGCGCGCGCGTCCCTACGACACTCAACGATTATACACGCACTACAAAATCAATACACAACAAAATATTTACATGTAAAATTATTATAAATTTAACATTCTCGTAAAAATTATCCCTCCTCTGAGACTTAGCTATATTTATAGGTATAATATATATTTAAAAGCATTCAATAAACTTCTAACATTTTATATAAATATCTACAGTCTATATAATGGCTACATATTTAATCTCATAAAAAACAACGCCATTTAAAATTGATTTTAGTACTCTTTATTGCGATTATTCATTTGATATAATACCATCTTCTAAATATAATTCTTTGTCGGTCGTAAGTCACTTTGGTACGGTGAAGGTCTAGTAACGCGAACTAAAACCTAGAAACTAGTAGAGTCTAAAACGGAACCTAGACAACCTAACGGTAACAACAACCGATCTAAGAATAATAACCACAACCATCAAAATCGGCCGTTGTCGAAACAAAGCAAAAATGCTTACTGTAAATTTGAAATCTGTATTTTGAAACTACTATTTTAACACAACAGTAACGCAGCATAAATCTATGTTCGATCTTGTCCACTTATAATTAAATGGCAAATCAACAGCATACGTGTCCTTGTCCTATAGCCAAGACTCTTTATCGTTTCTTTATAAAATCGCCGATTAAAGCCTATGAAATTGACATAAGTGTTCGATAGAATAAAGTCGACTCATGTTATGTCAATTCCATATATTTTAGACGATTCTATAAATAAGCGATAAAGGAAATGTCATAAGGCTCTGATTTATCAAAACTTCAAACGCCAGTTTTTTTGCATTAAAACAGTAGATTCAAAGTTAATTTGTACGATATATTGAAAAGATTACGTAATTATTCTAAATACGTCGATGTGGTAATCAATTCTTGTGTTATTCCTTATATTTCGTGTTCCCGTCGCAGAAAGAGTTCTGGAAGTAATTCTGATCATTCCTTACACAATTTTAAAGCCTTATATTTTGATTGTCTTCAATATAAAATGGAAGGATAGGTTCCACCTTCTAGATTTGACATCTCCTCTCCAAGGCGAGTACATAAATATACCAATTTAAATTTGGAATCGTAAATCAAATTTTGAATAGGGATGTTGCCTAGTAATATTATCTAATTCGAAATTCAAAACAAAAGGTTGTTTGTTATAAGCAAATTGCCCATCTCTTTCTCGCAAAATTGAGCGTGCTAAGGTATAAAAAGGCCCATGCATTGCAGTCCGCCGTGAAGGCCTGCAACGCAGGATAGTGAATGGGCCGTTTAAACAAAATATTGAGGCACAACAACATTTTTTAACTATTTTTATGAAGTTTTGTGCCTTAATTTGCCGTTTAAACATATTTTATTAGACTCTTTCTAACTATTCATAAAATTGCTTATATTCCTGTTATTTTTTGCAAAAATGAGTTTTTAAATTTATTTAAAGAAAAAAATAGTCAACACGCCTATTCCGATAGTGATGGGAACATATCGATAACTATTGAACACACGGTATTTACAGAGTATACAGAACTAACGAGCAGGCCGACTCAGAAAAGATCTCGATACGTTTGTAAGTCATAATTATGACATATCGGCCGGCACGCGTCAATCGTCGTTAGGGTCAATTCAGACCGCAACGCGTCGCGTAGATGCATTTCTAAATTTGTATGGATTCGATAGATGCAAAACGTCTCACGCAATTGAAATCTGTCAAATCCGTACAAATTTAGAAGTGCATCTACGCATCGCGATGCGGTCTGAATTAACCCTTAGTCAGCATTGTGAAATATGTCGAAAGTGGTACGCCCAACTCGCGTAGATACGCCCGTTTGAAGTCGAGGTACTCAGTTCTGTCTACTCTGGTATTTATGTACTCGTAATTGACTACTCGCTTGGGCAATGTAAGTAACCGTACTCCAGGCCTAAACTGACGGCGACGAATACGAAATATAAGAGGAACATGGTGAATCCGAGACCCTTGTTCATCTTCCACCGGAAGCAGGCGATGCTGAGGATAACGAAGATCAGCATGGCGAAGAGCAGCACGATGCTGCATACCATGCCCTTGGAGTTGACCTGCACGGGCTCGCCGTAGATAATCCCGTACAGCAGCCATGGGAGCGGCAGCCTGGAATTGGACAAAGAAAAAGTTTATTTTTTTTTCATATAGTCAAACGGTGAGACGAGGCTCTTATGCCACATATACTCGTACACGGTCTCACAGTTTATGTTATTTTGTACATTGCAAGCTTTCAATCACAAAATAAAAGAGTATTATATAATAGATACTTATAAAGTACAAATCGTAAGTATAGGATATAACGACACAAAATTATTTTTCTTAAATTATAATTTAAAAACAAAACGTTTAAGAATCTGAGTATATGTTGGGATAATTCCCGAACTAGTGGTATCATCTTAAATCATCGTTTAAAAAGTGTAGCGTAAAATCCTTTTTTTTAATCTGGATTTTTTACTGCTAGTGCGACTTTCCTTATCTATTTAATAACGGGTCAACTTCGCTAGGATAAAACTGTAATAAATCATCAACGAAAAGCATGTATTATATCAAACATCGATATCGAAACAACTCCTTTCCCATCCCTATTACAGGAAGTAATCAAAGCGGAATCGATTGTGAATCGATTCACAAAGGGCATTTAATCAATAGGTGTAGTGTTAGCTGCCAATATCCATCCATCTATTAGAGCCATTCCGGCAAACGGAGGATTCCATCATAAGTCACATCCATAGCAATTGTTACAGAATGGATCGGTAACATAAATTCAAAGAAGACACAAGTGGATGAAGTCGGTAACTAACAGTTTAAAAAGGTTCGTTTTTGCATAAATGGATAGTTTAGAACATAGAAAATTATTATAATTATGTAGTTGATAATATTAGCTAAATGAAAGTAGGTAAGTTACATGGTTTGTTCAAATTATAAGGAAAAAAATGAGTGATTGCCATTATGTTACAAAATTTTATATAATACTCCTTATTTTTTGCAAACGAGCAAACGGGTCGCCTGATGGAAAGCAACCACCGTCGCCCATGGACACTCGGAACATCAGAAGAGCTGCAGGTGTATTGCCGGCCTTTTAAGAGGAAATACGCTCTCTTCTTGAAGGCTTACAGGTCGTATTGGTCCGGAAATACTGCTGGTGACAGTTCGTTTCAGAGTTTTACAGTGCGCGGCAGAAAGTTACGCGAGAAACGCACTGTGGAAGACTGCCACTCATCAAGGCGATGAGGATGGTACACTCTTCGCGTGGATCGATGGCGAAAACTTGCTTGAGGTATGATTCCGAAAGATTCCTTGTCTGTTATATTGGCAAAGGTTTGATAGATAATCAAGAACAAAACACGCTTATTGTGTAATTTGCGTTTTACTATAATGGGACAGTGTGTAATATGTTTTTACCCGACTACGGCAAAGCAAAAGGATTATGATTTTGATTTTGACAGGCTATGTATGTATGTATATATGTATGTATGTTCATCTGTTCCCTCGTAACTTCTAAACTACTTATCAGTATTCGACAAATGACATATCATTAGAAGCGTCTTAATTGTCCGCTGGTTATAGGCTATATGGGGTTTCACAAAATCTAATGTGGCGCCCTCTAGCGGACAAAACATACAAAGTAAAAAAATAAAGTTAAGATAAGTATGCCGTGTTTGGTATCATTTGAAAGCGCTTTACTTGTACATTTTGAATATATAATTGTTAGCCCCAAAATAATTGAAATAAAAGTAAAGTTTAAAAAACTAAAACCCGACTACTAAAACGCGCTCTAAAAGGTACGAAACAAGAAAACAGTTTATAGGGATATGGAAATGTTTAAAGGATAGCCGTGATCGTATGCCACCTACTATTATGGCTATGTTTTGCCATGGCTATCCTTTAAACATTTCCATATCCCTATAAACTGTTTTCTTGTTTCGTACCTTTTAGAGCGCGTTTTGGTAGTCGGGTTTTAGTTTTTTAAACTTTACTTTTATATATTTTTTATATCGTTTGAATAACTAAACCGATTTTAATGGACGTATGGAGATACTTTAGTGTCAGAAGAAATACAAGTTTTGATCCCAGAAAGCTGTACGGTATCCGCGCGATAACGCAACGGAGCCCGCTATAGGTTTTTAAATTTTATTCATTTACAAATGAACAAATTTCGATAGCAAAATTAATAACCAATATTGTTAAATTAACAATTAATCTGTAATTATTTTAATATCGCAATACATAATTCGCTATAAATAAAAGCTATAAAACTGATTCATTTAATTTAATTAAAGTTTCATTATGATTGTCGTTTAGAAGAAATAAAGAGTAAACACGACTGACGTACTAAAGCGCGTTTAATAGACCCTTGAAATTTCAATTGGTAGTATTATAATGAGCTTTTTTTATATCATCATTTTAAAGATTTTTGATTATGTACATTGCTAGCTTCACGTGAAGGTAGCAGTATTAGCTTTTATTTCGAATTTAGAGGAGCACTAAATTCGCGGTTTTTGCACCAATATAGCACTCAATTAGCACCTAATTAATAACGCAATCCGGAGTTATTTTGCTTACTTTGTCATGCTAGCTTCACATACGTTTCCTATTGTAATAGGTATCCCTATTTGAAAACAAATTTAGGCATGTAGACGCGGTTTTTCAATAGATAGAGCAATTCGAGAGTAAGGTTTTTATGTATAATGCGTACACTTATTACTGCTATTTTTTTTATGAAATAAGGGGGCAAACGAGCAAACGGGTCATCTGATGGAAACCAATTTCCTTAGCTCATGGACATTCGCAGCATCAAAACAGCTGCAGGTGCGTTGCCAGCCTTTTAAGAGGGAATACGGTAATAGGGTAGGGTAGGGAAGGGAATAGGGGAGGGTAAGGAAGGAAATAGGGGAGGGTAGGGAAGGGCATTTCTCCGGTCGAGCTGGCCCATTCGTGCCGAAGCATGGCTCTCCCACGTCAAACTATGCTATTCTCAAAGTGTACTTATCTGCGAGCGACACATTAATTACATTAGAAACATGTATCATCAGACACCAGCGCGGAGAAAATTCATTCAAAGTCACAACATTCATTTTTGGGGGTCTGACAAAAATGTCACTCCTTAAAAGGGCTCCGCAACTACAAAGCTTTGAGAACCGCTGATTTAGTGTATGAGCAAAACAACGTTCGCCGGGTCAGGTTGAAGTTTGCACGCACAATAGCATGCAATATTTCGACAAATATTCAGGCCAAGGTTTATTGCCGAAATACATTAAGTTGTTACAAAATAAAATTGTTTTATTGTTCAAAATAGCTCCTTTCTTACAGTTGGAACTGTACCAGACTTTTCGTACATTTATGTATTGTAGTTGAAGAAAAATTGTACTTACAAATTAGTAAAATTTAGAATTCTTGATTCACAAATAGATTCCATATGGTCATCTTAAGTACCCTGCAAACGATCAAATTGTTTTGTAAAATTTTACGTGTTTGTCAAACAGTTTGATAGTGTACAGATTTGTTTGAAGCGTTTGTCAAACAAACTACGTGTTTGACATGTTTGAAGAAAATTAAAGTACCCCACAAACGATCAAATTGTTTGTCAAATTTTACGTGTTTGTCAAACAGTTTGATAGTGTACAGCTTTGTTTGAAGCGTTTGTCAAACAAACTACGTGTTTGACCTGTTTGAAGAAATTTTGGATTTGCGTAGCGTTTGAAAAACGTGTTTGTCAAACAAGATCTCATGATCTCAAACCGATAGCTAATTGTTTGACAAACTCGTTTGATGTACATTTGTTCGTCTGCGCTGCTGTTTGATGAAAACTTAAATTACATTAAACATGTTTGTCCAGCAAATTTGATCGTTTGCAGGGTACTTTAGATTTGCGTAGCGTTTAACAAACGTGATTGAACGTGTTCCACTGTATTTGTCAAACAAGATCTCAAAATGTCAAACCGATTCTAGTTAATTGTTTGTCAAACTTGTTTGATACATATTTGTCCGTTTGCGCTGCTGTTTGATGAAAACGTAAATTACATCAAACATGTTTGTCAAACAAATGTGATCGTTAACAGGGTACTTTAGTCAAAATGAAATTACAAAGTTATATTAAATACTTCAAATGAGAGTACATTAAATTGAATTTTGAAGAATAGGATATACTGTAATGTTTTAACGCTAGACGCAGCACTAACACAGACAGTAAACAAAAATCGGCATTTCACAACGTATCTGTCAATATCTTATATCTTTAAATGAGCAATTATATATATATATATATATATATATATATATATATCCTAGCTAGATCGATTTATGAATGAAATGGTTTTGATGCTGGTCCCAAATGTGACATCAATCCGTGTTTATCTTGGCCTCTCGACTTATTCTTAACACAGATTTCGCAGTTCTTGCATTTTTTTTAATGTTTCTTATTAGACCTTTTGCTGTATAATAAGGACTGATTTTATTTATCATTTGGTTGATCCCTAAATGGCACCATTCAGTGTGCGTTTCTTTTATTAGTTTTACACTCGATTTCTCAGATAATATGACTTTTTCCCTATTTCTATGTTTCTTGTATAGTGTCCCATTTCTTTCAATTAATTTGTTTTTTATCTTTCCTATTTTATAATTTTGCTGTTGATCTTTCTTAATATCATCTAATGTTCAAGGGCCCGAGCGTCACGAGTTTCCCCATACAAAAGTGAAAAAAATTTTTGGTCTTTCAGCGCTGCTACTTTCACAGTGAACTCTCTACAGGGAACACGTATACACTCTAAAGTATTATCACTTGTTTTTGTTACACCCTGTATAGGCGGTTTCGGGGGCGATAAATCGCTCTAGCTAGGAATCATTTTTAGAAAATGTCATTTTATTCGTGTTTATTCATTTAGCTAGTTCTGATAATATGACGTGTGCAACTTGTCGAATTTTGGTTGGACGATCGAATCATTTACTGTATGTGCTAGTAGCGCCCTCTGACCTTTGCGTAATATTCCCTATTAACGGACTCGATCGATTAAGGAACGAAACTGCTTAAATAGTAGAACCGAGCTGTTGATTCCATTTTTTTTAAAATTTCGATTTGTAGATCCCTCCCCTTCCCCCTTAATATGTAACATTGATGAACATCAACTTCATTATTGCATAGGGTCACGATTATGACGTTATTTTTTTACGATATGTTAATTTGAAAAGTATATAAACATCAAAATATTGATATTACAACTTTTTAAATGGCGTTCCCTTGTGAACATTTTTCTGCAAGTACCTACGTGCCGTTTACGCCACCTTAATAGCAGGTACACATTGGGCGTTTTGAAGCGCGCGCTTTGCTAACGCGCGTTTTGAGAACCCCGGATTCTATTGAAGCGTGCGTACACATGCAAGTGCGCTAATAAAGCGCGCTTTCTCCGGGGTTCTCAAAACGCGCGTTAGCAAAGCGAGCGCTTCAAAACACCCTGTGTACCTGCTCTTAGAATGCGTTAGTATGAAATGATGTGCAACCTCGTACATTCGTCCGCACCGTACCGTAGCACCGTTCGGTGCGTACAGCGAGTACGGTGCTGACAAAATATTATGTGCAATCAGCTTTAAAAGAAATCAGCCGAGAAATATATAGTCACGTGACATCCCTATTCACTAGTGTGTAACTACCACACACTAACGCAATATTACACGGCGTTCCTGCGATAATTGAGTGCACAAAGCCGAAACAACTGTCGCGTTCCCACGCGGAAAATGACCTTTAAGTTCACAGACATAAGGACCTCGATTGCCGTCACATTACGGGAAGGCGATTTGAGATTTATCTCTCAGGAAATAAGGTTAGAATTGCAACGCTCGGTCGTATTGATCGCGAGATGGTTACTGCAGTTCCACGGACGTGATTTTACAATAATTAAAGGTCTAGAATCTAAATTACATGCCAGTCTGATCATGAGTTAGGTAACCTATCATTAGAAGAATTACTTTGATTGCTTTAGTAGAAGGTATTGCAAAAATTTCTTTAATATACATGTAAATCTATACATACTAATATTATAAATGCGAAAGTGTGTCTGTCTGTCTGTTACCTCTCCACGCCCAAACCGCTGAACCGATTTTGCTGAAATTTGGCATGGAGATACTTCGAGTCCCGGGAAAGGACACAGGATACTTTTTGTTCCGAAAAAATGTACGGCCCCGCGCGATAAACGAGTTTTGGCTCAACGGAGTTGAGGGCGTCATCAAGTTATATTATAATAAACGAGTATAAAAGAAGAACTTTGATTGCTTAGTAGAAGATAATGAAAATATATTTATCTATACATATTATAAAACAAAGTCGCTAATCATTTTTCAGTGGCTATATATTTTATACCCGTGCGACGCCGGGGCGAGTCGCGTCGCTAGTACTTTATAAAATATCTTTATACTACTAGATGACGCCCACATCACCGTTACGCCAAAATTAGTTTATCGCATGGAAACCGTACATTTTTCCAGGATAAAAAGTGTCCTATGTCCGTTCTCGGGACTCAAAGTATCTCCATACAAAACAGAAAAATCTGCTCGGCGGTTTGGACGAGAAGAGGTAACAGATAGGCATACTTTCGCATTTATAATATTAGTATGGATTGAAGTCTATATATTATTATAACAACCTATAAAATTCACATGCTTATACCTCAAAAACATTTCTATAAAACTCTTGTACGCTAAATCATCCCAACGTTGAACGTCGAGCAAAACAAAAGCTCACCGATTATTTCAGCTGGAATTTAGAGGTTTTGATTTGCACTGCATAAGGGCTGCATCGATTGCACCGGCTAGACAGGGAGTAGGGGGGTATGGGGGCTGTCTGGACCCCAGGAAGTTTCAATTTGATGAGTTTTTTTAGTCTGTGCAGCGTAGAGGCTTTGCGAGTTTGGGCGGAGCATTTTGATTGCTTTTTATACAGTGAAAGGGTTCGAATGAAATGTATATAGATTACATAGTATATAAATAGTGCGGTAGGTATTGTTATAATAATTAATTACTATTAAGCACATGGTTTCTTAGGAAATATCTGAATGTTTGGTAGTAAAGACTGGCTCTTGTTCAAGAAGAACCGAATGTTGGAATTTGGATGACAATCTCCAAAATAATGTAACATGTGCTTATAAGAAAAGTCAACAGAAATAGATTTATAGGAACCCCACACCATTGGCGTATAGGCTATAAATTGTACAACCATCTACATAATATAATAAGCATTATATAATATTGTCGCTTTTAAAATGCAAAAAACAAAAGAACTCATTAGTCAAATGGGCACAAATTAAAAACACCAATAGCGAGGCGGCGTATCGAGTGGTTGTCAAAGAGTTTGATGTGAAGAGCCATAGGGGTCGCCCTGCACCCCATAGGGGGTCTTCATGCACCACCAGGGGGCAAAGGTCAAGGCGACGCTAATAAGGGGACTCGAGCCGTCTTGAGTGGCCACTGACGAACGAATGACGGAATTGAGAAGCCATTACAATGCGCTGACTAGGGAATTTGAATGTCAAACTGTTTAGGAAATATAACGAATGATTCTGCTAATTTAAAAGACAAAATCTTATTTTTTTACTTTAAAATATAATTTTTAATTTTTACATACTTACCACCTTTTTTTTACCTAAAACTTTAATTATTTTTAGCGTAGTAAGTAAAACATTGTATTTTTAATATATGTTTTATTTTATTTTAATGATGTCCTAGAGAGAAATTATAAATTTACATAATATTATATAATAAAAATATATTAAAAAGTAAAACAGCAAAAAAAATGTTTTTTACTTTTAGCTTTACCATACACAGTTCAAAAGTGTAAAACTAAAAAAAATATTAACGATAACGGTCTTTTAAACTGACATTTAGTACTTAGTATTAAGTATACTGTGAAGTGCAAGACAATTACGAGTATAAGAGACATTATAAGTCCCTGGCCTCGAGCCAGCGCTGCGGAGTTTTTGCAACTTTTTCTCGCATAGATCAATACTGTCATATCTTTGTTCCGAACTCACTATCTTTCTCAAGTATTTTCGACTCTGATTGTTTTTATATAATGGAGCTTCTTTAGTCAATGCAACATTTTAAATAAAATTGTTTTTAAATAAATTATTTGTAGCTTACATTCGTAGCTTCGTAGCGCGTAGAGCGTCTACGAGCGTAGCGCGTAGAGTGACTACGAGCGTACCGCGTAGAGCGTCTACGAGTGTAGCACGTAGAGCGACTACGAGTGTAGCGCGTAGAGCGACTACGAGCGTACCGCGTAGAGCGTCTACGAGTGTAGCGCGTAGAGCGTCTACGATATTATGTTGATAATAATTATTATATTTTTGTGTTAATTATAGATTTTTGTGTTGGATTTATATGAATCCGCGCGAACGTGCGTTTTGGTTAAGTAAATCGTTAGGGTACACTTTAAGTACCACACCTAAACCATCAATAAGTTGTATATTGATAAAATATATTATGCTATCTCATAAACTTATGACATAGTATGAGGTAGCATTAGCGACAGATATATTAATGTCCGGCAACGCACCTGCAGCTCTTCTGATATTTCGAGTGTCCATGGGCGACAGTAGTTGCTTTCCATCAGGTGACCCGTTTGCTCGTTTGCCCCCTTATTTTATTAAATATATATATATATATATATATATATATATATATATATATATGTTTTTTTTGTTGTGGTGTTTATTATGAAACTCCTACTAAACGATTCGACTCATTTTGATTAAATTTTTGGGTGCTTATCTGGTAAATCCTGGAATCGGCCAACATCTTTCATACAACCGAAATGACGTATAACAAAGTGCCGAGTCAGCTAATACGAATATATTTTGACAGTTTAAATTATACGTTATATAATTGAAACTTTGCGATGAATTCATCACCATCAGTGTCATTATCTCGGTCCGTATCGATCCTGTCCGACTGCACTCAACGTTATGACCGGCACTTTCCCACTAATTGGTAGCCGGTTATTTTGACATCAATTAAAGACTTTTGTACGGGAAGTGTTCGTAATTAGTAGTGGGTGTTTGTTGGAATTTATACGAATGATAAATACTATAAAGAAGATATAATGAGTCTTTAATATAGTGCCTACGGGTTGTATACCTAAGTATATTTAGTGAACATTTTGTATTTCAGTTGGTTGCCAAATTGGAGTCAGTCATACAATTATTTTTTGCCCTAGCTACGGTCAAATCTTTGATAGTGTTTTGTTCTATATTTCTTCATTTCCTTCTTTCTATTTCGATGGTATATTCTAATATTTTTTTTTCTCTGTGAAGTATTAAGAATGTTTGTCTTTGCCACAAAGCACAAAATGTCTTTATGGTAGTGCCAAGTTTCTTTATGTTGTCTTTTCGTTGTTGTTTTAATGGATAGTTCAAACGACTAATCTAAATAGAGTATGTTAAGCTGAAGATAGTTAATATGTTAGTGTTTTAACGAAGCGAGCGAGAAAATCTCATCCTATCTGGCGTTATGGAATAAGAGCCAGCGACAGTTAGACTTTCACCATTTTATAAAAGCTGAGTTTATCTGTTCATAAAGTCTACAGAACTAAGATTAGAGTTTCGGTCGTAGTTAATTTAGGAGGTTTCCAGTTCCTGCTTCCAGCTTTACTGAAAGAAGGTCAGAATGTAGACCATCAGCCTATCTGACCTTCGATAAAGAGTAAAGCTCGATTGTTTATCTTATTTTCTTCTTTATAACTGTAGGAATCATGTTGGTAATTTTTCAAAGTTACTGCACACTACCAGACCACCTCAAAATCTAATATTTTAAGAAAATTTAAGGGTGTCTAGCAGTGGGAAAGAACATTATCATATTGGGGAAAAGTGAGCCAGAAAAACGAATCCTTTCTGACGTTATGAAATTATAATTTTATGAATAGTATTTGTAGTTGTTGCAAAAGTGTAAGCTACCTTGTTACTTATAGTGCTTGGAACGTCTGAAAGATGAAAGAATAATGTATCCACTGTATCATAGTTAAAAGTTACTGCTAAAACTGAGCGTTGCTTTGGTCGAAGTTTTGTCTTATCCTGCCTCCTGAATCCATCGTAATTTGACGGAATTTGTTCTCAATCATAATACTACCCAAAAAGCGAGCAAAACTCACCCCACAGTAACATCGAAGATATTGCTTCCCACCGAGCTGGACACGGCCATGTCACCGAAGCCTTTCCTGGCCACGATGACGGACGTGATCAGGTCAGGAACTGACGTCCCCGCGGCCAGCAGCGTCAGCCCCATGACTTCTGGGGGGATGTGGGCAGTTGCACCCGCGATGTTCGCCCACCACACCATCAGGTACGAGAAGAATGCTATCCAGATGATGGAACCCAGAAAGGTTATGGGGAACAGCTTCTTCCCTGGAAGTTCAAGAGGTTAGTATGAGAGTGAGGTTACATATTTGATGCGTGATGCGATGCTTCGTCAGAATAGAATAATGCCTTGTATTATGTCACATCTGAGTTGTGGCGGCGCGCCGCGCGAGATGGCTTTAACGCAGTGTCATCACTCGTCTTCTCTTATCCGTCGTTGTATCAAAATATCGCATCCTACGACGCGATGTACCCAATGTAGAATATCATAAACTATGAATTTAATTTTACTAACAATGGCTGGATTTAAAAAGCAGGCACGTCAGAAGAGCTATGTTCATAATGTTTATGTACAGTACAGTTTATGTACACTCGTAACTCGTTCGTTCGTTAGCCCCGTAACTTCACACAAATATTTTAAAAAAATAATGTTATTCAAACATCATCAGTCATTTGTACAGAAGAATAAAATACAATGACCAAGAGCCATTAGCACCGTGACATGCTAACGTTGAAATATTTTCAAATATAACAGGCTTGAAAATTGCATTAGAAAAAAATTGCAATTTCCCTGACTCGGTTTGAAGTTTATAAAGTTTTATTATCTTCTCTTTTGTCGAGTTTTATTGTTTCGTTTCAAATGCTATCTACCTGGGTGATAATGACAAGAATCTACCTCTGGGCGTCCTGGTGTCAGGCAGGGACAGCCACAGCGGGAAGACGATGGGTGCGACCAGGAGATACGTGATCTGCTTGCGGAACCCCGACGGCCATGACATGTCCAGCGGCGTCGTGTCCTCCTCCAGGTCTCCTATCTAGAATAAAGAGGATTAAATATAACATGCAGAAATGAAGAAGGTGCCTCTTTCTCGGGAAATTTCAAGAAATCAGGTGCCAGATTGCTTTCTGCGTGTAGTATCCATACTTACTAATATTATAGATGCGAAAGTGTGTCTGTATGTCTGTCTGTCTGCTACCTCTCACGCCCAAACCTCTGAACCGATTGTGCTGAATTTTTTTATGGAGATACTTTGTGTCCCGGGAAAGGACATGGGATACTTTTTGTCCCAGAAAAATGCACAGTTCCCGCGCGATAAACGAGTTTTGGCGCAACGGAGTTGCGGGCATCATCATTAAATAAATAAATTTGCAGTTTCTGTTATAAAGATACATTATGGTATAGGACATAACAGATAAAGTAGGTGTAATGGTGTATTTAATATTATAATTGTTTAGCAGGAGGCAGGATTCCTTTAAGTGGAAGTGCTTGGCTGCTCCTATGAGTAACTGATATTTGTATGTTATGTTGGCTAAAGGTTTTGTACCTATTAAACAAAGTTGCTTACGACTCTTTTTGAGATCCTGATAGGTAGAATGTTGTTAAACAAATCAATGCTATCAAATAGTTACTCGTAATTAAAGTAATAAAGCTGCTTTAATATTTGTTTTTAATTAAATAAATAAACTAAAAGTAAACCTTAAATAAAACAGAAATCACAAGCTCACACACACGTTCTTTATCTATTTAACTTTCAACGCTGTTTCCAAGCTTTTTTCATTTCTTTAGATAGAGTTTGTTTTGTTCTTACGGAACCCTGAAAACTATCCGTTCGAAAATATATTGTATGTGGAGTAGTCTCAATGAGGCCCGGGAATAATTAGGTTAATGAGAGAGATCTGACGGCACCGACTGACACAGAAAATGGGGCAGAAGGTGACGGTCTGACGCGATTTGTCGGGTACGACGTCGGGCGCGATATCGGGAGTATTGAATACGATATCGGCACTGCGACTGATATGGATGGATATGGATATGAGTATGGATGTCAATCGAAAGAGTGTCTGTCTGTCTGTCTGTTACCTCTTCACGCCCAAACCGCTGAACTAATTTTGCTTTTTGGCATGTAGATACTTGGGGTCTCGGGAATGAACATAGGATACATTTTATCCCAGAAAATGTACGGTTCCCGCGCGATTAACTAATTTTGGCGCATCGGAGTTGCGGGAGTCATCTAGTGTTAGCTATTTCGTAAACAATACGTTTCGTAAACCCTGTAACATCTGATGATTGAATATTATTATTTGACTTCAATTAAATGAGGATTTGACACAAACTCCATACAATTTTGTTCATTACATTAAAGTTGAGTTATCATTAAATATCTCTTAATACCACGGTAAGACTTGGGTAATGACTAATGAGTAGTGGCAACTTCTTAAGGGAGGATTATGATTTTAGTTATATAATATAACTACTAGCTATTTGACCGAGGTTTGCTCGGTATTCGATAAAACACGAATAAAATAACATTTTCTAAAAATGGTTCCTAGCTAGATCGATTTACTACTACTATATTTATTTCACTCCTATATACTAAATTTCATGAAAATCGTTGGAGCCGATTCCGAGATTCCAATTATATATATATATATATATATATATATATATATATATATATATATATATATATATATATCTTTAAACAAGCAATTCTTGTGTATATATATATATATATATATATATATATATATATATACACAAGAATTGCTTGTTTAAAGATATAAGATAAGATAGTGTATTGTTACCCGCTTTAACGCCTAAACTACAAATCCGATTTTGGTAGCTAAAGTATTAGTAGTCCGGGTAACACTATATTGATTAAAACCGGCCAAGTGCGTGTCGGGCCACGCGCATATAGGGTTCCGTAGTACCGTTTATTTTTATTTTTGTATGGTCAATGAATGTACATATATAACGTGTTTTACACTATTTACAACATCATCTCAGTTACTTTCAAAGGAATTTGAACGAAAAGTTCCTTTATACTTCGCCGAATATATTTTTTTTAGTTGATCGACTATTACTCAATAACTTATGAAGCCTTCTTATCCGTGATAGTTTTCCTTTTAAATTCAGCATATTTCCTACTCCCGTGATTTTTTTCACATTTTCAGAAGCAACTGCTTAGAGTGTTTATCTGGTAGAAGGGGACACTAGACTAACGATTTTTTCCACTCTAAAACTTAATATTTCACAAACGGATCCCTAAATCGGAAAATGATTATTGAATATTCATGATATTTTCAAAAACCCATCCTACGCGAAGGGGTGGACGTGAAAAAAAAATCATCCCCGCTTGATGTGTAGCGAAGGTACCATAAAAAATATTTTTTTAAAGATTTCATGTACCATTTTGTCGCCATCATTAATATGTGCATTAATGTCAAATTACAGCTTTGTAGGTCCTATAGTCTCTGAGAAAAGCCACGGACAGGCAGACAGACGGACAGACAGACCGAAACTATAAGGGTTCCATAGTCAACAAGGAACCCTTATAGTTTAGTTTAGTGTTATAGACAGGCAGACAGACGGACAGACAGACCGAAACTATAAGGGTTCCTTGTTGACTATGGAACCCTAATAATGTGGATTGGACTTTTTGTTATATGGTTGTAACCCAAATATACGTGTATTAAGTATAGTCTTCACAGAGCCAGTACTGGCAGCCAGTATTGACTTGGTATATGCCGCGCGTTAACAGTTTTTCAAGCCAAGCCAAACTGTTCACACGCGGCATATATCAAGCCAATACTGGCTGCCAGTCTTATTGGCAGCCAGTACTGGCTCTGTGTAACTATACTTTATAGTTGTTTAAACTAAATGAGTGTTGCAAATTTAATTCGTATTAACACTTCTTGTGAATGAAAAACTTTCCTAAACAATATTTTCATGCTAAAACATATCGGCATAATCTATTCAATATGCACATTGAAACAATGCATATTTTATAGTGAATTTTTGATGAGAACACCTGCGTATCGAAAGCCTATTGTCACTGCTGGATCAGCTGTGTATTTTTCATTATGCTTGGATTAATCTGTACTCCATATCAGTTTCACACTGGATTTCATTTTGAAACAATATTCGAACGTATTTGTCATGTGTGATCTGTCCTATGAACAGCATAATAATATTATACTCCCCACACCGGTTTCGGTGACGGTGGCCAATTTCATAGAAACCAGGCCTGTTACACAGGAGTAATTTTATAGTGCCCAAGTGTGTGCGCAGTACACAAGATCACTCTTTTTTGGCACCTTTCACTCTCCTAACCCAGTGGGATGGAAGACCGACACGACTGGCGAGAGATCACGCACAGGACCGACTTTTTACATGCCCATCCGACGCATGGATCATCTTACTTGTCAGACAATCAGGTGATCAGCCTGCATCGTCCTAACCAAACTTTGAAATAATATGTTTCTAACGCGGGAATCGAACCCACGACCTCCGAGTCAACAGCTACGCTCTAAACCATTAGACCACGGAGGCGTTCAAATGTACAGTATATATTTTTATTATTCGCGGCATGGCATTTTTGACTATGAATTATGCGTATTGCGTATATACACACACCGGCAAAATTAGCGGAACATAAGTAAAAAGGGCCACAATTTGAATTCAAGTGGGTCGGGCTGTGTGAAATCCTTTTTTATAGTTTCTAAGCTCATTTAAGAAATAAAATATGGAACAAAACTGGCAAGTTGACAGCTTTTTATTGCAATTATGCCCTACTAAGTGTTTTTCGATGATTGACGTTGTAAGTGTTTCTGATAAGAATGGCGTTTTTAGCGGGGTGCAAGGTATGCTAGCTCATTGGATTGTTTGGGTTTTGGAAGAACACATTGCTTAGATACAAAATTAGTGATTTTCCAGCATCTACGACAGCTAGAGCTGTAACCATGATAGAGAAAGGTCACACCTACCGTTCGGTCAGTCAGGCCTTAGGTGTGTCGGCTTTCGTGGTCCATCGTAACTTTCAACGCTACAGAGAGACTGGATCTTACGTTCGGAGACGAGAACAAGGCAGATATCGGGTGACAATGGTTCAGGATGACCGTTTTGTAAGGGTGCAAGCCTTAAAAAATCGACCTCAAACTGCTTTGCAGAGACGAAACCTATCGGAACAGGTCCGAGATGTACGTGTAAGTGATTGTACAGTAAGAAGAAGACTCAAAGAAGTTAAATTAAACTCAAAGGTGTCAGCAAAGGCACCAAAACTTGTGACAGGACAGTGAAGAGCCAGGCTAAGATTTGCGCGTGAACATAAAAATTTGACAAGTGAGTGAAATCGTGTGCTGTACAATGATGGGAATAAATTATGTGTAAATTTTGTTGACAGACGATAAAGAATGTGGATAAATCGTAAGGAACGCTATAGACCATCAAACTTAACGGAAACAGTGGCCTATCATGCAGGCTTCGTAATGGTTTGGGGTGGCATATGATTTGGAGCCCGCACAGAGCTGATGATTGTTAATGATGGTACTTTGATAGTCCAGGGCTATAGCACAGACATCCTAGAACTGCATGTTGTGCCTTTTACACAGTTTTAGGCAGCAACTTCAATTTTATGCGCGTCCATAGAGTGAAAAAATCGGGCATTATTACCTAAATAATGCTGGTGTAGCCCAGGTGGAGAGGCCAGCGCGGTCTGCGGATGTGGATCCGATTGAGGACGTGTCGCACATCAATGGGTGAACGGTACGAGTTAAAACTCCAGCTCCTAAATGTGTTCAGGAGCTCGAGTTGGCGCTACTGGAGGAGTAGAAGAATATCCCACAAGAAATGATTGACAATCAAAATGCAAGCATGGAATGGCGTATCCAGACTCTCTTGAGATCTATAGAAGGCATTACACGCTTTTAACATGGCATTTCTTAAGTAAAAATGAAGAATTTAACTTAAAAACTTACTTACTAAAATTTCTAAGATATTTCTTAATTTTTGATTTTTGCTGATTTTTTCTATTTTACACGTTTTTATGCCCTAAATTTGTATAAGTTTTATTTTTTAATCATCAATTATTATATAAAATTATATAAAATATAAAGAACAGCGAACAATTTTCAAAAAAAAATTTTTTTGTTATGTTCCGCTAATTTTGCCGGTGTGTTTATAATATAATGTGTATACAATATTAAATTTATTGTTTTGACATCAAAAGTTTTGCCTTAATCATGGAAGGATAGTTTGACAAATAAACGTTGACAACGAGAAGTACATAGATAATAGATATGGATAAGAAATATTAAAATAATACTTTTCCAATATGTAATTTATGATACTCAATAAACGTAGCTTCTTTCTGATATAGTCAGATTTATATATTTCTTTATTATCTTTACTGCGGGCCCATTTTGGATGCGGGTAGCAGGAGATCGTCCATATTGGCGTTCATTGAGAGAGGCCTATGTCCAGCAGTGGACGAATATAGGCTGATTTGATTGATTGAATATCTTTACTTGATTTATACGGAGGCTATGTCATACAATACAATAGGTGTTAAATATGTGCTAAGGATAGAGAAACACGCTAGGCCATTTTACAGACTGTTTATTTTCGTAGCCTAGCAACATGACATAGACTAAACATACACAACATTTCTCCCCCCATAAAAGAAAGGAATATAACTAAAACAAAATAACATTACAAAAATAACAATTATAAAAATCTTCTATAATTTACACGAGGAATATCTCTTAACAATCTGGTAGGATTCCTCGAAGGAAGAGGGCTGCATACAGTGTCCGCCTCCGGAGATAAGGAAACATTGTTATTATCATCAACATTCTGATGCCTCTCGTTCCCCCCCGTCGACTCCCGAGGTTCCGAATTCTGGGCACTGTCTATAAATGCAGGCCATGTCCTTTTAGAATGCAGCACTAACTGATTCTTGTGTTTTTTAACGTGAGATGACGCTTGATGGTCAAAAATTAAATATACAACCTTTCCAATTTTATCTAAAATGGTGCCACGTTCCCACACAAACTTATTATTATTCAAATACTTTTTGTACATTATTTCATCTCCTGGCTCAAAACTAGCTTCTCTTTTATTCTCTTCTCTATTGCTCTGTAAACTCTGCTTTTTATTTACAAGGGATGAAGATGATAACGAAGGTGAGCTAGACTTTATCAAATCCAAGCGACATCTTAAATTTCGACCGTACACCATTTGAGCCGGTGACAAACCTGTGGCAGAGTGTACCGAATTCCTATAGTCAAACAAGTATTTTAATAATAAAATTTTTTGACGTTCGACGTTATCCGTTAGCAAGAGAGCTGACTTGATTCCTTTTTTTACAATTTTTACAAAGCTTTCCGCTTGCCCGTTGCTCGCCGGATGATAAGCCGGTGACGTAACGTGTGCTATACCATTACTTTGACAAAAATTTTGAAATTCGTACGACGTAAAACCCGTTCCGTTGTCACTTACTATAGTTCTCGGCAACCCAAATCGTGAAATGTACTCGTACATTTTGTCTATTACCTCGCTAGAGCTAGTATTCCTGCATTGATGCACTTCTACCCATTTGGTGTAAGCATCTACTACAACCAGGTACGTACGTCCATAAATCGGTCCTAAAAAGTCTAAATGCACTCTTTCAAAAGCAACCTTTGGATATGACCACGGTTCGGGCGGAACGCGCGGCGGAGACGGCCGCAACTGAGAACAGATCGCGCAAGTTCTAATCATGGTCTCTATCGCACCGTCTATGCCGGGAAACCATAACCGTGCTCGAGCCTCGGCTTTAGTTTTGGTGTTAGGCGTTTCCATCAGTATTTGTATGGAAGGGCGTGCCCGTTTATATTGCGCACAGATCATAAACCTTTAATTTCCATATTTGGGCCCTACAAAGGTATTCCGGAGGTTTCGGCTAATCGGCTGCAAAGGTACGCGATGTTTTTAAGCGCATACAATTATATTATTGAGTACGTTCGCAGTGCCAACAATTGCGCTGACTATCTCTCTCGTGCCAGCTTACCGGACGTCCAGCCGCTCGCGCCAGATCCGGCCGACGCGACAGGTGTAGAGGACGACGTTGATAGGGCGTCTTATATCAATTTTATTGTAAACGGGGATATACCGGTGACTCTTAGTAGAGTTCGCAACTAAACATACACAACAATAGGTAAAGTGTAAACTCCATCCTAACATAATATAACCAGATATTTCACAAAGAACTTTGTCAAATCGTTTGCTACTTCACTAAATCGATAAAAATTATTTTTACTGCCATCGCTGCAATTTCCAACAAATAAAATTCTCAAGAAGGCAATCCCAAAAGCCAAGAAAAGGCCTCTTTATTCGGTAAGCACTTACAAAGTACCAAAATGATATAGGAGGGTACGGCTGCATTGCAGTAGCCAATAAACGTGAGCCTGGATAAAGACGACCTAGTGCAGGGATGACCAATCTTTTTAAGATAGCGGGTTTTATTTTAAAACCCTGAAGAGTCGCATAGTGCAGGGAGGACCAAGCTCTTTAAGATGGCGGGTTTTTATTTTAAAACTCCAAAAAAGTCATACACATATCAGTCATATTCAGGATATGACATCGAGTATACTCGTATTTGATAAAAAAATTTCATACAAGAAAAAGTTTAAAGGGTCCCGTTTTTGCCTCAACGCCCATGTTTTTTACCTCAATATGTATCATGTATGTCGTCCATTAAAATAAATAATTATTTATTAGTATTATGCCTTATTTGAAATTGTCAGTCATCATTCATCAAATCAAATTTTGCTTATAATTATTTTGCCATGGAAATTGAGTATTTTAAAAATAAATATTTTTATAATAGTGATGAAGTCGAGGTTTTGGAAATTATTTAATTACTAGCTGTCCCGGTGAATTTTGTGTCACTTTAAAACCTTCCCTGAACTTCAACGAATATTTTAAAACTGAAATCAGCCCGATCCGTTCACCTGTTTTCGAGTTTTAGCGCGACTAACACATTTGAAAATCTATTTTTATATATAAGACTAGCTGTCCCGGTGAACTTTGTGTCCCTTTAAAACCTTCCCTGGAAATCTACGAATATTTTAAGACTAAAATCAGCCCAATCCGTTCAGCCGTTTTTGAGTTTTAGCGTCACTAACACATTTGAAAATCCATTTTTATATATAAGACTAGCTGTCCCGGTGAACTTTGTGTCCCTTTAAAACCTTCCCTGGACTTCTACGAATATTTTAAGATTAAAATCAGCCCAATCCGTTCAGCCGTTTTTGAGTTTTAGCGTCACTAACACATTTGAAAATCCATTTTTATATATATAAGACTAGCTGTCCCGGTGAACTTCGTGTCACTTTAAAACTTTTCCTGAACTTCAACGAATATTTTAAGACTAAAATCAGCCCAATCCGTTCAGCCGTTTTCGAGTTTTAGCGCGACTAACACATTTGAAAATCCATTTTTATATATAAGAAGAAGAAGACTAGCTGTCCCGGTGAACTTTGTGTTACTTTAAAACCTTCCCTGGACTTCAACGAATATTTTAAAACTGAAATCAGCCCGATCCGTTCAGCTGTTTTCGAGTTTTAGCGCGACTAACACATTTGAAAATCCATTTTTATATATAAGACTAGCTGTCCCGGTGAACTTTGTGTCCCTTTAAAACCTTCCCTGGACTTCTAAGAATATTTTAAGACTAAAATCAGCCCAATCCGTTCAGCCATTTTTGAGTTTTAGCGTCACTAACACATTTGAAAATCCATTTTTATATATATAAGACTAGCTGTCCCGGTGAACTTCGTGTCACTTTAAAACTTTTCCTGAACTTCAACGAATATTTTAAGACTAAAATCAGCCCAATCCGTTCAGCCGTTTTCGAGTTTTAGCGCGACTAACACATTTGAAAATCCATTTTTATATATAAGACTAGCTGTCCCGGTGAACTTTGTGTCCCTTTAAAACCTTCCCTGGACTTCTAAGAATATTTTAAGACTAAAATCAGCCCAATCCGTTCAGCCATTTTTGAGTTTTAGCGTCACTAACACATTTGAAAATCCATTTATATATATATATATATATATATATATATATATATATATATATATATATATATATATATATATATATATATATATAAGACTAGCTGTCCCGGTGAACTTCGTGTCACTTTAAAACTTTCCCTGAACTTCAACGAATATTTTAAGACTAAAATCAGCCCAATCCGTTCAGCCGTTTTCGAGTTTTAGCGCGACTAACACATTTGAAAATCCATTTTTATTTAAAAAGATTCAGGGGCCGCATGGCGGACCGCAGGTTGGTCAAGGCTTCTAGTGCAAGTGTCTTACAGCGGTTTATTTTGTTTGAGTTTGGAATTAGGCGAGCTTTTTAGGGTTCCGTACCCAAAGGGTTAAAACGGGACCCTATTACTGAGACTTCGATGTCTGTCCGTCTGTCTGTCCGTCTTTCTGTCTGTATCCTGGCTGTAACTCAAGAACGGTAATAGCTAGAGAGTTGAAATTTTCACAGATTATGTATATCTGTTGCCGCTTTAACAACAAATACTAAAAACAAAATCCCATACAACAAACGTGGTTTTTTGCCTTTTTTGCTCTATAGCAATGATGACAACAGGTAGATACTTGAATTTTTCTCAAAATACTTAGTTATAATAAGTGCATTTTAATATTTAATAATAATATTAAAAGTAAATAAAAAATTAAGGGGGGCGCTCCCATACAAAAAACACAAATTTTGGCCTATTTTGCTCTATAATGGTACGGAACCCTTCGTGCGCGAGTCCGACTCGCACTTGGCCGATTTTTATGTTAATGTTGACTCTGGCTGGTGTTTCTTTCGTAATTAGTTTGTCTTTTAATAGAGGCAACAGAGCTGATCAAATTTTTAAAATTCTTAAACGGGCAATATTGTTACAGTTTAAAGCAATGTTATAAAACACAGACAACGCGTGATAATATGATAAATATTGGAAGATCCCTAACGTCTATAATAATAAACGTACAACGAATGATATCTCAAGATCCAACAATCTTCGCGATCTATGACAATATGAATATGAAAGACCTATATAACCTAGATCTACAGATCTATAGATCGCAGGCACATAATACTTGGCTCTCAGTGATATTACCTAACTGTCACACTTCCAGTACATTTGCGTGAGTTTTTTATCTCGTGCATAATGGACCTAAATCACCGAGTAAAGGCTCGTTCACACGAGATCTGACCTTGACCAGATTTAAATTATTTGCATTCGAGATAATGGTCAGATATTAAAATAATGAGTGAATATTTATTACGTGTTAAGTTTGCTGAATATTCTCCTGAATATAGGTAACTTTTTGTTTGTCAGAAACTTTCCTTTAAAACAATATTATTAAAGTTAGCACGTGGGTGTACTGTATAATTATGTGACTGCTAAATTGTAAAAACCGTCAGGTTGTAATATTACTTTTAAAATAGGCTTTAAAACAAAAATTTACCTAAACGACAATTATAATTACAGAGTTATAATGCTCTAAGAATTCAAGTCAAGTATAAAAATTGTTAATTCAGAACATTATTTAAGCCAAGCAATAAGATTTGTGCCAAATAAAATTCACCTGCTAAGGTATTAAGGATTATTACAGCGAGGCCACAAAGTTCTGGTGCGTTGCGTTGTATATTATGAAATGTGATGTGCGTCAGTTAAATCCATACTAATATTATAAATGCGAAAGTGTGTCTGTCTGTCTATCTGTCTGTCTGTTACCTCTTTACGTCCAAACCCCTGAATCGATTTTGCTGAAATTTGGTATGGGGATACTTTGAGACCCGAGAAAGGACATAGGATACTTTTTATCCCGCAAAAATGTACGGTTCCGCCGCGATAAACGAATTTTGGCGCAATGGAGTTGCGGGCGTCATCTAGTATAAGAATATAACAACGAAGTGCGTTCACACACCCACTTCTTGTTGGATCCGAAATAAAACCCAGTATACTGGCCAAAACACTGCTTCTTTGTGGCATACAGAATTTAGTGGCACTTAGATGACAATATAATATAGTCATATGATTGAATTTCCAAACATTTCTCGAATCCGGTCTCTTCATCAGGTGACAATTATCAAAGCGGCCGATTAGTTTTTTTTATTTTATTAAGCTGATTACACAACTGTAGCACAAAATATATTATACGTTGGAGCGTTGCCGCGGCGTCGCACCGCATCGCTGTTTTGTGGCCTCGTCAAGTGTAGCGTTAGTTAATAATTTCTTGAGCTTGAGCAGGTTTAGTGCGAAATGAGGCACAATCGAATTAATTTCTTTAATACCCCGGCTACATATTCGTGTTTCAAATTATTAAATGCAACTAAGGATTTTTATTGAACGACTTTAATAAGTTTGGCTTGAGTTTGAGTATTGCTTATATTAACTTACTAGATGATCCGGTGAAATTTGTGTCACTTTATTATTTTTTCATCGTACAAACCTTCCCTGGACTTTCATAAATATTATTTGAAGAACTAATTAGTTCAGCTGCTCTCAAGGTTTAGCGAGACTTACAATTGAAAGTGAATATTTATTTATATACTTTAAACGACTACATCTTGTATAAGATACTTACATAGTTATTGGTAAGGTAACCAACCAATCAGACCATGAATTGGAATTCTAAATTGAGAGCTCCGGCATATTAATTACCTCAAACAGCCTCAAACCTTATTCACAGAGATTTTCTAAGAGGTCATTGTGTCGAAACTCTTCCACTTTAAGTTGTGTTAAGTACTGAGTACCAAATGCCGTAGGGTATTTCAAGCATAATGAAAGTCGCAATTCAAGGAATATCTATATTTTATATTGAAAAAGCTACTAAAGGAAGCCATTTTATATGATGGCGGCATGATTCCCGCCAATTTGTCACGTCACACGTGTGGTATAAGAAATTCTAACTTATATAGCAAATGCTGGACTTGTATATCACATTTATATGTTAGAATATAATGTGTAAGTTAAGTAGTCGTATTAATAGGGTTAATTTTTTAAGCATGAATTTACTCTTAAAAGTTTTTTTTTATCTTAAAATGGTTAACATGGATAATTTTTGTTTCAGCTGTATATACCTGTAATAGACTATTGCGTTAGATCTTATCATAACTGTAGTAAATTTTAATTAGAGTGTTGCCGCAATGTGTTGTTGGTATATCCATACTAATATTATAAATGCGAAAGTGTGTCTGTCTGTGAGTCTGTCTGTCTGACTGTTACCTCTTCACACCCACCGATTTTGCTGAAATTTGGCATGGAGATACTTTGAGTCCCGGGAAAGGACATAGGATACTTTTTATCCCGGAAAAATGAACGGTTCCCGCTCGATAAACGAATTTTGGCGCAACGGAGTTGCGGCTGTCATCTAGTATTTAATAAATAAATATTGTTTCTAAAGTATATAATGTAAATATTGTAAAGTTTATGATGAAAGAATTTTACGCTTGTGCTGTGTTATTATATTATTATTATATCTTGTATAATATATGTATAAAAAATCATTCAAAAATGGTTTTGGCTAATTTCAGTCTTGAAATATTCGCGGAAGTCTAAGGATGGTTTATATTAGAAGGAAAGTGATATGAAGTTTACCGGGTCATCTAGAATAATACTATAAATTTAGTAAATCTAAAGGTATGTACAAGTTGGAACCGAGCGACACGCGACAACTGCAGACGACGTGTCGTCGCGACACTACCAATAGATACACTTATTACACACATATTCATACATACATACATATACACTTATTCATAGAAATACTTAGAAACCAGTTTCTAAGTATTTCTATGAATAAGTGTCGCTAGCTTCGTGTCGCTAGCTGCGGAGGGTATTTCATAGAAATACATAGAAACCAGTAGTGTCGCGACGACACGTCGTCTGCAGTTGTCGTGTGTCGCTCGGTTCCAACTTGTACCTATTGGGTCTAAATACAGTAGGCTGAATTACGCCAGCGTAATTTACGTGGCCGAAATTACGTTCAGCCGCTTACGTCTGATGCGACACACTATAAATTACGCGAAGAGCCGAAATTTCCCGGCGTAATTTCCGTAGCGGAACGCGCGCGTAAGTGAGTATTTAAAATTCTCAGATGTAATGTGTGCGTTAACGCTTTGGAGTTAAGGTTAGATTTGCTATGTTCGGTTTTGATAATTCCGTCGCGTATAGTGTGTTGCTATACAAAACATTACCGCCGAATCGCTGCCGAACTTTACGCTCGACTCGGCTCGACGGAAATTCGGCTCGCGACGGAATATCGGCATGTGTGTCGTCTGTCGCGTTCCGTCCGTATTTTGTATGCGTTTGATACGCGGCGTACGCGGTAAACTAGGCTGAATTAAAATTCAGCCTAGTGTGTTTAGACACTTAGGCTTTGATGTAGTGCGGTCTCTAGCAATAACATAAAAATATTACACACAAGCATAGAAAAGTCGTGACTGTAAATTGTAGTGTGTACTAAAAACTGTAAAAAATTCAGTTACTAGACTTTATATTTTATCTTCTCAATTTGGGACAAAGTTTGTTGAAATAATCTAAATACGTATTATGTTTATGCTCTGTGCTCGTACAAACTGCTATAAAGAGTTAAAACTTTTCACTAATGACGCTCGGGCCAAGCCGCAGGAAACAGAACAATAAATTACAATTTAAAAACTTGCTATCTAATATTAGCGAAGCTATCTTTTTAAATGAATTAAATTCTTGACATTGGTAAGTATATAACATAATGCTTCGATCTATGTTTTGTAAAGTAATGTTTGTACATTGAAGATAAAAATGATGTAATATAACACTATGTTTAGAGTTCCAACTGATTGTTATTTTATGTTATAAGATATCTTTAAACGAGCAATTCTTCCAACGATTTTCATGAAATTAAGTATATAGGGGGTTACGGGGGCGATAAATCGATCTAGCTAGGAATCTTATACATGGGAGAGCCACGCTTCGGCACGAATGGGCCGGCTCGACGGGAGAAATACCACGTTCTCACAAAAAACCGGCGTGAAACAGCGCTTGCGCCGCGTTTCGCTGAGTGAGTGAGTTTACCGGAGGCCCAATCCCCTACCCTATTCCCTTCCCTTCCCATCCCTATCCTTATTACCCTATTTCCTCTTAAAAGGCCGACAACGCACCTGCAGCTCTTCTGATGCTGCGAGTGTCCATGGGCGACGGAAGTTGCTTTCCATCAGGTGACCCGTTTGCTCGTTTGCCCTCTTATTTCATAAAAAAAATCATTTTCAGAAAATGTCATTTTATTCGTGTTTAAGAATCACGAAATTGATTCACAGGCATAGAATGGACGTATGTTATTTGGCTATCTCGCATAATATATCCAGTCAAAATCGTGATTTGTAGTTTGGGCTTGATATATGTTGACCAAATTACTAACATTCAGCTATGAATTTTGCGATGGTACTTTTGGATATGAAAAAATACCTACCAACAGTAGATAAATCTTACCTCCTCTATCACATCCAACTGAACATCCGCCAGCCCACCGTTGGGCAGGTCTAGCGGCGTCTCCTTGGCCTGGGCGGTGTGTCTCGCCGCCGCCGCCCCCGCGCCGCCCGCAGTTGGCTTCGTGGCCTCTAGCAGCACCTTGAGGGACGCTATCGCGTGGAGCTGCGTCGCCTTCTCGTCTACTTTACCTGGAAGAGGAGGGGGGAATGAGTTGGGCGGCCTGGCCTGGATGTGGCTCGGCCAGAGAAATTAAGATAGGAGGAATATTTGGCCTGAACAGTGGTTTGAACTGCCTGGATCAGGCTTAAACCAAAAATGATGCCTGATAGAATTGGGTACATCGGCCTGGATAGTCACAAAATTATGAGTCTGAATCTTTTTGAATAATGACTCATACGAATGTCACGGGTCACAGCTTTTTTTATTTTCTTGATTATATAATAACATTAGGTGCGTAAGCATGAAATATTAAAATATCAGGATATTTATACTGTACTCGGCGAAACATGGCGGTAGCGGTCGTTGATTCCCTGTCAAAAACTTGTCATTTTCTATATAAACCGCGATTGACAATGAAGTGTCAGATGTTGTCAATCGTGGCTTTGTATAGAAAATGACAAGTTTTTGACAGGGAGTCAATGACCGCTACCGCCATGTTTCGCCGAGTACAGTATAGTAAATCTGCATTCGATACTTTCGACAACTTAAAAAAAAATACACGCTAATCGCAGGCGCCATGTGGTATAGCAATAGTTGCTATGTCATGTTATAGCTCTAGTAAACAATTTTGAATTTTGATTGATTGATTTGATCCCAAATTCGCTGTTGAGACTATCAAATACAGAATGACAATTTTAGTGACGAAAAACAAAAGCGTAATGGAAAATTATCCAAATATATTGAGATAGGTAAGTGCGGGGCGTTTAGGCGCACGAGAAAAAGTGCTAAAGAAAGATTTACATACTGAAAAATATTCAATCTTGCACATCGGATAAGATGCTTCTTACTATATTTATCTTTCTTAAAACTTAACGTCCAAAATGCAGGTAAAGACAGCTTCCATAAGTTATCCGATGTGTTAATATTTTCAGTAATTCGGGTAGTACTCAAAACAGTGAATTAGCTTGTATTAACATTGTATCTTACCTGGCTAACCTGGAGGTACTTAGGCGAATGGCATTCGTTGTATAGTGAAGTTAGACTTACAAATGTATGACACATGCGTTATATCAAAACCCATACATTTTTGACATGTAACTTCGTTATCGAAACTAGCGAATGGCCTGTTTCACCACTTCCTGATAAGTGCCGGATAGGCTATCCACAATTTTTTTGACAGATTTTCCACATCTATCCACTACTTAAGTTGTCACTCTATCTGACAAGTTAAGATAGCCTATCCGGCACCTATCAGGAAGTGGTGAAACAGGCCCTAAGCGTGATACAGCATATACTTTTAACGACTTCTTCACTTCCCAACTTCTAGCCTCAAGGCTTCATATTTCTCCTCAAGTTTACTTCCTCATAAGATACAAAATGTTACATCATAATATATACTTTGAGTGCATCTCGCCACAAAGGCGGGTTCTATCGAGCCCGGAGTCGACCCTTGACACAAAAACCGCCCCTCGCAAGATACTACGTTCAGCTATTTTTTTATACACAAAAATTCAATTATATTTTTGTATATCCACCGTAGATTGTACAATAGACAAAACAATGTTATACCGACAGAGAGAAGTTACAATAAAAAAGTATAAAAAAAGGCTAGCAGATATTAACACTCAGCTGTAGCTTCACTCTGCATCCTCTATCGGTTGTATCACGGGGAGTGCTCTGAGGAGTTGTTCGGAATCATACCACCTGCAACTTTTCGCCATCGTCCCACACGAAAAACATACCATCCTCATCACCTTGATGAGTGGCAGTCTTCCACAGTGCGTTTCGCGTAACTTTCTGCCGCGCACTGTAAAACTCTGGAACGAACTGTCACCAGCAGTATTTCCGGACCTATACGACCTGCAAACCTTCAAGATAAGAGCGTATTCCCTCTTAAAAGGCCGGCAACGCACCTGCAGCTCTTCTGATGTTGGGAGTGTCCATGGGCGACGGTAGTTGCTTACCATTAGTTGACCCGTATGCTCGTTTGCCCCCTTATTTAATAAAAAAAAACACATGTTGCAAGATACCACGTTTAGTTGTTTCTTCATATTATATCAAAACTAGCGACCCGCCCCGGCGTCGCACGGGTATAAAATATATAGACACTAAAAAAGTGATTAAAGTCGATAGCCTATAATCCTTCACATGGTCTACTTCTTATCTGTGCCAAATAACATAAAGATTGCTCTAGTAGTTCGCGAGATAAGCCCTTTCAAATAATTTCCTCCGTTTTTTTCCACATTCTCCTAGTCTTAGCGTAATAAAATATAGCCTATAAGCCTTCCTCAATAAATAGGCTATCTAACACGGAAATAATTTTTCAAATCGGACCAGTACTTCCTGAGATTAGCGCGTTCAAGTTAGCCTTTTCTTCCATTTCTTCGCTCCTATTAGTCTTAGCGTGATAAAATATAGCCTATAGCCTTCCTCGATAAATGGGCTATCTAACACTGAAACAATTATCAAAATCCGTTGCGTAGTTTTAAAGATTAAAGGGAACAAAGAGACATGAGGGAAAAGCGACTTTGTTTTATAATATGTATAGATTCTATTACATTTTTGTATATCCACCTTAGAGTAGAGGTACAATAGACCAAAATTTATTTTAAAAAGCCTATTAGAGATCCCAATATTTGAAGATTTTGCTGTTTACTCCTTATACGAATATTCAATTATATTTTTGCAACAAAATAGTGGAGTAGACAAAATTCATAAACAGTGATGGTGCTCCCACACCGCAGTTAAAAAAATATGTTTAGTAACGTTATTAAACATTTGTTAGCAAACATTTAATCATAAATGTTAAAAAAATTTAAAAAAAGAAGAAAGTTCATGTTTTAAAAAAGGCCACTAGTTCTCACTTCTCACATAATATTTCAGCTGAAAATTTCAATCATCACCACAGTGTAAACATAGCATAGATTCTAATTTCTAAACTAGAGAAAACTCCAATATAGAAAGTGGACGAAAAATAGAAGTTGTAAAATAGATAAACTTTCATGCCGAAAATGTTATAATACAGACAAAAGACAAAGATAGCAAAAGCGTAGATTCCGAAATAAGGCTTAGAGTATATTGGCCAGTGCTTACTGCATAAGGCGCTATATCGAAAGTAATTTTAACGCAAGGGCAATTTTATACTTAATTTGTGTGAATATAAAGTCGTGAATACGCCGCGGCCAGAAGCTATCGGATCGCTCGGAAAACATGCGAAAAAACATAATTATAATCATTTAAAAAATAACTAGGAGCATTTAAGCAAAATGATTCTATACGATTTTGAGTTGCAAAGGTGTCTATCAATTAGACTAATTTCCTACAATACATCTATTTTCGTTTAAAAATAATCTTCAAATTTCGTATTTTTAAGAGGTCATTTCGAAAATTAAATGTATCGAGGCAAAATACATTAATCGTGTTTCTAGTTCTTCTCAAACCTAGATAAGGCTATGAAGATATGTATATCTCATTACCAGATTTGTAACATTTCTGAGGATCCTATAGTATTACGTCAAAAAGGACAGTTTTTTCAATATAGCACCTTAAATTTCGGAACGCACTTGTTATAATAGAGACAAAAGACAAAGATAGCAAAACTGTTCCCCTATTTAAATTCCATATCCATAGATAGCAGTTTATTCGCAAACTTTGCCGTTATAACAGACAACAATCGAATAAAGTATATCGAGAACTTGTTACTAGTTTTATAGTATAGGCGCTCAGCTCAAAAATAGGTCAAACACTTACAAATAGCTGAGTACTGAAGTTCTGACGCGCGTCAGTTCGACAACACAATACTGTTTCAATTAATAACAATAAACTCGGATGAAAATATAATCGATCTATATTAATAATATGGATGCGAGATTGTGTCTGTCTGTTACCTCTTCGCGCCCAAACCGCTTAACCGATTTTGAGACTTTGTACAACAACACACATCTTTAAGGTTTTTTAAAATTAAATAAGGGTGCAAACGAGCAAACCGGTCACCTGGTAAGCAACTACCGTCGCCCATGGACACTCGCAACATCAGAAGAGCTGCAGGCGCGTTGCCGGCCTTTTAAGAAGGAATACGCTCTCTTCTTGAAGGTTTATAGGTCGTATAGGTCCGGAAATACTACTGGTGACAGTTCGTTCCAGAGTTTTACAGTGCGTGGCAGAAAGTTACGCGAAAAACGCACGGTGGAAGACTGCCACTCATCAAGGTGATGAGGATGAGGAGGTTGATTGGAAAATATCTTCTAATAAAGAAGGTAAGATCCTAAAGCGATCTAAATCTAAGGTATTGATCGCTTTTTAAAGACCTTTTATAATGAAAAGTAGGCAGTTAGGCACTAATAACGTATCCGGTATCACCAATATTTAGCATCATTAGCATATTTAGCATCTTCCATTTCTGCCAAGAGTTCTTAAAATTATAATATGCGACTTATAATAATTGAGAACAAAAAAAAACCGGTACAACTTATTTCATGACTTTTGATTTATATGGAAAACTTCTTAGAAAATTATAACAGAGACGAGAGATTTCTCTCGTTATCTATAAACTTAGAAATTCCGGCCTCTAGAAACTGTTCCCAACTTCGGTTTAAATACATAATGGTAAGTTTAAACAATAAGAACTCGTGATAAAAGATAACCCATATTTTAGTAGGTATGACTTACCTTATTTGTAAGGGGGAAGACTATGTAGTATTATCATTTAAAGATAGTATTTCTGATTAGCAATTTTTACAGAAAAGTAGTTTGAATTGGGAATATTAATCATCATATCATCAAGCCTCATAAGAGCACCGGTGATCGCGACAACAATAGAATACAATAGCATTTCCGAGAATCCCCGATCGAGGCAATGTAACCGCTGACGAACTAGCTAGGCTTGGGGCCGAGAGTCTCATATATGGCCCGGAACCAGTCTGTAGTATAACTCCCAGTACCACAAAGCAAGTGCTCAAGGAATGGGGTCACAGACTATGCAGGAAGCAATGGGCTGAGACCCCTGGCCTTGAACACTCCAAGGCACTAATTCCTGGCTTCAACAAGAAACTACCAGAATTAGTGCTCACCTTGGGTAGGAACCAATTAAGAATCCTTACCAGAAGCCTAACTGGGCACTGCAAGCTCAACAAACACCTTAACAGAATGGGTATTTATAGCATAACGACTTGCAGATTCTGTGAGGAGGAGGATGAAACACCTATTCACCTTCTCCTCGACTGTCCTGCTCTACTACAGAGCAGGAACAGGCACCTTGGTCGCTACGAATACTCATCCACAGAGGAAATTCGTGGCACCAACCCCAACCATATCGTTCAATTTATGAGCAGTATTGGGTTGGGGCTGATTCTCTAGTGCGAAGGAGTCACAATAGATCCTCATGGGTTGCAGTGACGCCAGGGCTATAGCGACCTGCCTTCTCTAAAAAAAAATCCCCGATCGAAGGATTAAGCAAAGGTCGGAGCAGAGGGCGCTACTAGCACATACAGTAAATAGTCCACGTCGTTGCACACCTCATATCAGAATATTGACAAAAACGCTGTTAAACGTCAAACTAAACTTTTTGTTTACTGTCTATGTTGGTGCTGCCTGTAGCGTTAGAACATTACAGCAATAATAATTAATATATCCTTTTTTAACCCATCAAGCCCCATAAGGCTCAAGTGGGCCGCGATAACAAAAGATTAAAGATTTCCAAGAATTAGCGATCGAAGGATAAAAGTTTCTGTACGTGAATGTAAATAGAAAATCAGTAATAGTGGAGTTCCCAGAGCGTAAAAATCGTGCATACCTCCGATTTTTGCAATAGTGGATGAAAATTGAAAAGAAAAAAAGGAATGTGCAGCTGATAACATAAATAATAAAGTTTACCTATTGAAAAGTTGTGCTTTTGATTTTTAAATTATTCTCTTCCACTTCAAGTAAACTCATAAACTGTAAAATTTTGAAGAAAATTTGCATATTTCTTTCTTTTAAATATAGAAAATAATAAAATATATTATTATTTTTTTGATTTGTATCGTTGCTTATATTTCAAAGAAAGAAAATAACTTGAAAAAATATATAATTTAGGTTTAAAATTAATATTTTTGTATGTAGATGAGCATACCTCCAAATGTGCTTGTTGTGTGCCTCGCCAGGTAAATGGCGTTCCTATTTTTCTTTGTAGTTAAATAGGAAGTTTAAAATTATTTTTAGGCTTAACAAAGCCTTCTATTTCTTAATGTGTATAACTTTTTAGCTCTTACTTTACTAAATTTTCTGAAAATATAACACAAACTTTTCACGGATATTTCGAAGAAAATCTGTATTTTATTTCTTTTGGTTAGGTTTTTACAGAATATTTTTTTTTTTTTTTATTAATTATATTTGCAAAAACATACTTAAGGGAAACAAATACAAATTAGGTTAAGAACTGATATTTTTTGTATTCAGGTAAGCATTTTCCAAACATAGGTCGCAGCATGCGTCTTTAGTATGTACCTACGTGAGATTCGTAGCACCCATTTTTTTCTGGCTTTAAGTAGGAAGTTTAAATATATTTCAAAGATTAGAAAAAGTCTTTCATTTGTCGATGCATTTCATGTTTTAGCTCTCACTTAAATAAATTCTCAACAAATATAGAAAAATGTTTTCAGTCTATTTTACACATTTTTGGAGATATTTAAACGTTTTTAAGTACTTAAAAGTTATCGTTTCTCTAAAAATTAAATACGCACAACAAGTAAGTTTAACACACTTTTCGTTACAACCCTTAAATCCACCCAAACCCTTTTATCTTGGTTACGACGAGCGTTAATCTCTAAAAACTTTGCAAAAACCTTATAGTTGTATTTAGTTGTATTTATTGTGTATTTGGTTAAATTTCAACGTAAACAATCGGATAAGAGTCATTAAATAACAGGAACAAGAATTTTTTTTCTGGACCGGTTTTATATGGTGAAATATTAATTTTTAATTAAGTAACTAAAAAATTAAAAGCATAAAAAATTTTTTGGTGAACTTTGCAAGTATAGTGTAAAAAAGAAAATGACACCTCAAAAACAAAAATCCATTCACTATTACAATTTTCGGAGGTTAAAACCTCTGGCGACTGCACTATAATACAAAAATGATAGAAACATCTTAAGGGGGCGACTAGTACGTGAATGTAAGTACATACAAATTCAAATTCAAATTCAAATTATTTATTAACCATACAATAATATACAATAGTATAAAAGCTAGGTAGCGTACATCACGTCGTCTAATCCCAAGAAAATCAGTAATACAAAAATGATAGAAACATCTCAAGGGGGGCGACTAACCCAAAATTTCGATTCTAGAATTCATTTTCATACTTGAAAATAAGCCCCGAATTGTTTCATTTTCTAAAATAAGATACTACAATATTATATTTCAAATAATTCGATCTGAGCAAAAACACGATATCTTAAAATTTTCTCGATGGAAAAATATCAGTAAGATGATTCTAATTTTCACGATATTTTCATTTATTGCCAAAACCGTGCATTGAACTAAGTTAATATTTTAACACATTGTATAAAATTATATAATTGAGAAACTATCATTGTATATTTATCGAATTATTGAGAAAAAACTAATTTGGCCATGAATCCGCGTCCTTTTTCACCTGGCATATGAAAGACGGGCGTGAGTGTGAAAAGAGAAGGACGATGTTTGATTTTTTGGGTTAGTCGCCCTCTTAAAATAAAATACCTACATAGGATGACCTGTACATAATAATTTGAAACTAGCAGTCCTTTTTCAGTAGCAATGGTCATCGCATATTACGCCGGCTCTACTACAAACCAACCCAGAGAATGGCATCGAATTCTCTGCTTTGTATAGTGTTACATAGGAGTTAATTTACTAACAAGCTAACAACTAGTTGACGATGAGTCGCCAACTGGCTGTTCAGTGTCCACGAGGCGATTTGCTCTGAATAATATGTCCCAACCACAGACAGATCAAGATAGATACCGCATGTGTATGTACTTCGCGTGCCATATCGCGTTCCCAAACGACGAGCAATCCTCGTCTTTCGAAAGTCTGTCACCAGAATCGGACGTCAATCGGAATTTTAAAAATTCCTAACTAAACGTCCAAAAGTGCCGTATAGAGTTGTAGAAATTCAAATAGAAACGTTGGCCTTGATAATGGACACGTTTCTTATCATCGGTACGTCGCAGTGGTAGGAAAAAACCGGCCAAGTGCGAGTTGGACTCGCCCATGAAGGGTTCCGCAGCAGCAATAAGGTTTATGTCTGTAAAAGTGAAAGGTTTTTGATTTATTTTTATATTTTAGTTGATTTAATGAAAGTTAAATTAAGGTTTACCATTTATGACGTATAAAAAAACTACTTGTTAGATCTCGTTCAAACCAATTTTCGTTGGTAGTTTTTATAATAGTGTACATCATATATATTTTTTTAGAATTACTTATAAATTACTTTAGAAGTTAGAGGGGGGGGACATTTTACCACTTTGGAAGAGTCTCTGTCGCAAACTATTCAGATTAGAAAAAAATGATATTAGAAACCTCAATATGATTTTTGAAGACCTATCCATAAATACCCTATACGCATAAGTTAGACGAAAAAATTTTTTTTTGTTTCAGTTGTACCTATGGGGACCCCAAAAGATGTTTAATAATTTTTCCATTTTTGTAAAAGTGTCACGCTCGTTTTCACACAAATGGAGCGACATGCGTATCTATCTTGATCTATGTCTGTGGTCCAAACAATATAGCTTACATTTCCATGCCATGCTGTGAGTAGGGTTGGTGTGGAGTCGGCGTAAAGTGCGATAAACCTGATTCTTCTATTCGGTGAAATAATTCTCCTTTACAGTACAGTGACACAATTCTTTTCCGTCGACACAGCCGCCGCAGACGTTAGTAAACAAAAGTACTTGACTTGCAAACGTTTAGTACTTTATATTACTAATGTCCAAGACTGCTTTTCTTCTTCTTTCTTCTTTTCATAATCTTCTTGTTTCTTCATTATATTAGTACTAGCTTTTCAATATCATACATTTTAATAACAAAAAGTGCAGTATTGAAAAGTAATTGCCTAAATAAAATAATGTAATAATACATTTACAATAAACAATCTGACAAAATTTCATCAAAATCAGACCAGTCGTCAGTCCTTACTATTTTATAAAGAAAGGCATTTAAAATAATTATTTCTCTAGCTTTTCAGACTATACATAACAAAGCTTCCTAGTTACAGATTAGTTTTTATTATTCATAGCAGATTAGACATTTTATTGGTCAATTTTTCACTACCCACATAGGCCTAAATCTTAAAAAATCGCCCCAATAATGTGTCCATTTGTAAATTACGCCGCAATAAAGGAACCACTTAGGTTCAGCCGTTTGAAATCAGATAATGTTAAATATAAGGAGGCAGTTCTTCGCGGCCTACTGCCCCAAATATGGCTACTCTTCGTCATCATCAGTTTTTTAAGTGGATGACCTCCAGTCAGGCCTCCAGGCCTCCTAGTCAAAATGCACTCGCCAGTTCCGATAGCATCGCAAAAAATATATTCTATACCCACTTGTTTTTTAAAGGTGCGATAAATAGTAATTATATATAGATACATATTAGTATTTGTAATATTAATATAACTATTTTTAGTATGAAAATAATACGTTCGGTTTGGACTTATTGTACTCTCACCGCTCTGAGATGGAGAAGTCAGAGCCATCGTCATACAAGCCATCAACAGATAGTTCACCCTACATCTCTTACAAGTTACACCCGGATGCCTGTGGCAAACAAATGTTGACACGACATGTTTGCGAACGCCGCGATTAAGCCGCGTACACACTACACGACATGGGGTCAAGTTGGAAGCAGCTGGAACATGACGATGTGATGCATTTTTAGATGAGCTATTCAAAATTGGAGCAGGCGTCCCAATACTGCGCGCAGTAAGTCTGCCAATTTATTATGTCGTAAACAAAATAATATTTTGAAATAAAAATTTTGAATAGTTCACCAAAAAGTTTCTATTAATATATTTCAGAGGTAACACTTCTTTTTACCTGTCATGAAAAAAATTAATATAAAATCTTCCCAGAAGATGATAAAAATAAGGAGCGTCTCGTCGTCTATATTTTGGGTTTCTATATAAATTTTGACTATTGTGAAAAACTATATATTTCATTGTTCTGTATCATGTCTAAAAGCCATGTCGGTTAGTGTGTACACGGCTTAGCGGGGGATTTATATTATGTTTCAACAGAGTCCCCCGAGTACAAGCATTAGTTTTACTACGGGTCTACCTTACAGCGTTGTAAGTTGTAAACCTTATAAAATACTTTTACGATTAACTAAGTACTATAATAATCTGTAAAATGACAAAGTATTATTTCGGTGTGATAAAGGTCACTTTATAAATCAGCGTGACGAGGCGACACGATGCTTTTAAATGAGCCATTCCAAATTGAACTTTATTTTACATAACAAGATACACTTAAATTGACTAGCCTGCGGTGTACAGCTGCCTGTTCCTTTGAATGGCTCTTTGAAAAAGCAAAGCGAAGCTTCGTGACGTTGCAATGTAAGCAATGTAAATAATTCGTAGAGATAAACTACGATAACATGGCGCGCCCCTCCAAAATTCAAAACGTTTGAAGTGCGTTGTCTTGCGCGGTCGGCTAGTAATGATTAGTTGGCAATGACTTAAGAAACAGTGAAATATTACGAGTACTGTTGATTGGTTGAAATTTGAATACTTACGTTACATACAAACTCTTTCATAAGGATGTGAGTTGTGACTACACACATTGAAACAGTAATTTGGAGGGGCGCGCCATGTTATCGTAGTTTATCTCTAACGGATTAACATAATTTGTTCGGGTTATGCTAAGCCCACCCAACACATCACGACTACTATATGAAAGGACATAACGCGACGTCATCTGCGTATGAATTTCTCCGATACATTTTTACTGTAGCAAATCCCATTATTTTGAGGAAGAACATTGAATTACGCCCGGAGGAGTAAGATTCGAGATTGCGTTGTAGATCAATAACAGCCTACGTGGTATGTACATAAACTTCACACAATATGAGTTACATTTCAGGGAATCCAATTTATAAGCAGAGCCAAGACTTTTCTTTACCGCTTCTTAATAGAATCAACAATCAAATATGTACGGAGTTGATATGGGCGTTCTATAATAATATGAAGTCGACATTCGACTGATGGCATGTCTATTCCATACATTTTGTTCAATATATATATAATTACAAGTCCTGACTGACTGACTGATTCATCATCGCTAAGCAAAAACTGTTAGAGCTACAGTCACGAGATTTGGTGAGTAAGGTTGTTTTATAAAGTAAACACTCAGTAAGAAAGGAATTTTGGAAATTTTAACCCAAAGGGGGTGAAATAGGGGTTGAAAGTTTGTATGAAAGTCCGTCACTTCTTGAGTTAGAAACATGAAACTTTATTTTTGGGCTATTGATTAAAAATTAATGGATACGTATTTCAGCGTTTTTGGAAATTCTACCCCCAAAGGGGTGAAATTGGGGTTGAAAGTTTGAATGAAAGTCCGTATCATTACTAAATTTAAGTAAGAAACATGAAAGTTTATTGACGTTTACGTTTGACGTTTGCTTAGATAGGGTCCTGTTTTTACCCTTTGTATAAGGAACCACAAAAAGGGGAAAACTATCCCTCTTTTTTATAATACTATGTTAACGCGGTCGAAGACGCGGGCAACAGCTAGTTTAACAAAAAATTAGATCAATTTTCCCATTATAGAAAGTTCTTGCTAGAAAGAGGTCCCATGCGAGTTTTATACATGCCAGTTCTAAAAAACTGGCATAAAAACTTATTGCCACGTTGGTTACAAAATTCGTGCACTGTGGTAGGCCGACACGTACGACAATAATAATATTATTATTAATCTTAAAACATTCTGTAGTCAAATACGTGTAGGAATACCATACAGTTTTGGATTTACAAATGTTTTGGCGCAATAGCTATTGGTTTGAAAAAATGTAAAGACTTTTGGGTAGTTCTCCCAAACAATTTCCCCGTTTCTTCAAACGATGAGTACCTGCAGAACCGCGGGTTTCAGAGCTATTTGTTATTTGTACTTCCCTTAAAGCTCGGTCCCTCAGCCTACTTATAAGCCCAATTGACTCATGTTTATCGATCGCTACGATTCCCTAACCCAGGGATTGCGAACCTTTTCCACCAAGGTGCAATTTTCAGCAGTAACTTGACGCCACGTGCTAAGAAGCAAGATGTTTCATAGTTATTCCGATGTCTATTGAATTTGTTGCCCCGGGTAGTGAATCTATAGCTTTTGAATTTCTTAGTTTAATAATAATCATGCTAATTTCGTGATATTGCTGGATTTAATGCGCGCGAACGAGCGGTTAAGCCGTTTCCGCGCGTTTGGACGGACGCATACAAATCGAGCCTAAGCGGACCTCTAGACCTACAATAATATTAAACTATATTTCATGGAACAACTTATTTGGCAATAAGATTAAAAGGCGGGGAAAATTAACCCTACACGGTTAGGTCAATAATATTGCAAAATACGTGATATTGCGTGTTAAAATAATTGATCGTAAGCGCCCGCTAAGAGGTGTGCCCAAAACATTGCTGTGCCATAGGTTTGTTATCCCTGGCCCTCCTCCCTACCCTCGGTATTTACCTACCGTGCCCCACAATCCGCCACTCATGCTCGCCGGATATTTGACCAGGGGAACACGAATTTGTATTTAAATACCTTTGCAGACATCGAAATCTACTATAGAACTGTAAAGGTGCCGGTTGACAGCGGGCGACATGAAGCGGCAGCAGACGAAGTGTCGTCGCGACACTACTGGTTTCTATGTATTTCTACGAAAAGTGTCGCTAACTTCGTGTCATTAGCTGCGGACAGTATTTCATGTGCCCAGGCTAATATATTTTTACATTCGCTTCATATGCCTAGTGCTTCATGCTTAAAACGATAACATTGGACGATCTGCGTGTATCGTCCAATGGTATCGTCTCATAGCACGAAGCTTCGTGAGGACAGACGCATGTGCAGCCGCGGCAATAGAAATTCATAGAAGCCAGTAGTGTCGCGACGACACGTCGTTTGCGGTTCTTTTATGTCGCCCGCTGCCAACCGGCACGTTACTGCATAGAACGGTAACTCTCATACATATTTTGAGCCTTTGTAAACATCGAAGACCGCTTTCGTAATTGGTAGCCAGGGCAACGAAAATTGTATGATCGACCCGGATTTGAATGTAGCCAACTCTCCACAGTTACCATTCTATAGTATTTATTATTCATAGTATTCAAAGGATGTTAAATTTTTGGTCAAAGCAAAACTCACGAGATCTTATCGTAGAATCAGAAAATGGACAAAAACATGTCACTCAATTTTTGGACGCTTCCGTTTTCTAACGTTTACTTTCTACCTGTTGTAGCAACTATTATTGTATAATATGTTGTTCCCCAAAGGTAAGTCAATACTCATTTTAATACTATCTAGGGCTACCTAATACCTAGGTAGCCTAAGTAAAGTGCATCATAAGGAATAATGACATACATCACCGTATTTTCGCTGTAAATAAGTATATTGATTTTCAATGTTTACGCTGTATTGCATTAGTATAACTAGTTTTAATGCTTGCAGTTTAATATTCTAATATTTAAGTCACAATTAAATATTAATGAATCTATTATAATTTAACGACCAATATTATGATTTAAAATTACGAATGCGAAACAAAGCAGACTGTTAGTTACGTTTTCATCATAAAACCGATGAACCCGCATGAAATTTTGTACTTTTAGTCCCGAGACAGAACATTATGATAGATTTAATCAAGAAAAATATACGTTCCCAGCATTTTAGGTACATGTCAATCATTATTATAAAATATATTGAAGGTAGGTGTTTTATAAAAAAGAATAAATCAGTCTTGGCCTAACGCTCGTCTTTGATTTACGTGTCCCATCTAACATGACAAGCATGACAAACTTATTTCAGACCAACGTAGTTACAGTATAAAAATCTAGTGTGGTATAAAAATAAGATTACATATTTAACTTCAATACCGTCATGCAACAATGTAAAAACACTAAATAACTTATCATTAATTTTAAAATACAACACCATCCACTATTCTGTGTCAATCAAGTAACGCTTAACCCCCAATCAGGCGCCATGGTCTATAAGACCCCGCATTATTTTGTACGTAATATATAACCGGCGTGCAAGCCGTGCCGTGACGCCGTGACGTAACGTGACGAGCGTGATCCAGCGGAATAGCGTGACAGACGTGACAACATTGACGCAACTTTAACATTAAATTAAGCTAGGAAGTCCAAACTCAATGATTTATAGTTCAAATCTTTGTGAGATATGGTTACTCTTAAAGGGAAATATTTAATTGAGATGATCCTATACTTGATGCTTAAATTATTATAGAAGATTAGTTATAACTTGCATGTAGTTAGTTGGGAAAATAGGAACTAGGAAAACACTATGACAACTGAGAGCACCTCTTAAATATTCATTTTATGCTGTTCTTAGTATTTGAAATTATAGCGGCAACAGAAATTAATAATTTGTAAAAATTTTGACTTTCTAGTCATCGCGGTTCTTTATATGTAGTCTGAAGACAAATAGATGGACAGACGGACAGAAAGCGAAGTCTTAGTAATAGTCTCCCTTTTACTTTTTGGATATGGATCCCTAAAAATTAGTAGATTAAAAGATTGTTACTTTTTAACGAAAAATTACGTCTCAGGTAAGCAGAGGTCAGGCCTTTAATAAAATCGTGGATTGTTCTAGCTCGGTTTACAGCCGCCATTTATGAAACAACATAATAGAATGTTGAGGCTATAAGCGGATGACCGTTAAACTTTACTGGGCTCTTACAAAGTTGTTAAACTCTAATTAATATTATTACTGGTTGGCCTCGTAACGGTTCATTTTAAACGTCGTTATATTGTTTGATCCCTATTTCCTTTACGGGTTCCTTGTTACACTGTAATATAGTTGACAAACAAGCACACAAAATCGTTTTAGTACCGACTACCGTCTTCGTACCAGGAAAAGTGTTTTTGCCTTCGATAGAAGACAATAATTAATTAGTCTCATATTATATTGGACCGATGAAATATAGGCTTCAGTTTCTGTCATAAAAACGTAATTATGGCGACTAAAATTGTTTGACCGACCCGAGTATGACAATCCAGGCGCGCATATTTTATACGCCTAAATGGTGAGAAATAATGGAACCATTTTTTAACTTAATTTAATTGACTTGTTTGTTTTGTATACAGGTTTACTTTGGGCAAGACGGCTTTTAGACTGCGAGTATGACAATCAACTCAGACATAAATTTGTACGTCTAGGTGTGCATTTCGGTGACATTTCATGGAATTATTTCTTTTGGCTCATTTTGTGGATTAATATTCTTTAACCAAAAAAGAGTTTTTATATTTTGTTTTTGTAAGTTCAACGATCACTCCACCGATGGTGGACTAATCTTATATCTTTAAACGAGCAATATTTGTATATATATAAATATATAATTGGAATCTCGGAATCGGCTGCAACGATTTTCATGAAATTTAGTATATAGGGGGCGATAAATCGATCTAGCTAGGATTAATTTTTAGAAAATGTCATTTTATCCGTGTTTTATCGAATACCGAGCGAAGCTCGGTCAAATAGCTAGTTTTCATTATATACAGGGATATTATATGTTGGATAACAGGGTTTTTACAAAAGGACTAATCATTGAGCCTGGCCGCTTAAAACTAGTGTAATAAAGTGAAAGCGAAGCGCGGTGCGTACCTAACTCACCGTCGTGCATCGGATCGATGGTGTGTATCATGAGCTGCAGCAGACCGTGTCGGAACTTGGCCGCGGGCGGCGCGGGCTTGCTGGGCCCCGCCGCCGTCGGGGGGTTAGTCCCGACTGATGTCTCGCTGGATGTCGTGGCGTTCCCGTGCTGGAATAAAAAGGCTTATGAGTGGGATATAACAAGAGCGTTAATATGCAGGGTGTATGAAAACTGGAATAATAGGGTTGATGAGTGACCAGCGGGCCTAGACAAGCGGGAAGCGATTATCGTAAACGCTAACACTACAAAATTTATGGGATTTGACATTAGTATTCGCTAGCGAAGCACTGACCTCCAATATACAGCGTACTATAATGGAGGTCAGTATAGCGAAGCGATAACTTATGTCAAATCGCATACATTTTGTGGCGCGTTTTCGATAATCGCTTGCCACTTCTATGGCTGGTACAGAAATGCTACACAAACAACATACTATAATTATTAAGCAATGCATAGCTAATTTTATCGCAGGCTATGAGTGCGGCAACCGAATCAAGAAATTCCGTGACGAAAAACACCTAACATTCGTCTAACGTCGTTTCAGTTCGGCAGACTTCGGTTCGGTGTGGCTCGGGGTGTGGTGCTCGCCGCTGTTGCCAGACTTCGGCATGGTGTTTGTGTGCATGCGACTAGACGTATGCGAATTATAATTGCATTAGTTGATAAAAATGCTATAAAATAGATTTACCGCGGCAGTCCACGAGTGCCACTCGGTTTTTTATGCTGCTTGCCTAGAATGGACGTTAAAACGAGTCATGGCAATTAAACAGCACTTTGTTCACCAGTCTAGACACTGTCTGCCAGTAGATATGGATCTACTGGCAGAGAGAGTGGCAAGCATGTGCTTGCCAATCTATTTATCTAGATTCTAGCGTGTAGGGTCTTACAGACACGCAGAATATCTATACTCACTAAATTTGTAGTCAGAACATCTGTTCTGTAAAAACCCGCTAAATCTGTAGATTAATAAAGAAAATTGTTTTTCTCAATTTTCACCTAATGTCACTAAGTTTTTCACGAGTATGCAGAACCAATACTTAGGGCCTATTTCACCACTTCCTGATAGGTACCTAATAGGCTATCCACCACATAACTTGACAGGTGAAGTATGGAGAATCTGTCAAAAAAGTTGTGGATAGCATATTCGGCACTTTATCAGGAAGTGGTGAAACAGGCCCTTAGTAGATATATTTAAAATGTTTATTTTTGTCCCGCATTTTCAGATAGGCGTGAAGTGTGAACACATCCTTAGGTTTATACTTTATAGATTGTTGAGTGTGCCAAAGAAAAACTTAAAAAACATAACTCCCCTCGTACTCCCCTTAAGAAGAAAGAACAAAACGCAAGTCTGCAGACTTTCAACTAATAATATTAATTATTAATGCAGAACACTTGGTAATGAGCTAAGCTATTGTAATCACTTGGCTAAGCTCTGAGGAGCGGCTAATTGTACCGAGGTACTTTCGCGATGATTAAAATCTTTTATGTATTTTTAATTTGTGTTTTCTTATTTTTTTCTACATTATGACGCTGATGTGTCTGTGGAATAATTAAAAAGTTTTTTATATAAGACTTGGAATCGTACATTATTATTATGAGAGCCAGCAGGCGTAGGATGGTCACCATAGAAACGGTTTCTTTCTACGGAAGAATAGACAAAGTGACAGTTAGAAAAATATTAATTTCACTACCACAAGACGTATGCGCACTACAAAAATTAAGCAGTGAGCATACAACGCCGTATATGTCAGAAGAGATGACATATATCCATAAACATGCTTGAAGTTGAGAAATAAAATTGTCAAATTATAATAACATATTTTAGCTTAGATTTGTATGTGTTTCTCTTTACTAACCTGTGGTTAATGTAACCGCATACTCGCAAATATTTTGGCCGAAATAAGAACTACCGTCACCATATTGTTAAATGTCACTGTCATTCGTAGGTGTTTTGAATCCATGCGCCCATAAGAACGCCATCAAAACCGCCATTATAGGTCTACACAATTTTTATTCTATCACCGCCATTATAGACACCGATATATAACCCCCAAACGCGATTTTATCTAATAACCCGCGTCGGGCGCGCTAACTTCGTTACTCACTTTGACAGTGACACCTCTTACACTGACGGCGCCTGTCACTTTACACTAAGTAAGGCGAGAGGTTCTATCGATAGATTTTAATTTTAGTGATGTGACGTTTAACCGGTACCTACTTTAACTTAAGCACCTACAATAAATACAAATTAATGTTTGTCAAGAAATCTTTCTGTCTATTAACAGTAAAATCCTATTAATAAAATTCTGTAAAGTACATTGTAAATATCTATATGTAATGGCTACAAATACTGTTATTGCGAAAATGTGTTTGCTTGTCTGTCTGTTACCTCGTCACGGAATAAGCCGTCATTAATTTTGATGTGATTTTAGGTGGAAATAATTTAAATTTCAGGAAAGGAAATAGGAAAGTTTTTATATGCGGTTTCTGTGCGATGGCGCGGGCGTAACGAAGTTGCATACAAATATATCTAGTTATTCAATAATAAAATACGATCACCAAAACCCTTGACATTTTAATCACGACAGTAAATTAATTATGAAATATTTTTTTCCAATAATAGAGTATTAAACGAATTAGAATATTACGGGTGATAATTTTACGGACAGATTATCCCGGAATTTGGGTCAAGTGACGGGAAAATAAGAGCGTTTACGGACTGAGCACTGTCCGGAGTCCGGACACGTCACGCCAGTGTCACACACGATAAACCCTATTGAGACAAAATGGAAAGAGTTCCGTTTCGTCACGAGATAATGAAATTCCAATTTTGATCATATTATTTTTTATTTTGTTTTAGTAGTATTTCGTTTTGAAGAGAAAGTTTTTGAAATAATAACGTCAGAAAGAATGTACTTCTCTGAAATGAAGCGCAACTTAACAAAACCTAACAATAAAAAATTGATGAACAAAACCACAGATTACTAAATAGTAATTATTATACGTAAACAAAACTTCATGAATGATTCGTTTAAACTTATATGTTTTCTATCTCAAAGTACTCAATAGAAATTAATAAATTGTGTTAAGTTATATTTTGCTTTGTTGTCTACACCCGCGTTCTATTAATGGGAAATAAGAACAACATTTGTATACAAAACAATGTAATAATAACGAAAGGTTTCAAAATGGACAAAACTCCACGCGGCGGGCGGCGAATTTCGCACATAAATATTATATATAAGGAGACCACCGAGTGTGAGTTTGCACACTTTTGAAAACACCACAGGCTTGTCCGTTTGTCCATATCCGCCGTTAACGGGACGCCAACGACAAAAATTCAAATAAAATGCCACTTTATGGCCTAGGCTTTAGGTTTCATTTTGCTCTACGCCACTACAAAGCACCGGTTGCTGGTCGCTAGACCAATGTCGGTTATAGGTTTAATTTTCAAACCTATAACCTAGGCCGCTTGCTGCGAGGATTAAAAAGGTAAATATACCACCTTTTCACTACTCGCAGCAAAGGTGTTAAACAAAGGGTGTGAATGGTTCGCTGTGAAAGTAGCAGCGTTGATTGAGTAACTTTTTTTACTTTTGTATGGCAAAATCACAAAAAATTTGCTCATATAAATCACAAAAATATGCTCTTTCAGCGCTGATACTTATTCATTGGACTCAATTTAAGGGATACATACACACTCTAAAGTATTACACTTTGTACAAAAATTCACGTCCCTTATTAGAGTACTTCATAACGAAGCGTTTCTCCCAATTAGTGATATTAAACAACAACCTTTTGTTGGCAACACTATTAATTATTAATACAGCATTTATGAGGGACAACGGTCAGAACGTGGTCAGAAGACACCCCAATATAGCCTAGGTAGCCTAAGAGCCATTTTATCTGAATGTTTGTCGGTGACGTCCCTGTGACGGCGGCAGTGGACCAACGGCAGAGAGATTTGGTAGAAAGTGGGTCGGATTTTGTACAATCCTTAAATTTTATACACTCGTTATCTCAACAAATAGAGGTGTTTATACGCTTTCAATTTATGATAATACCGACAAACTACTCGGACGCTTTAAAAATTCTGCAAATTTTCTAGGACGTTTTAAAACATAAACATAAAGTTAAGGCACAAGTTGGAACCGAGCGACACGCGATAACTGCAGACGACGTGTCGTCGCGATACTACTGGTTTGTATGTATTTCTATGAAACACCCTCCGCAGCTAGCGACACGAAGCTAGCGACACTTATTCATAGAAACCAGTAGTGTCGCGACGACATGTCGTCTGCTGCCGCTTCATGTAGCCGGCTTCCAACTTGTACCTTAAAATACCGCTTTGACTGCAGCATGTATGTATGTGTGCTCACTCACGATTTGGCGATGCTTTAAAGACCTATGATGAAAGTTTCATTTTCTACCGACATTGGTCTAGCGACTCACGCCGCTACTTTGTAGTGGTGTAACGCAAAATGAAACCTATAGATTAGTTCGTAAAGTGGCATTTTATTTGAATTTTGTCGGATCGGAAAGCCACTTTACACTTATAATGTGCTTAATGATAGCACATAAATAAAAACTTTAAAGCAATTACGCAACCAGAACGGTTTACAACTGCAGAACTGGGATGGAATGCCAAAGTTTTAATGGGAGCAATGTCATAATTTAAAAGGCATTATTTATTCCTTAAATCTCTTGATTGTGATAAAAATATAATGGCATTATGATTACTAGCTACCTATATGACCAAGCTTCGCTCGGTATTAAAAAAATTCGAAAAACACACATAAAATGACATTTTATGAAAATGATTCCTAGCTAGATCGATTTATCACCCCCGAAAACCCCTGTATACTAAATCTCATGAAAATCGTGGGAGCCGATTCCGAGATTCCAATTATATATATATATATATATAATAATATATACAGTGTGTTAGTGTAAACACCGTTGTCCTTGAAACTACCAAATGAACCCGTCATAATGAACAACTTTTTCTATGAGAACAATGCTGGGAACTAAAAAAAAATGGCGTCTTCTGCATACCCATATAGTACGGTTTTTTAAATTGATAAAGGAATTAAAATAATATCTACACTCAGAATAATTAAATAACACAAACTATAATATGGAAGTTATCGCAAATCACAAAAATAAAATATTATGAAGATTGAAAATTTCAAAATGAGTTTGACTGTGCATAAAATTTAAATTTAGAATTTAGAATGCTACTTACTTTTCAGCTAGTCAGGTCAGACAAGAGTCAAGACATAATTTACTCATAAAATAATAATCTTATACAGCGTGTAACAAAACTAAGTGATAATACTTTAGGATGTGTTCCTCGTAGACTGTAGTGAGTTCACTGTGAAAGTAACATCACTGAAAGACCAAAATTTTTTTCTTCACTTATGTATGAGGAAACTGGTGACGCTCGGGCCCATGCTCATATAAAAGTAAAAAAAAACCCGTCTCTCTACAAGGAACACGTACACACTCTAAAGTATTATCACTTAGTTTTGTCACACACTGTATGTTAGTTATAAACCGTACTCCTCCGAAACGGCCTCATTGATTTTTATATTATAAGTATTATGCATATTCAGTAGGTCTGAGAATCGGCTACTGCATAGACTAAGAAAATAGTATGTCTGGTCTCTGGGCTACTGGCTACTTTTATATTGATGAGTGTATATTTTGTTGAATAAATAATAGTAAATTACTACAACTCGAGAGTGTCGACGACCATTGCGACGGGCTAGCGACGAACGTTGCCATGGTGCCATACCAGTGCCATACTTATTAATCACCTCACTAAAATACTTTATATGGCAAAAGAACGTTTGCCGGGACAGCAAGTATTATTATGAAACTTAATACAAATTTTTCGAAACATGAACATCCCTTCTTACATCGCACCGCGCACGTCTGCGTCATACGGAGAACACTTCCCCAAAATGTTCAGTCTCTACGATCAGTGGTTTTATCGTAATTCCATTTTAATATCTAATAATTGCTTTAACCCTAGATTTCGCCTAAAACACAGGGTAAACTAATTCTGGCAACACTGTAAACTAATACCTCACCATGACGTATATTAATTATTAAGTAAGTAAGTATTATGATTATTATGATTATTATATTATGTATATTTTATTATAAATTAAATAGATTAGTAAAAGTGTAACTTCATTTCTTATAAAAAAATATTTTTAAATTTTTGGCACTTTACACAATCTTTTGTGCATAAAATTAAATCCCAATCAAAAAAAAAAAAAAAAAACGCCAATTCGTACAGGAATAATTAATTTTGAATTTCGAACACCAATATTTTTTTAACAATTTGATGACAAAATATAATGTAAAGCCCTCCATTCAAGACAATCTTTCTAAATTCTACAAAAGTATGAGAAAACAATAATATCATAATAACAATAAGTTGTTACAAATATATAGTTATTATTTAGATTTAACAACTAATTGTTACGATAGTATAATAGGCTTCATAAGTTGCAATTTCGATTGTTAATCTAGATAATTTACAAATAGAATGAGATCGCTTTATCGTGAATAGTGGCTTTATTTCATAATCAAAAGAGTATTTACTCAAATGAGCTCTAATGGCTGGCTTACACGTATTATAGTTAACTAAATTTTTACTTAATTTTAAGTTATCAATTGCATGACAAATTTAGGAGCAAGTAGCATGTTCAAATTTAGTGAAGTAATTATAAAGTCAAGAGTTAAAATCTAGTTGACTACTTATCTAATTAATACGTGTAAACCAGCCATAACTTGCATGGCAAAAATAGAGTACACAGATTATGTCTATCGTGGCAAAAAGCAGTGATTGGCGTCTCTAACTCTCTGCGTCGCTGCAAGCCGCTGCTAAACGTTGTACGACTTTTAAGGATAAATTTCAACAAACTATGAATTACATCTTCCATAAAATACATCAAATAATAATGATGCGAATTTTCGAGCAGATTGGACTAAGGAATCGAGTTGTCCCATACTAACTTCATCCCCCCTTTTCACACCCTTAGCAGAGGAATTTCTAAAAATCCCTTCTTATCGCACGCCTACGTTATACGAAGAACACTCCCTCCAAATTTCAAGTATTTACAACCACTGGCCGTGGCGTGATTCCATTTTCATGTCATTCAGGACAAAGCCTTTTATATAATGATATAGATAATGATAAACACGTTATGCAGTGATTTAGTAAAAGAAAAAATATTTTGTATCTAGTACACGTGGTATATCAAATATAATCTTCCATACCTATGGACAATTAATCAATCAAGAACAGATCAAGAAAAACGAATAGCATATCAGTCACGACACGAATTTCGCGTTATGGACTTTTTGCGATTGCCAGAACGCGTCGTGGCCGTTTTCATTAGAGCCACGTCGCGAATTTCGCGTCGTGGCTGTTTCACTGTGACCACAACGCGTTGTGAGCCTTTTTTTCGCTCATTGAGCGATTTCGGTCTTTGAGCGTAACATATATATAAGAATTGCTCGTTTAAAGATAAAAGATTTTTGAAAACATTAAGGTTTTCAAAAACCTCAATCCCTCATCACCATGTTCTTAGCCGTGGTTAAGAACATGGTGATGAAGCTTAAATTACTGTAAGAAACGGTCTTCAAAAATAATGATAATGCCATTATATTTTTATGATAATCAAAAGATTAGGAATATTTTTTTAAATAGTCCCGTGGGACTACTCACAAAATGTTATACGACAACAGTCTACACAATATAGAGCCATTATTTTAATGAAAACGAACAAAGCGGAGTATTAGTGGTTGCTAAGTATAGTTTCATAATGGTTCTTTAAGTTGCAATTCTGGCCATTATGAAATACTAGATGACGCCCGCAACTTCGTTGCGCTAATTTTCGTTTTCTTATCCAGGATAAAATGTACCCTATGTCCTTTTCCGGGATTTAAAGTATCTTGAAACAGCAAAATCGGTTTAGCGATTCGGGCGTGAAGAGGAAATAGACAGACAGGCACACTTTCGCATTTATAATATTAGTATGGATGACGTCACAACCTACAGTAATAATTTATGTTCCGCGGTCTTGCATTTCTATAATGACGAGTTATTTGAATTGAAAATAAGTTTAACGTATAATAGTTGTATTGTATAATACCGTTGTTAAGGTTAGCGTTATTGTTTATGCAAACTTTTATTGCTGTACGAATACGGACTGAGCTTAATTAATCATTGAAAAATTCAAAACACTGTGGTATAATATTAACTCAGGTGTCGTGATGGACAGGTATCATTTTATGACTGCAAACGGTGCCTGGATGATTCGTAAAAAATCACGGACAAAATCTTGTCGGTCTATCTTGTAAAAATTACTTTCTTTACATTCAATACTTTCGTTTTTAATTATAATTATATGACGCCCGCAACTCCGTTGCCCAGAAATTCCGTTTACTACAGGGGAACTGTACATTTTTCCGACATAAAAACTAAAAACTATGCTATCAATATCAAAGCGCACGGAAGTGTCTTGGTATATATTATGACTATGTCCTTTCTCGGGTCTCAAAGTATCCCCATACCAAATTTCAGCAAAATCGGTTCAGGGATTTGGGCGTGAAGAGGTAACAGACAGACAGACGGACAGACGGACAGACATAAAGACACACTTTCGCATTTATAATATTAGTATGGATGGAAGTATGGAAGTATGGAAGTATGGATGAAAGTATGGATGTTTTAGCTAGCATACGTATACATATAGCTATACGTACAGACCGACGACGCCATTAATACATGTTACGGTCTAGTCCTGATGTATGGCGGCGTATTACTCACGACTCAGGTGAGCTCCGAGCCAACCTGTGGTGATTTTTTCCTAACAATACGTGTAAAGTAACATATTTGTCAATCTTTTACTTGTAAAACCATTATTTGTTATCTTTTAAAGTTTAAAAGAGTAGCTGCCCAGGTAAAATAAAATCTAATGGTACTGTACTTTATTCGCGAATAAAAGACACAATATAAATCCGACTTTGTAGAATTTGAACCAAAATCAGTACTTTAATTTAATGCACGGTAAAAATATTAATGTACTAGATGTCCCGGTGAATTTCATGTCATTTTCCCCCTAATATAAACCTGCTCTGATTTCTGCGAAATTAGTTTAGCCGTTCTCGAGTTTAAGCGAAACTTAACAAAATTAAGAAAAAAAAATACGTCTGTAATTGATACATTTAGTATTTATCTTCCTTTTTATTTTAACTCAAAGTATGTCACTCAATTTTTATTTAAAATCAGTTAAGCGTATATTTCCGTTCATGCGATTATTTGGCGTCGAAACAAATATACAGAAAGACAAAACTATTTACAATATGAAATATGGAAGTAGATTCATGGATTTTACAATTATAATTCACACAAACCAAATTGAAAAGGTCTTCACAAGGATGGGATACTAAAATTTAATACTCAGGAGTCTGTGTGGTAGCGATAACCATAATATTACTGCCAACTGCACTATAGCCTTTTGAAGTGCTGTATACGTTTATGCTGTACAGTATACTCTGTATGGTATTTAGCAATCCTGTATTATAGTTTAATTTTAATTCATTTTCATCATATTTTTTTTCATAAAAAGCGTCCGTGGCCTAATGTGTAGACGTTTAGTTTGCACTCGTAGAGTGTGCAGATGGATCCCGGATGGGGGCGTGTACCAATGAGACATTTTCTGATCTCAAATACTTATTACGGACGGACGGATCGTGAGGAAGCCCGCACATGGTTGGTCCCAGACGTAATGACTAGTTCTTTCCTCTGGACTAGGCCGGAGAATGCCGTATGTGCTTGGGCAGCCATACGGACATTTAAATCTTGTCCCAGGTACTATACAGTATTTGAAGAGTGGCTACTCTTCACCTACAACGGATACAAAGGCCTAGTGATCGACTCATTTTTATGTAAACTAACACAAGGGCCATTTGTCTGTTTATTTTTATGTTTGTCCGCGCATTACGTTGTAACTACTAAACCACTGAATATTGGAAATTAAATTTAACGAGTGACCTAGTACATGAAGAGCAACATAACAAAACAAAAATATTAAAATATTCGAAGAAGAAGAAGAAGGATATTAAAAGATATGTAATGTATGTAATATGTATGTATGTAATATGATCAGAAACAGTAAGTTTGTAGTATTAAGGTATTGTATAGTTTTTAAGCGCGGTCACCGAACCAAGAAATTCCGTAACGAAAATAAACCTAACACGCATCGTCTAACTCTAACGTCATTTCAGTTCGGCAGACTTCGGTGTTTGTGTGCGTGCGACTAGACGTATATGTGTAGACTAGCTACTGCCAGCTATGCAACAGCTTTACCGCGGCAGTCCTCGAGTGCCACACGTATTTTTTAACAAATAGTGTAAAACTAATTAATTTTTCGTTTCCCTGCCGTATCTGTATAAACCCCGGAAGCTGGACACAAATTGAGTGCAAAAACCGAACAAAAGGTCTAATCAAACATTTGTATGTGGTACGTGTGCTCACATAGACTTGGGAACATGTAGACATGCCAGTCGAAAATTTGATTTATGACAATAGGTACGTATAATAGCTCCCACACCAGTTTCGATGACGGTGGCCGGTTTCATTGAAACCAGACCAGCTACGCAGGAGTAATTTTATAGTGCCCAAGTGTGTGCGCAGTACACAAGAGCACTCTCTATTCCTTTACTCTCATAACCCAGTGGGACGGCAGACCGACACGACTGGCGAGAGATCAGGCGCAGGACCGACTTTTACATGCCATCCGACGCATGGATCATCTTACTTGTCAGACAATCAGGTGATCAGCCTGCATTGTCCTAACCAAACATGGAAATAACATGTTTCCAACGCGGGAATTGAACCTACGACCTCCGAGTCAAGAGCCGAGCTCTGAACCACTGGACCACGGAGGCGTTATTTAGTATATTTAGTAAACAAAATACTATAAAAACATAGTTTTTACTTTCATAATTTAAAACAGGTAATCATCAGTACTCATACAACCTACAGTATTGAAAGTGATTATTGAAATTTTGTTTGTATATCTTTTAATCAAATTTTAGCAGCGTTTCTTTTAGTAGAAGTTCATAAAGGCAATAAAAAATGCGGTTTCCGTGTCTATAGTAAGCGTAATATTTTTTGTGGTCGCCTCCGTGGTCCAATGGTTTAAAGCGCGGCTCTTGACTCGGAGGCCGTGGGTTCGATTTCCGCGTTGGAAACATGTTATTTCCAAGTTTGACTAGGACAATGCAGGCTGATCACCTGATTGTCTGACAAGATGATCCATGCGTCGGATGGGTATGTAAAAAGTCGGTCCTGCAGGCTGCACCCGATCTCTCGCCAGTCGTGTCGGTCTTCCATCCCACTGGGTTATGAGAGTAAAGGAATAGAGAGTGCTCTTGTGTACTGCGCACGCACTTGGGCACTATAAAATTACTTATGCGTAACTGGCCAGATTTCAATGAAACCGGCCACCGTCACCGAAACCGGTGTGGGAGTTATTAATATTTTTGTGTTCAGCGTTTGAGCTTCACTTAGCAAGTCATAGAGGTGCTACGGCGGGGTACGAAGCTACGAGCCACCTATGGGGAGATATTATTTTTAACCGACTTCCAAAATATGACAGAGGGAGGTTATTATTTTTATTTCTTGTATGTTATGTCAACCAATTACGTTTTTTTTTCTAAAATTTTTCTCTTTCTTCGATTCTCAAAATAGACTTATTAAAAAAAAATTACTAAAAAGTTTTATTAATATTATATAATATGAAAACATTATTAGTAAGGAGCGGTTTATGCGACTTGCGAAAAATTTAAAAACAAACCACTATAGCTTTGAAAATATTGATTTTAAAAGATGTCACTCATATATTTTATGCGTACGTACTATTTATTTATGCAATATACATTTTTCTCCAACACTATTCTTTTTAGTCGACATAATATGTTTCTGTGGCACGTCTAGATTGTCCATATCTATGGTTCAACCAATGTGGTTAATTTCAGAGGGTATCGAATGCCGCGGTCATCGGATGGCCGGGCGGGGGCGGGGAATGGGGGAAGGGCGCCAATTGTTCCATTTATATTCACTGATACGCGGTAGAGAAAGGTGAGTTATGTATATCGCGACACGAGAATTTTATACAGGATGTAACAAAACTAAGTCATAATACTTTAGGATGTATATTATGTATTCCTCGTAAAGAGTTTATTGTGAAAGTAGCAGCGCTGAAAGACCTTTTTTTAATTTTGTATGAGGAAGAGCCCCAGCGTCACAAGTTTCTCCATATAAAAGTGAAAAAATTGATCTTCCAGGGCTGTTACTTTTACAGATCTAAAGTATTATCACTTAGTTTTGTTACACGCTGTTTATCGCGACACGAGAATTTTATATAATATTGTTAGTTCCCTTATTCCCTTCCCCTTCCTTATCCCTTTCCCTATTAGTCTTAGCATAATAAAATATACCTTTAGCCTTTCTCGATAAATGTGCTATCTAAAACTGAAATAATTTTTCAAATCGGATCAGTAGTTCCTGAGATTAGCGCGTTCAAATAAGTCCTTTCAAATAATTTCCCCCGTTTTTTCCACATTTTCCTCTATTTCTTCGCTACTATTAGTTTTAGCGTAATAAAATATAGCTTCTATCCTTTCTCGATAAATGGGCTATCTAACACTGAAATAATTTTTTAAATCGGATCAGTAGTTCCTGAGATAAGCGCGTTCAAATAAGTCCTTTCAAATAATTTCCCCCGTTTTTTCCACATTTTCCTCTATTTCTTCGCTATTATTAGTTTTAGCGTAATAAAATATAGCCTCTATCCTTTCCCGATAAATGGGCTATCTAACACTGAAATAATTTTTTAAATCGGATCAGTAGTTCCTGAGATTAGCGCGTTCAAATAAGTCCTTTCAAATAATTTCCCCCCGTTTTTTTCACATTTTCCTCTTTTTCTTCGTTCCTATTAGTCTTAGCGTGATAAAATATAGCTTATAGCCTTTCTCAATAAATGGACTATCTAACACTGAAAGAATTTTTCAAATCCGACTGGTAGTTCTTGAGATTAGCGCGTTCAAACAAACAAACAATCTAACAAACTCTTCCGCTTTATAATCTAATATATAAAATTCTTGTGTCACAATGTTAGTCCACGAACTCCTCCGAAACGGCTTTACTGATTTTTACCAAATTTTATATGCATATTCAGTAGGTCTGAGAATCGGCTACTCGGTACTTTAAATATTGATAAGTGCAGTTGTTGAATAAATAATAGTAAATTATTACAACCTGAGACTGATGGCGACCATTGTTTGTGCGACGGGATAGCGATCGACGTTGCCATGGTGACATACTTATTTAGTCATAAGTCACTTCAATAAAATGATATGGCAAATACATCTCAATGTGGCAAATATATTATGGCAAAGCAACGTTTGCCGGGACAGCTAGTATTAGTATGATATGTATGTTAGATTTAAGGGTCCGTATGAGAAATTTGCCGATTTCGCTGATTTAACAGACGTGATTTAACAGTTAAAATACAGTATTTCTATAAGTTTTAATACACAATATGTAAGATCATTTCAATTATAATATAATGTTGAAGCTAGATTTTTGTTTTTTTTAAGTATTTTTAAATAATCCAACTCAAACCCGCGATAGTTTTGTGATTTTTGCTGTAAAAGGTTTAGAATATCACCTGTTTATGGATTGTATTGACGTCTTAACGGTATGAAAAAAATACAATGTACTGTTGAGAAAGTCGTCTATAAAATGTTGGAATTACTTTTTACCACTTTAATATGAAATAGTTGAGTAAAAAAATATGTAACTCGGCAAAATTTTAGAGAAAATGGGCAAAGAATTGCTGTTAATTTCGGCAACTTGGAGCTGTAATTCATAAAAAGAAAACGACAGAAATAATATATAGATAAAATTCTATCCAATTCGAGAAAAAAAAAAAAAAACAAATTGTGCCAAAAAACACGATTCAAGACAACCTAAATCTCACATTATATTACTCGCCGCAAGTTCGAGTCGGCTTTCCGCGCTTAAATATATTTTAAATCGAATAATACGATATTATTACTTATTATTATTAACCAATTGGTAACGCTATTGAATAGATAAACTCTTGTCAAAGCATCGTCGCTATATTATACCTAATCTGTCAATTATTTAAAACTTAAACACAAAAATCAAATAGGTGGGGAAATAATTACTAAAAATACAAACTAAAATAAAATATACAAACATATACAAACTTAGAATATAAACTTAGAATATAAAATTATAAAAAGAAAAAACTTCCCCATGTCGTCCCCATCTGGCAGAGTGCCCAGCAAGCTGACAGCATTGCCACGTTGGATTGCAATTGCTATCCGCTGTGCCAGGTAGCTCCCGGCTCTGGGGTCTCGGGTGGCTTCAATAAGCCTCTTAGATATTTCTCTAAAAACCTTATGTGCCCCCGGACCCCATGCACCTAGGGTTTCTACCCCAAACGGTTCAAATATGAGATCTCCGCTGAGGTTCTCATATTTGCGCCGCTTGAGGTTCTCTGCTTGGTTGGCGGCTGCGCCCGCACAGCTCGAGGTGCCCTGAACATGGGACGAGGCGAGTGTGTCGACACAGGTAGCGTCCCAAACAAGGGCCCGTCCCATATTCCAGGGGACCAGGGTCATTCCATCGGGTCTCTTGCCATCGTCGCGCGCCAAACCGGAGGGCTCCAGTATCGCTGGCACGCCGGCAGTGACAAGAGCCCGACGAATGAGGTCATTCAGGTTGTGATGCCGCGTAAAGCATCCAGCGCTTCGCGAGCAGCACAACCCGTGGTGACCGTAGCTGTCTACGTGCGCGCCGCAAACACACTGATGGGGGACGACATGGGAAACAGTGGCTAGGCGGAATGTATTTCGGTCCAGCAATGTTCCTATGTTTTTAGATGGTAGTGCCCGCAGCCAAGCTCCCGACTCCCACCTCTCCACAGCTAATAGTCGAGCCCGTTCTGCGACGCTGGTAGACGTATTGAAAAGTTTATTACGCACCAGTTCGCAGACGGGCCCGTCCCAGAGCCTTTGCGAAGACGTGTTCTCAGGGATCCTACTGCCGGCACTAGCAATATTCCAGGCGTCCTTGGCCTCGTCCGCAAATGGAATGACTAATGGGCACGATGAGGGCTCTAAAATTTTTGCTATAACTGCGCGATTTGCGTGGAATGAGGACAAGAACGCCGGTAATGCTATGTCAGAAATTTTTCGTACTCCCAGGCCACCGAACCTTACGGGTAGTGTAGCTTGGGTCCAGGAGCGTTCATCAAAATTAATATTTAAAATTGTGGAGAGCGTATGTTTTAGAGTGTCATCTAAACTATGGAGAAGTTGTGGGAACTTCCAGAGCTGACAACACCGCAAAACATACGTGAAATTGGGAACAAATAAACAATACCGAATCAAAGTAAAAGCCATGTGACTGTTAATTTGGAGAAGTCGGTCTAAACTTTCACTAAAATCGAATAATATATATATATATATATATATATATATATATATATATATATATATATATAAGGGGATATTTTTAAGTCTAATAAGGGGAAAAAACCTAATAATATTTCTGTAGCGAACCTTTGCAATTTCGGCAAAATCGGCAAAATTTCGTATACGGACTCTTAAGGTATATTTATTATATGGGTCTCTGATGCGAAATAAAGATGATTTGATTTTGATTTGATTTATATTGTGCAATATCACGCTACAATTTTATTGAACAGTTTATTTGACAATTAGATTGAAGGCGCGTGATGTTCAATATCAACCCTAGACGGTCATATACGGTCAATAATACGTAAAATTACACAGTGAAATTGCTCGTCTAGGGGTCCGCTTATTGTCGATTAAGGTTATTGACTAGCTTATCGTGGAGAAACCGTATTTTTTGGGAAAACTATTATAATGTTACGTTCTCCGGGACTTATCATATCTTCAAACGAAATATCGCTTGAAACTTGAAATGTTCACCATTTTTAGCTTGAAGTAACAGACAGACACACTTTCGCACACATTAACTTAGCTTCAGCTTAGGAGTTACAACAAGACGTGAGTGGAAGAATAAGGTAAGTAACATGAAAAAACTTCCCGTTTTTTTGCTTATAATATAAGCAAAAAAAAAAACGGCAACGGCCCTAAGCCTTCATATTATGAATGCTTAGGGCCAGAAAAATTATTTGAAATAGAAAAACTATGGATTATATGTGTAGCCAAACATATTAGCTAGGTTATGAAGTAGATAAGTTACAACTTACAAGTTCTATTAAAATAACTAGGGAAAAAATGAGTTATTGTCCGTATTAAACACTAATAAAATACACTTTTCTTGCACTTTTTTCGATATTATTATAACTTTTGAAAATTTACACGACCGGTTTCGAAATAAATCATCATCAGATGTTTATTTCGAAACCGGTCGTGGAAATTGTTAAAAGTTATAATAATATCTTAATATAGTAGAAAAAGTGCAAGGAAAGTGTGTTTTATTAGTGTTTAACATGAATTTCCACCAAGAACCGACAGTACAATCAATTACATATATTATTGTCCGTATGTTACGAAATGTTACTTGTTCGATTCTTTCACTTACATCTTCTAATAGCCTTATTTCCGTGGTGTTCCCTTCTCTGATTTTCGGTCATTGCAACTTTGAGCTGTCTCCCGCTTTGTATGGGGAGGGAAATTGGAATTCTTCCTACTCCTCCAATTTTCTTCTGATTAATTTCTAGGTCCCAAGACAGCTTTCGCTTTAGCCCTCGGGCTCCCTGAGATCATATCAAAGGGTTTTCGTGGTTGGATACCGCTGTCCATCCTGGCGACACAGGAAATACAGTGATGGGAATGTGTGGTGGGCCTAAGCCTGGTTGATTCCGCATCTATAATATCAGTGGAGACTTACTTTCGCTTGTCCGTTTGTGGAATTTTTATTTCATACTTCGATAGTATCAAACCATTCCCTAGTAGCACCACTCCGTTGGCCAACGATTGCCAACGGTTGGTAAACTGTCGGGGAATGGTGTGAGAAAATCCCAACAAAGGGCCAACAAAAAGCCAAAAGTAAATTCCTACACTAAAATTCCGAACGAAGAGCCAACAATGGCCCAACATCAATTTTACGTTCCGCCGCCAACAGTAAAATTCAACAACCTGCCAACGAAGGCCCTACTGCGGCCTTTTGTTGTGGAGCCTACAGAACATCTATACAAATACTCAACATAGGCCCAATATTGATTTTACGTTCTGCTGCCAACAGTGAAATTCAACAATCTGCCAACGAAGGCCCTATAAGTGTTTTTGGTTGTGTAGCCTACAACACATATGTACAAATACCCAACATAGGCCCAACATATATTTTGTTATAGTTTCCCAACAGTGGTTGGTGACAACCTGCCAACGAAGGCCCTACTGTGGCTTTTGGTTGTGTAGCCTACAACACATACGTACAAATACCCAACATAGGCCCAACATATATTTTATTATAGTTTCCCAACAGTGGTTGGTGACAACCTGCCAACGAAGGCCCTACTGTGGCTTTTGGTTGTGTAGCCTACAACACATACGTACAAATACCCAACATAGGCCCAACATATATTTTGTTATAGTTTCCCAACAGTGGTTGGTGACAACCTGCCAACGAAGGCCCTACTGTGGCTTTTGGTTGTGTAGCCTACAACACATACGTACAAATACCCAATATAGGCCCAACATATATTTTATTATAGTTTCCCAACAGTGGTTGGTGACAACCTGCCAACGAAGGCCCTACTGTGGCTTTTGGTTGTGTAGCCTACAACACATACGTACAAATACCCAACATAGGCCCAACATATATTTTGTTATAGTTTCCCAACAGTGGTTGGTGACAACCTGCCAACGAAGGCCCTACTGTGGCTTTTGGTTGTGTAGCCTACAACACATATGTACGAATATCCAACATAGGTCCAACATATATTTTGTTTTATTTTCCCAATAGTGATTGGTGATAACCTGCCAACGAAGGCCTTACTGCGGCTTTTTGTTGTGTAGTCTACAGAACATCTATACAAATACTCAACATAGGCCCAACATTGGTTTAACGTTCCGCTGCCAACAGTGAAATTCAACAATCTGCCAAGAGGCCCTTTAAGTGTTTTTCGTTGTGTAGCCCACAGAATATCTATAGAATAAGTCAACTTTAGTCCAACATATATTTTTGGTTACCTTCCCAACTGTAAACTGTAACAACCTGCCAACGAAGGCCTTACTGCGGCTTTTGGTTGTGTAGCCTACAGAACATCTAAACAAATACCCAACATAGGCCCAACAAATATTTTGTTTTATTTTCCCAACAGTGATTGGTGATAACCTGCCAACGAAGGCCCTACTGTGGCTTTTGGTTGTGTAGCCTACAACACATATGTACAAATACCCAACATAGGCTCAACATATATTTTGTTTTATTTTCCCAGCAGTTATTGGTGATAACCTGCCAACGAAGGCCCTACTTTTATTATATCATACACATATTTAATAAACATCCAGACTAGATATGAGCGCCGTCACTCAATTCCACGGCGGCGGCGCCGGTCCAAAAATACTACGGCGGCGGCGGCGTCGGCGTCGGCGGCGTGACCTGTGGGGCTATTCACTAAGCGTTTCCGCGCGGAATCTTCCCGATTGCGGAAACTATTTCTCTTTCAAGCAAATGACAAGTGAATACTTTCCGATTTTGCTGTCATTTTGACAGTGGTGACATTTCTTTTGTATGAGTGAAATAGTTTCCGAGAGACGGCGGAAAATTATCCGAGGATTAGAGCCGTTTTCGCGGAATGTTACCGCCACCTCCGAGACTCGTGAAATCTTTTCACTTCGAGAACCTTGTCATGGCGGATATTGTTAGATGAAATTATTTAACCGATTCAGTGCGGTGTAATTTTTTGCAATTTTTTGCGCCTGGCGGCGACCAAATTATTCATGACTCCTCTGAGGCGCCTAGCGCCAGGAACTATGATGGCTCCTCTCGAGCGTTGGAATTAATTGTATTTCATCGCTGTTTCGTCTGTTTCCAATTGTTTTTCTTTTAGTAGATACCCAACCGCGAATGTAAACGGATTAATAGTTCGTTTTAAGTATTTAGAAGTGATTATTTACGTGTACAAACAGAAATGGAAAAAAAAAGATCCTATTATCACACTATTTCATCAATTATAAGAGTGAAAAATAAGAAAGTGGACAATAAAAACTGGAATAAGTGGTTAAAATAATGCTAAAAAGTGTTTTGCTATAACAATAAAATATAATATTAAAAAATTGCGGGTGTCTAAACATTGGACTTTGAACTGCTAGTTCAACTCACTATAGTAAACAAGCAACCCGGAGCAGCTGCAAGTGAAAAACAATTGCGATATTTACGTCATCGCTCTGGTGGCGCAGGTGGACGATACTAATAACTCCATCCGAAGTCGTAGGATCGATCCTCACTGGGGGCCGTACAAAAATTTCTGAATAGCGAGAAGTTTTTCACGAGATTACTAGAATATTGATTCAACTCCGAAGATGGAAGAGGTTATGGCCGCTCTTCGAAAAATTCAAATGGATATCTAAGACGAACAAAAAATATAAGCATTGCTCACTCAAGTAGGACTTAGGAGAGAGACGGATGTCGAACGCTGCCGAACGCAAAGGCCGATTGTGCTTCCTTGTCGCTCGTTCCGCGCTCTCGCTTGCACTTCAAGCCTTATATGGAACGCCTCAGAGCGAGGTAACGCCGCATGAACCATATCTAGTAGGCCCTACGTGGGACTATCCAGTAGGCCCAACGTAGAACCATATATAGTAGGCCCTACGTAGAATCATATTTAGTAGGCCCAACGTAGAACCATATCGCTGGCCCCGGGCAACAAAGTGGTAAACGCCGGTTACGCCCTTTTTAATGTTATTTGATTTTTGGCTTCTCTGAGTCTAGTCTAGTCTATCACCCCTATTTATTTCATATTTTAAAATAACATTTTGGGTATAATAAATGACAACAGCTTTATGGAATGGAAAATTCCCTTACGACTAAAACTGTATTATTGCATTACTGTATGAAACTTAACTAAAAAAAACCGGTGAAGATACGATACAGCTAAGTTTTCGCTGTAAAATTCCCCAGAAGAAGAGAGTAATCGGCTGGTACGCTCGAAATCTAAAGCGAAAAATACGTCGTATTATGTTCTTACAGTCGTAAATCTCAAGCGGTTTGGTGTTTTTATAAAGTCAATAAACATTTTTTCAATCATTTTAATAAATTTTTACACTGTTACAACTATTTTGATATGATTAAATAGGTAAAAAAATTAACTTTCATATGACACTTCAAACGCTTATTTTGGATAACTGTACGCTGCACTATAAACAAATTAGCTTATTTTGTCTCTCCTGAACAAAAAGATTTTTGATATTATGCCTTTATTGCCCGGGGCCAGCGATATCTAGTAGGCCCAACGTAGAACCATATCTAGTAGGCCCAACGTAGAACCATATCTAGTAGGCCCTACGTGGGACTATCCAGTAGGCCCAACGTAGAACCATATCTAGTAGGCCCTACGTGGGACTATCCAGTAGGCCCAACGTAGAACCATATCTAGTAGGCTCAACGTAGAATCATATTTAGTAGGCGCAACATAGAACCATATCTAGCAGGCCCAACGTAGAACCATATCTAGTAGGCCCAACGTAGAACCATATCTAGTAGGCCCAACGTAGAACCATATCTAGTAGGCCCAACGTAGAACCATATTTAGTAGGCCCAACGTAGAACCATATCTAGTAGGCCCAACGTAGAACCATATCTAGAAGGCCCAACGTAGAACCATATTTAGTAGGCCCAACGTAGAACCATATCTAGTAGGCCCAACGTAGAACCATATCTAGTAGGCCCAACGTAGAACCATATCTAGTAGGGCCAACGTAGAACCATTTCTAGTAGGCCCTACGTGGGACTATCCAGTAAGCCCAACGTAAAACCATATCCGGTAGGCCCAACGTTGATATACCAATGTTGGCCCTACCTAATTAAATTGCAGTTGGCCCTACATAACAGTACATTTATTAGGCCCTATGTTTAGTAGACAAATGTTGGCCTCACACGAAAAATTTGCAGTAGGCCGTGCAAGATGCTATATTCAGTCGGCCTACGTCAAAAAACAATGTTGGCCTTACACGAATTAACTCTCAGTAGGCCCTACGTTAACCTAACAATGTTGGTCCTACACAAGTAACCATGAAATATACCAACCGTAGACCTTTTGACGGCCTTTATGTTGGCCCATTGTTGGCAAGCATCGTTGGCTGCTTTGCAATCAGGTGTGCCAAATCTAACTGTTGGCCAACCATGCGGCAGGCCCAACAAACTACCTTCATAAAATGCTACGTAGGCCCAACAAAAGAAAACAATGATGGGCCAACCATTAGGCCACCGTTGGCCGCCATCGTTGGCTGCTTTGCAATCAGGTGTGCCAAATCTAACTGTTGGCCAACCGAGCCAATAACCGAGGCCCAACCATGGACCAATGTAAATGTGCTATTAGGGTTACAACCTCGCAATATCTACATTCCGTCAGGAAATATTCGAGATTCGAGTTCGTTAGCCCAATTTGATAAATTGTTGCCGTAACTTTATATCGATTGGTCGTTTTACCATCGTCGCCGTTACTCCCTGTAACCGACACCGTTTGTCACCGACAAAAATTCAAAAAAAGCTACTGGGTCTGAGGCCTTAGTTTTGATTTTCTATCGACATTTGTCTAGCAACCCATGCCGGCACCGGTTTGTAGTAGCGTAGAGCAAAATTAAACCTACAGCCTTAAATAAAACAAAATTATTAAACAAAGGTAATTACTAATTACTATAATAATTATCATAATAATAATAATAGTTTATTCATGCGTAAAGACAATACACAATATTAAAAACTAACATTATTACGGAAATTTATCTATGTAGTATGTATATCAATGAGAAAAGTGTCAATTTTTGTTTGCTTATTGTGAGTGAAATCGGTGCAAGCTATTGACATTAAATCCCGGAAATGCTCATCAGTAAGTCGAGACCGAAATTTATTTTTAATGAAGTTCAGTTTCGAAAATGCTTGGTCCGCACACAATGAATCGGCGGTCCAGATGCGGACCGCGGTTCGCCATTTGATGACCCCTGGCCTAGGTCATAAAATTACATTTAATTTGAATTTTCGGTGGTGACGTCCCCGTGACGGTGACAATGGATAAATGCCCATTGGAATAAAAGGGCCGTGACGGTTACCGAATATGACCTTTCTTTGTATGGAAATGTCGCTTCGTCCTAAACCTTTCGCTCTGACCCGTCATCTTTTTTAGGTTATTTTTAAATACATCTTATTTATAGGTAAGGGTTTTATATTAAGATTTACTTTTAGTTATTTTAGGGTTTGGGATTTGAGAGTGTGCCAATAAGAAAATAATATACTTTTTAACGTAGGAAATGTTAATAAATATACGATATATATTACGTATCGTATTATAATATATTCAAGGTCAGCTGTTATGTTTGTTTGTCATTTAATGTTTCTAATATTACTACTCAAGGACAAGCAGACTTTGTAAAGTTAGTCGATGAATAAATATTATATTAAATTTGTTATTGTATGTGTGCTATCTCATCTGTGATCAATCATTTCGAATAATTTTCGTTTCGATTTCAAAACCACCTTTTCGTTACTCGTGCTCGTATTTAATCATGTTTTATTTGTATACGTCATTATGCGACTCAAAGCGATCTGACTGCAAAAACTACGGTTCCATTCACGTCAATACAAAGACAGCGCCGATGAAAGCGTTTTAATTATGCGGGACAAAGTTTTATACAATAAAAAAGTTTTCACTCTGACGCCTAGGAAAGCCTTGATTCGTTTAAAATGCATGAGGCTGAAAACCCTAAAGCATTCTGTTGCTAAAACTCAGCTAGAGACTTGATACTTAAACTCATTAATTTCTCTAGATTTTTCAAGCATCCAATGTAATTATTTTTGTCCAATTTTGTCTTCGAATTCGTATTATTCTTAAAATTTCGTTTCACACGATGATGCTTATCATTAACAATATTAAAAATTAAAACAATTAAGTTTAAAAATAATTCAATATCAAAATAACAGTAAAATAGGAGCAGGGTACCACAGGGACCAGTTTTTGGCCCGTTTTTCCTCTTCGTTTATATAACTGACAATAGTCACATTTCTTATAAAATTCATGCAGATAATAGTAGTAATAGTAATATAATACTAAATATAATTAATTATAAATATACCAAAGAGGAGCTCGCCCGCATTGACTAAGGAATGCTAAGCTAGATCTAGTTAAATCTAGACCATGCTCTAGGATTTCAGGTTTCTAATTTCAACGCTTAGAGTTAATGGAAATAGCTATAGAATGAATTCTTGAAGATGATATCTCAAGCAGAGGCTTCTATGAACTTTATACCTAAACATAATTAAAGTTTGACCCAAGAAATAGTTGACCAAAATTGTTTACATTAATGGAATTGGCAACAGATACTTCATAAGGAGAATTAACAATTAATTAAAATATTTTGAAGAATTTCCAATTATTTCAGAATAATTAATTTTTATTAGAATTATTAATTAACCAGAATAATAATAAAAAGAAGCGTCGAATAAAGTAGCCAAAGTAGATAACCAAAACATGAGAATAAACAACCTGTAACAAAGCACTCTTAAATCACTAATAAATTATTCTAAGTATAAGAAAAAACTCTTCTACAATCTACATAACATTCTCATACAGGATACTAAACATAGTTATGAAGAAAATGAAACATTATCTGATTACGATTTAGACTTATTATCATAAAAACATCGGCCAAGCATAGAATTAGAACGTATTTTGATATCGTTGCGGCCAAGTGCAAGTCAGGTCGCGCACGAAAAAGGCAAAAAAATCATGTTTGTTGTATGGGACGGACAGACGGACAAACAGCGAAGTCTCAGTTTTTTAACTTTGGGAAACAGAACCCTAAAGAGAATGGCTTGCACTCTAGGAGAGCACAGGTGAATACGGAGGAGAAGGCATACATTTTTGCCAAGTGGTAGAAATAAAGGGTCAATATTGCTCTGCTACGTCGTGTCTCCCTCGTATTTAACTTTTAGGCTGGCCGCGTTTCGTTTTCCGCACGTTTTCCGTATTGTATAACTGACGCACACGTCCTTTCCGAATTCGTTTCCCGTATTTTAAAATTCGAATACATAGTATCGGTAGAAAATTTGCTATCGGCACACGTTTGCTTTTTCCGAACGGAACGAATTCCACACGTACATTTAAAAATGCAACCCAGCGCGTTCGCGCGTAAAAAAATGAACGTTTCCGCTAGTTTCACGGAATTCCGAATCATTTTACATTCGTTTCTATGAAGGCATATTTTCAAAATCCTAAATTACGGAATAAAAAAATCGATTTCTCTGCTCAATACGAAGTGGCACGAGAATTCTTACAGGCAAAAGTTGTGTAGCAAAGTTACGTAACCCGCAAAATCAATTTTAAATTTAAGCAGATATTGAGCAAGTTCAATAGTGCACAATCGCAGTTTTAAACTAGACCAGAGTTCACCAACTATATTACTACCAATTATCTCAGAGTGCAATGAAACTTCTAAAGTTGGAACGTAAAAGAATTTACTTTATAATTCCAGAGATTTTCATACAGCTCATATAATATCATGGAGCCAAAAAGTGTTTTTATCAGAGTTTTCCCACTTTTAGGCGAAGAAGAAGTACATTTTTTCTTATCTTTCTGTACTAATTACTGATATACAGCGTGTAACAAAAGAAAGTAATACCTATACTGTACTCGGCGAAACATGACGGTAGCGGTAATGACCGCTACCGTGAGTTAATGAACTCCCTGTCAAAAACTTATCATTTTCTACACAAAACCGCGATCGACAACATCTGACACTTCATTGTCAATCGCGGCTTATATAGAAAATGACAAGTTTTTGACAGGGAGTTAATGACCGCTACCGCCATATTTCGCCGAGTACAGTACAATACTTTAGGGTGTGCATGACGTGTCGCCCTTACATAAAGGTTACTGTGAACGAAATGAAAGAGTAACTCTTATCGCTGCTGTCATCACAGTGAACTCTATAATATTAAAAGAATGCATACACAATACACACCCTAAACTATGATATCACAATACGGTTTTTTTTACACACTGCTGTGTAAATTTTTCTTTTGTGAACATTTATGTGAAGCGCATCTTTAAAATCCTATGTTATTTATGTATTGTTTATATTTACGCCTTACGTATTTTAAATTTAAAGATTTTCAAGCAAAATTTATTAAACGAAAGATAGAGTTAAGAATAATGAAAAAAACAGCTTAAATATAAAAAAACACAGACCACATACAGTTCCCTGAACTTAGCCAATTTTTTTGCAAAAACCACGTGACCACTAATTCCGACTGTCCTAATAATGAGGGCTGAAATAAAACCGCACGGTGTGGCCGCGGCTTAAACTGTAATTACACACAGTAATTAGCTCGCAGCTGGCTAAGAGGCTTGCACACTACGGATGACGACGTAGCTGCGACGTTACTGCGTTTTGATGCAAAATATATCGTACAGAAAAATACTTTATTGCGAGCGCTAAAATTCTGCTTGTCATTGATTGCGTGTTATCTGACAGTGTGCACGCCCCTCTATGCCGAACCCTCCAGAGACAGAACTGACACGAACGGACGTTTTAATGAGAGGAAACGTTCTAGCCAGCGTTCGAATTGAAAATGTATTTTTCTTGTTATATTTGCTATATCTTCTTCTTATATATGAAATTCTCGTATCACAATGTTAGGCCGCGTACACCTCCGAAACGGCTTTACTGATTTTAACCAAATTTTATATGCATATTCATTATTCAGTGGGTCTGAGAATCGGCTACTTGGTACTTTTTATATTGATAAGTGCATTTGATAAATAAATAATAGTAAAATATTACAACTCGAGACTGACGGCGACCATTGTTTACATGCTACGGAATAGCGATGGACGTTGCCATGGTGACATACTTATTTAGTCACTTCAATAAAATAATATGGGCGAAATCATCAATGGGTCGAAATACTTTATATTATTATGGCAAAGCAACGTTTGCCGGGATAGCTAGTTATTAACATAAAATTGTTAGATATTAGAAGCGTAGATTTTTTCATAATGTTATAATTTAAAACATTTATGTTATACGAGCTATAGCCCGCGGCTTCGCTTGCGTTGAGAAGTATTATTATATACAAGCTTTCATCCCCCATTTTAACCTCTTGGGGGTGGAATTGATCAAAATCCTTTCTTAGCGGATGCCTACGTCATATCATCTACCTGCATGCCAAATTTCAGCCCGATCCGTCCAGTGGTTTGGGCTGTGCGTCGATAGATCACCATGTCAGTCAGTCACCTTTGAGTTTTATATATTTAGATTAATATATTATGTTATGTCAGCCTTTAATCACATAAGATCCCTCACCCTATCGATATGTCGTCGATCCTATCGCCTAATGTTAATAAGATGATATCGAAATCTCAAGTTTGGCAAGCAACCAAGCCAAATCTCACTAAATAAGAACCAAATCCCTTCATCGTTCAATAAAGTTATTTCGAATTCGATAAGATTTGAACGCAACGACCGCAGATGAGAACCCCTAGCCTAGACTATATTATCGCCACTTTATACAGGTTGCAATTAAACCTTCCTGCCAAATTTTTTCCAGGGCTTAAGTATCATTAGGAGAATCCATTTAACCAAAAAAAAAATGGGTGTTATTTTTTGTTAATGACATATTTTATCCCATTTAAAATCATTGCAGAATGCTCACTCGCGGCGGTGGGTATGATCGGGGGTGGCGCGGGGCGAGGCGCGCGCGGGGGCACGTCACGCGCGGGCGACGCGTAGTGTCCATTAATTGTAGTGTTTTTTAGGATAACTTTCGGAGGCTATTTCTCAACATTTTAGTACTGAGTGATTATAAAAGAAAAAATACGTGTATTTTTATTTTTATCAAGGATCAATATATCAAAATTTGGCAGGAAGGTTTAATTGCACCCTGTAGAATCGCCGATCAAAATGTATGGAATTATTGACACAACATGAGTCTAATGTCGACTTTATAATTTATATTATCGAACGCATATTATGTCTATTCCATACATCCCTTTTTCGATAAAGAAAAGGTCTTGGCTAGGGGAATCGGGTCATAATAAGTTGGCAGTACCCTCGCCCTGTCGCTTGGAAAGCGCCCAAACGCAAAATGAACCTAGAGATGAAATCATGTGTTTTTAATGTTGAATGTTTTTAAACCTCACAGCAGCATGTGAGAGATATGTTTATGAAATTTGTTTAGATTTTTCGCCAAATGAAATCTGCAAACGTCTTATATTTTCGGTATTTTAACTTGAAAAAAACTTTAACTGAGAGTGTGCTAGTGCTAGAGAAATATAAGGAAAGTAGTCTATTATATTATGCATATGCAGCAAGTTGCATCAGATAATTTCGACATTTGAGGCATCGCAACGTCCTTTAGAGGCTTTAGATACAAGCTATTTCCGATCCCTTATAATTTTGAAAATTGTCGAAAATATGATTGTAGGTATTTATGCAATTTTACTAAAAGCCTGGTTCTGAATCGTTACAATGCAATGCAATTATTTACCTCAAATTATGCATCTGCATTTTCAGTGCCATAAGCGTAAAAGTATTTTAAATTAAACGTTCATTCTACATTTTCAATAGAATAAATAGAAAAGTGGTTAAGTAAGGAACAATATCGACAAAAGAGCGCAATTTGACGGCGGCGATTCTACCAAACAGTTATTGTCCAATGCACTCACCAGCCACAATTTATTGTACTCGTAAAAATACAGTTAACTGTTGATTATATTTGTTAAACTTCAATTTATACTATGTTTTTAAATATATTTTTAAATGAAATAAATATCCATCTGGGCTATAATGATTAATGATACTAATTAAAATATAAAATGTGATTGTAAGGATCAATTCAGACCGCAACGCGATGCGTAGATGTATTTCTAAATTTGTATTGAATTGACAGAGTTGCATGACGTTTCAGGCAATTAAGGTCTGTCAAATTCATACAAATTTAGAAATGCATCTACGCGTCGCCTTGCGGTCTGCATTGACCCTAAAAATACAACGCAACGTATTCGAAAATGTTGTAAATCCTATTTCAGCTATGGTTTGGCTAAGCTTTATACTGAAGTAGAGGTTGCTCGCAACTACATGCACAAAAATTTGCTTATCACCGGAGAATCGTACATTTTGCGAGTTTAAAACTGTCATTGTTATTTTAAAATTTAGAAAAAAAATGACAATTTATTGTCAGCGTGAAGAGGTTACAGAAAGACTTAAAAACTCCATTAGCACAGGAGAATCGTACATTTCGCGAGTGTAAAACTTTCATTGTTGTTTTAAATTTATTCAGACTAAAAAAACATCTATATCTATACTTCTATACTAATATTATAAATTTGAAAGTGTATCTGTCTGTCTGTCTGTCTGTCCGTCTGTCTGTCTGTCTGTCTGTCTGTCTGTTACGTCTTCACGCTCAAACCGCTCAACCGATTTTGCTGAAATTTGGCATGGAAATACTTTGAGTCCCGGGAAAGGACATAGGATTCTTTTTACCCCGAAAAAATGTATGGTTCCCGCGCGATAAATTAATTTTGGCGCAACGGAGTTGTGGGCGTCATCTAGTATTAAATATTAATTTATTTAGAGCACGATGAGGTATCAGACGTACCTACATAGTTTCGCACTTATAATATTGATATGAATAAGATTAAAAATAAGGCACGATTTACTATAAACAATTCCGTTACATCTGCATTGCATACGCTTTGTGAAACATCTACTTTGAGACTTAAAATGTAGCATCTCTTAGAGAAAACCCTCTGTGGTAGCGAGATTGGATCTTGAGGCTCGGTGTTAGGGTATCGTTTGCTGTGCTCGCAGCTGGCCTACAATCGGAATGAGCGCGATGTAGGTCACAATGTTGTTTTAGGGTTCAGTGGGCCGAGCGAAAATCGTCTATTATTGTCAATGTCACGCCCATGGAAACTACTTCAGAAATGGAAAGCGAAAAATGGCAAATTATAGAATTGTGTCACTTTTCTTGGATGAGGTCTCGTTTGAATGAACAGAATGTTTGAATCGTTTGAATACTGTGAAGTGACGTCATGCATAAGTTTGAATTAATATTATAGAGCAAGAGCTACTGACAGCTAGACTCTCGTCGTGTTGCCAAACACCCTTAAAGTATAAGACTTTGAGGTGGTCCGGCAGTGGGAGACGAGATTTCTACAGTTATCCAGAAAAAAAAGAAAAAATATGAACTTTATACTTTATTGAAAGTTAGGTAGATAGAATACTTCATAGTTGCTGGTGGTTTAACTTACATAAGATAAATACGGAAAAACTTTCAGCTTTTATAAAATGACGAATTACGAAAGTCTGGATGTTGCTGCCCTTTTTCATATATACTATTTTATAAAAATCTGTTGATTACGACTACAGAAAGTCAAATAAAAGATAGAAAAGGAAATAAGTCTCATCGTCGCTAGAATTTGGTCTAGCTGTATTATGTTGTAAACTTTGAAGAAGTTCTAAGATTCGTTATCTAGGGGCAAGTTTTCTTTAGTATTGTTTGTTGAAGGCTAAGGAATCGGATTCAATAGCTTTGTCCCCACTGTGCCTTTTTTTGTTCATCAAGGGCATGCGTAATAGCGCAGTCAACAGCGCACGTGAGGCATGCCCGCGACGCATGCCCTCTGACCGTATTCAAAACTTTCGCTTTGTTCTTTAATGACAATGTTGGCGTTGCGTTCGTTGCACGCCTCACGTTCGCTGTTGACTGCGCTATAACGCATGCCCTTGACGAACAGAAAAAGGCACAGTGTCGACAAAGCTATTTGTTATCATCATCATTTTAATCAATGGAATGTCAAATATCGGCTTCACTTGAAATAATGGTTGATGATTTACAGAAGGAACTTTAGGAACCAGAAACACAACTCGCATCATTAAAAGGGTAACACGTGTGTGAATTCTCTAATGGCAGCGGCTATACCATACCATCAGGTGATCCAACCGCTAGTTTCCCGACTAAATTATATAGAGTGTAACAAAACAAATTAATATTGTAGTGGAGATTGTTACTTGAATCTATTACAAAAGGCAAAAAACAAACCATCACTTATCAAACGTTTATTCACTGGTTTTCACAAATATCATATTGAACCAAAATAATAACAAATATAGCAAAAAATAATAAATATATCAAATACAACCGAAACTACCAGCGGTCGTCAAGTCACACTAAAGATGGCGACCGTGAAAAAAGGTATCACTTTTAAAAATTCGACGTGGGCGCGTTCTGTTACAATATATAATTCTATTGTGCGTGTATGAGTTCCCTGTATAGAGTTCACTGTGAAAGTAGCAGCGCTGAAAGGACTTGTACAAGGGACACATAGCAGAAGAATATTATCACTTAGTTTTGTTATAACCTGTATAACGTATATGAGATATGCCTGATTATGTGTTCGCCATAACTTTGGATTCAATTATGTGTTCGCCATAACTTTGGAATCAAAATATATACTTCTGAAAAGAATATTAAATCAGACTAAATACTATATTATTATGGCTTGATTGATAGAAAATTTACTAGATATTATAAAATTCTTTACAAAAACATAAAATATGGTTTGGATGTAAAAATATTATATTATTTGTAAAAAGGGGGTAAGGCCGGGCGCCATTTTTTTTGCACATTGCATACACTACTTTTTTGCAAATATTTTTGCACATACAGAAGGGTTAAGAGCATACGCTAACACTGTTTTTCCATACAAACGTATTCCCCAATTTACTCCCAGGACAATGTGTCTAGACAAATGATATTTTGATGCAATATTGGGATCTGTTAAAACTCTACGTTCGATTTTTCTAAATTTAATAATATGTAAAAAAAAATATGACCCTTCAAAAATCGCAAAAAACTAATGCCCCGTTCCCCGCCAATCCACCGACCATAAAACAAATTCGAAAGATCTTTAAGATAAAATAAAAACGTAGAGGCATAGACTCACTCTTCCTAAGCATATTTAAAAAAATAACAATTAGATAAGCTATATTTTGAATGAGGAATTTACTGTATCTGTCTATCACAATACACGTGCCGGCGCAAGGGTGAAGCGTATTCAATAGTTTCTTCGTTTAAATTCTACTGTACCCGCGTTCCCTCTTAAGCTTCGTTAGTATTTTTTCTACTTTTAAAAAGTACCTTTGCTATAAGCCTGATTTAAATTTCTGCTTATTCGTTGACCAGGCTTTAGTTAAATAATTTTCGTCTGTTTACTAACGAAACTTAAACATACACGTCCCTTATTAAAGTACTATGTAATTCATAACGAAGCGCTTCTCCCAATTAGTGCTGCATTAAACAACAACCTTTTGTTGGCAACACTATTTAATACAGCATTTAAGCGGGATAAAGGTCAGAACACACCGTCATAATAAAGTTATTAGGGAGAGGTGACCTCAGTGTTTTAGCATAAAAGTGAAAACCAAACAGCAGAACAGGCATAAATTTTCGCTGCGCTATGGAAAAAGAGGGGAAAAGCGCGCCGGTAGTCTACATCTTACGAATTTCTGATCAGATCACGTGACCTGACTTTTTACCCATTCCATAAAGAGGTGTAACCAAAACCTCATATTATATTGTGCACGCCTGTTACCATCTCCAGTTTCATCGATCTTAAGGTTGTGTAGGGTATATATATATATATATATATATATATATATATATATATATATATATATATATATATATATATATATATATATATATATATATATATATATATATATATATATATATATATATATATATATGTGTATATACAATCATCGAATCGTATTATTTTTATGTACGCACGATAAGGTATCTCGACTATAAAAAGTGAATGACATACATTGAGGTAGCTGGCATGTAACCAAATTAAGACTGTTTAGGAATTGAGGTTAAGTGCAACTTTATGATTTGTGATAAAACTTTGACGATTTGGTTATCGATAGGAGCAGATAAATGGGTTTTTAAATGACTGAGTTGTGTGCCAAAATGTTTTCGTTTTCGCTTCGTTATAGAATCGCCGACGAAAATGTATGGAATTGACATAAGCGTTCGTTAATATGACGTTGATGTTCGTTTCGTCTTATGTCAATTCCATACATTTTGATCGGCGATTCTATAACGAAGCGAAAACGAAAAAGTTTCGGCTAAATGGCCTGAAAAGAGATCGTGTTTTTAGATATATATACAAGATGACCCACTGAACTTCATATTATTTTCCTCCATAAGGAAAGTCGGGGAAAGCTCTATATAAATAGAGAAATTATTTCAGGAATATCTGATAAAATATTCAGCCTAATCAGTTCAGCCACTCTGGAGTTTCACCAATTTAAACTTAATTTTTATACAGATAATAATTTGTATCAACTGTGTTTATTTTTTGTGTAATTGTGGAGATGGTGCACTTGGATCCTCGTAGATGTGAAATAAGCAACTTACTATAATACTGTTCCTTTGTAACTCCCGATATTTTAAAATTGTACGTCCATTTAACCAAATGGCCCATCAACACTCTAAAAAACATAAGTACGGGTGGGTCGGTATCCATATGGGCGGAAGCTGGTAATATTGGAAAGCCTTCTAAACGAACTTTGGAAGACGACTTTTGGCTGAATGACCTGCAACGCATTTGCAACTCTTCTGATGTTGCGAGTGTCCTTGGGCAACGGCAGTTGTTTTCCATCTCGATTGCCTCCTAATATTATGAAAAAAAAATCGTCAATGCTTGCCATTACTCTTTGGCTGAGGCTAAAGGTACAATTCCGTGCATCGCGATAGTCGTCGTCTGTCGTCGGCCGCTCGCGACAATAGTCATTGTATGGAATCGTATGGCACCGCTTCCGAGGCCCGCGACAAACCGTACGCGGCCGTGTCTTGAAGTTCATACGTGTCTTGACGGCCGCGCGCGGCCTACGACTGTCGTCGCCCACGCGCATCTGTCGCGGGCCTCGGAAGCGGTGCCATACAATGACTATTGTCGCGAGCGCGGCCGCGACAATAGTCATTGCATATAGGCCGCGCGCGGCTTACGACTGTCGCGACGCACGGAACTGTACCTCGGTGTACGGTGTAGAGCATCTACGACGTAGACGTGCTACGCGATATTCGTAGATTTTTGAACTAGACATATAATATTATGCTACGCTGTATTTGAACTTTGAAGCAAATAAATGTTTCAATAGACATTAAAAAAAAAACACTATTTCGGGTGTTGTTCCTTAGACTTTTCTCTCGACTTATGGTTTTCCTGTGTATAATAAAGTAGAAAAGTCTACCCATTTAGCGCTAAAATGTTCTTATGCCACATAACAGATATACCTTTACATTTGTAAAGTATGTGTTCAGACTTCAGTGTACTTTGGGCTTTGGTAGCGGGCGACATGAAGCGACCGCAGACGACGTGTCGTCGCGACACTACTAGTTTCTATGTATTTCTATGAAATACCCTGCGCAGCTAGCGACACGAAGCTAGCGATACTTTTTATAGAAATACTATAGAAACCAGTAGTGTCGTCACTACTGGTTGAGGTAGCATTCGAATCAAGACGACCGCGATGCGAGACCGCGACCGGCAGTCGGTCGCAGGTCGCGTGGCGACAGCTATCTACGAAATTACGAATCGACGCCACCGAGTCGCGCGACTCATACGAAAGTAATTAATATTTCATCTTCGTGCGAAGAAAACACGGTCATTTTGTATCGGTCGCGCCACGGCACTGCCTTGTGAGCGACTGGGTCGCGCGACCCAAGTCACCGCCAGGCCACGTCTACACGTCGCGCGACTCGGTCGCTTGTATCCGTTCTAAGCACTTCCAATAATTCATAGAAAGCCGTGGGTCGCGGTCTCGCGTCGCGGTCGTCCTGATCCTATTGCTACTTTTACAGTTAGCGACACGTCGTCTGCTGCCGCTTCATGTAGCCGGCTTCCAACTTGTACCTTAAAATTACTTTCTGTGTTCCCGCGGTGAGCTCCATATTTTCATACAAGACTAGTTAATGCCCGCAACTTCATTGCGCAGAAATTCGATTATCGCACGGGAACCGTACATTTTTCCGGGATAAAAAGTATCCTACATCCACCCCCGGGAAATTTCATAAAAATCAGTGCAGCGATGTTGGCGTGAAGAGGAGCATTTATAATAAAAGTAAGGATTCCCACCAGTCCCAAATCCTAACTCTCGACTAACTCGACTCTACTAACTAAACTCTCGTTCCCATCTCTGAGAAATAAATATTATACAGCGACATGTATAATGAGTTTGCTTACGGTTAAAATGTTATAGCTAATTGTGTAACATTCTAAATAAACTAAAAATGCTCTTAAACGGATTTGTAATGAGTGCAATATTCGAATAAAAATTTAATTGGCAGATCCATTTTATTATCTTTGATCGATGAAAAACAGATATTAAAAAATAATGTTGTTATCATCAATGTCAGATGTGTCAATTCAATTATTTTGGATGCAATAATTATTTTAGAAAATAATTTTGACAAGCGTTGTATTAACAAAGAAAAATTTAAACAAGATTTGAATTATGGAGTCAGGTAATTCTCTTAATTTGGAACAAGATTTGTATAATGGATTGTTGTATAATGATAGATTTGTATTATTCATATACATCATATATATGAACCCCAAGAAACCATGTGTCCATGAAACCATGAGTCCCGGGGAAAGAGATAGTTCTAAAGATTTAACTTGGTCGGACTGGATCTAACATGGAACGAATCTGTATTGTTGTTGTATGAATGTTGTAGAATCAGGTTACTAAACAAACGCCACATTGCCAATCAACGTTTGAAATGAGTTTTCGTTGGCTGTATTTAGTCATAAATATTTAATACTAACTTGTGACGGTTCCTCGCATATTAGAAGTTTATTTTTCTCGTTAAAGCTAAAATATTCATGGTTTCCCAAACGTTTCATAAATGTTTTATTGCTGTCGTTAGTATCCGACTGCAGGTATTGCATGCAGTTGCTATATTTCTTTTAAAAGTTTCACTAGCCGTGACTTAGTTTGTGATGCAGGATTCCCTAAAATATAATAATGCTAAATAAAATTTAAGAATTCTTCCCCCAGTCATTTAAATCTGTAGTCAGAAGCTTAGGCGTAGCAGAAACATAGTCCTCCTTTTGGATTACGATATCTGGTTACTGGTCAAATAATATTAAAATTATTTATACATTCTGGCTATAAAATTATAAATTATGCCTAGAATGGCTATAATCACGACCTTATATTGTATAAAGCTAGCCAAAATATAACCAACGAAGCTTGTCTTATACGAAAACTATGCGATATTGAAAAGTGGTCCATATTTGGTGAAATTAAAAACTATATTTACGGCACTTCCCGAACTAAGACTGTTCGGAACTAGACCGAGAGAATTTATGGCCAAATTGGCTCATGAATACTGCATAGTGCATACTCACAAAAGTTCAGTCTATTTTTGCTAAAATATACTAGAATTTATTAAAAAATGTTGGAATGATTGTAGAGAATTAGCTTTAGTATTTCAAATCAATTTTATGACGAAAAATTTAACAATTTGGCAAAAATCAACAAAAAATACATTTTTCTCTCATGAATTCTACTACATAATAAATTGTTTTGGTTACAGATATTCCCAACTTGGAGATTGATGGTATTGATTTATCAAATTACGTTAGAGACCCTAACTCTTATAACCCAATCGTTTACATACATAAAAGAAACCTCAAACGAAGTATGACTGACGATGATATCATACCAAAAATGCTCGATAAAGGACAACAATTTGATAGCAATGATGAAAATATTGATACACATAACGTAATTAATGTACTAAATGAAGCTAACCAAGATGTTACTATGCAAAAAACTGTAAATTTTGCCAAAAGTCTTATACCGATCACTATATCACCGAAAACGAATAATGATAATGTATACTATACAATAAAGTCAAGTAAAAAGTCCAGAACTGAAAACAGGGGCTGTAGATGCAATTTAGACAGTCTGAATCTTAAGATTCAAGAAATTAATAAAAAAGAAAAGATCAAGAGCAAAAAAGATTTCAAGGAAAAAAAATACTTAAAGACTACTGAAACTATAACACAATCTTCAGAAACAACAGTCCCAAGTTCTGATGATACTCATAATCAGACTTTAAGTGAATTATCTGAATTCACTGAGAATAAACTAAGAGGATCAGCAAATAAAAGTAAGCAAGATACTAAATTTATTCCGTCGCAATCCTTTGAAGCTTTAGATGAAGAAAACCAAGACGTCAACAAAATAAAAATGCAAATTATGAATGATAAGGAAAGACGAACTTTGTATGAAAGCATTTGCATTCCTCTTGTTAATGCAGTAAAAGATAGGATATCAGCTGATGAGCTTAATAAAGGTTTAGTTACTGTGCAGAACAAAGTTGATAAGTTTTCAGAGAAATTAGATAACGTACTAGAGAGGTTAAGTAGAATAGAAGAAAAATTAAATAACACTGCAGTAAGTAACAAAACTAAGGTAGACAACCAAGCAAATACTTCTGCTAAAGAAGTAAATACTATAGAAAGAGTTGATTCAAAAGAAACAGATTGCAGGAGTATTAAAGAATCTAAGAAAGTCAAGAAAAGACAGAACAGGAATGATTTATCCATTCAAGACCTGGAAGAGGACGAAGAAGAGAGAGGAGAAAGAGTTCCAGGAAGTTTGAATGCGTCTTCGTTTGTGGGAGTAGCACCAACTCCAGTACACAGATTATCAGCGAGGTTCTGTTGGACTGACACTAAGCTTGATTGATGTCTGTAGCCTTAGCACAATTTACATCGTAGTTCGCTTAACGTTATCAATTACAAATTGTGTAGGCCCTGATATTTTATTATACAATTATCATGGGAAGATGATCATTATTCGGTAATGATATTGATATAAAACCTTTTCTATATTCTTCTAAAGACAGTATTTTTAGTTAGTTTAACCGTAGGTTCAATCTTTAAAATCTTGATTTTAGTTGCTTTGTCAAAGTTTCTTAATTTTGTTAATTTATTTTCATTTATGTCGAAATAAACAGTAATTTTAAAGCAAATATTTTTGTTAAATTTAGTAGTCTCCTTTACGCATATAATATACCAATCAGAAAAAATTATTGATAGACCACAGTGCGTTTTTCGCGTAACTTTCTGCCGCGCACTGTAAAACTCTGGAACGAACTGTCACCAGCGGTATTTCCGGACCTATACGACCTGCAAACCTTCAAGATAAGAGCGTATTCCCTCTTAAAAGGCCGGCAACGCACCTGCAGCTCTTCTGATGTTGCGAGTGTCCATGACGGTAGTTGCTTACCATCAGGTGACCCGTTTGCTCGTTTGCCCCCTTATTTAATAAAAAAAAAGACTGATGGCGGACTCACGTTATTTAGTGGGGTTATGACTATAGTTTGTTCGTTCTAAGATGATATGGGTGACAGTTCTCATATTCCTTGCTACGGATTTTTTTCACAAGAAAACAAAAAAAATCAGAATGTAATAAATTATATTCCATCTACAAAAATAAATGCTTCCTGTAATTCTAAATGAATAAAAATGAAAAGTTGCTAAATGCTAACTTATTGATATAAAATTATAAATATTAACTTTGAAATAGGAGTATAAAATTATTGTTACGAAAATATTTGAAAAATATCAGATGCATGAAACGGAACTTATGTCAATAGAGATTGACACAGTTGAATCGAAATCAAATCGATAAAAAAGGGCGGCCATCTTAAATCGTCGGCGTCACTCTGAAACATCAGTACGAAATCGATAATTTCGATTGCAATTCCTTTACGAGGTGATTCGATAATTTTAAATTATTCGATTAATTTTTTTAGGTAACTTCCCTACTATTGTCAATTATAATGTGTCACGCATATCATCATAAAACGAACAAACTATAGTCTAGTCATGATTTTTATGAACCATATTTTCTGAGGGTGCATAGATTTAGGCACTATATTAGACAGCACAGTGCACTTAATATGCTAATACTAACTTACAATACCCGGCAATAAATATTGCACATCGACCTTTGTAAAGAGACATTCGGCTAATTTCGGTTTCATAGAGCGTTATCTTTGTAGCACACACCTATTTGACATTATGTCAGTCGTTGTTCAAATTCAATAGAGTGCAGTCGCGTCCAGTTCAAAATATATATCTAGAGTTGTTAACACCCCTAAATTTGCTGCAGCTGTAATTTTCCAAAAGAATTTTAAATACGTAAACATAATTTGAACACCCTTTTTTATTTTATTTTACCCGAATATAAAGCCATAACCTATAGAAAATAATAAAATTGTCAAAAGAAGCAAACCTTAACTGTTTTAACAGCTCCTAATATATACCGGACTTTTTGTATTTCGTGCGTAAGAGATAACGCTCTACAAAACCGAAATTAGCCGACTGTCACTTTCCAAAGGTCGATGTGCAATATTTATTGCCGGGTACTGTAGACTAGCCTTAATAGGCTTACTCCAACCCAGAATGCACCAGCTCTTAGATTTATTTGTTAGATGCAGCTTGAAATGTTTAGCTTAAACTGTAGTTTCTATTTTGTTACGTTCTATTAAAGTTTTAAGGTGAACGCAGATGTGACGCAGATCTATAGGTATGTGTGTCAGATTGCATAGAACTTCACAATATTTTAAAGTTATTTGACTGCGCCTGGGTCTGCGTTTATCTCTTTACAGAGTTACTTACTACTAAAATTATTGCAATTTATATTTCTGCGTATATTCAAAAAGATACGTAGAAATACAATTTGCAATTCACAAGAACTAATATTATAGTATCATGTAAGTACGTCTTTTACCTGAGGTACCAATCAACCTGCAGTGTACACGCCCAAAAAACTGAACTAGTTTTTATGACATTTGATACGAAAAATCCGTGTCCCGGAATGAACATATTAGGATAGTTTATATCCCTGAAAAATGTGTTGTTCCCGTGCGATAAAAATAGGGGTTCTCTCTAGAAACATATTTCGTCCAAAGTTTATTGATTTCGTATCTTTTCGTATTATTTCGTCTTTCGTATATCTGGCTGGTATGTTGTATATTATGCAAATGACATCGAATGCTGTAGGCCGTCGGGCTGTGTCGTGTCTTCCAGTTGTTTGGTCTATTCTGAATATTTATGCTGATATCGACAAACCCCTAATCGATAATACAAACAAAATATTACATGGAAAACAACACGATATATAAACCGGGCAATCTTCGGTTTTTATACAGATTTATTTTTAAGAATATTGACTTTCTTAACTACTTGTGATACTCGTGATAGTGGGTAACTAAAAATTTGATAATTTACGATTTTTACATAAACGAAGAATTCACAAACGGGAAATAATTTAAAATCCTATACAATGTGCCAGATATATTAGGCGTATGATGAAATAGGTAAGTTACGAGGTTTGTTTAAATTATATTGGAAAAGTGAGTAATATATTACTTATGTGATAAAATTAATCATTCACTTCACTTCAACCACTTAATTCTTCATTTATTTTCATGTAACAAGGCAATCGCCCCTTATTGCGTAATGAATTTACAAACTCATAAAATTAAACCATATTGCTAGAACGCCAAAGACATGTTGAAAAAATTTTTTGAAATTAATCACATCCAGAGTGACTTGCTATATCTAAATTCGGCAATCAATCTTCTTGAAGGTTGCCGCTACTGGAGGGAAGATTAAAACTGAACTTAAGTACCCTACATTTTGTAATTAAAGTATGTCAGCTACATACTAATTTAAAAGTTTGCTGTAGAAGGAATTTAGGCCGGTAACACGTAGTACTTACATAGTTATAGTAAGACTCAGTTTAAACAAGTATATTCTTACTAGATGATGCCCGCAACTCCGTTGCGTCAAAATTCGTTTATCGCGCGGAAACCGTTAATTTTTCCGGGATAAAAATTAGCATAATATTATGTTCTTTCCCGGGATTCCAAGTATCTCCATACATTTTATAGTAGAGGAGGGGAGGGTGCTATTTTTGTAGTAACTCGAGCGTCATGGAGACCTAGTATTTTTTTTTTAGGTAGGTAGAACTGATAAAAAAATAATAATAGCGTTTTTTATTTTAGCGGTGGGTTCAAAAGCTGCAGCCATTTTAAAGTTTTGAAAAAGAAAATACATCCAGAAAATTGCTTATTTAGGTAAATTATACATATATTTTAGACAACAAGGACTAAAACATTCAGTTTAGTCCAAAATAAAATATCTGCGAAGCTTAGTTTGGAAAATATGAAGCCTTATTTTTTATATTTTAAAATGTCCCTACAGGCCTACCTAACCTTTGAATCGTCAGTGCTTTATATGGAAGCTTCTTTGGGGTATACTAAACATCCCCTATCTTAATCTGATAGATCCGATGACATTTCAATATAAAAAAAAAAATTAACCCACCACGTGAGAAATCTGATTTCTATATTTTATTGTGTGTGTTAACCAATAGCATCGCTGCGCTGAGCGATGTCATGGCAAAGTCATGTCAATGATGCAATTCTATTGGTTTTCAAAAACACATTCCTCGCAACACAGCTCCGCTCAGCTCTGGTGGAAAGGCAGCCTAAAGATTTTGTAAAATCCGTTCTTGGCATTTTTTTTGCAAGCAACTATACTAATATGCTATAACAAAAAATAAAAACGCAACCCTTTCTCGTGTCGAGTGTGTAATATCGCAAGAACATTTGTTGTTTCCTTCAATGGGTTGTTATTTCCCTTATTCCTCTGAAACCCCGGGCTAACCCTTGATAAAGAGGCCCCACGCCGAATAATTTAAGGGTTTTGCTATTTTTCGCCCTTCGTATTCAAGTATTGAAGCATTGATAAGAATATTTTATTACCGCCATCTTGTGAACGAAAAAATATTATTGGAATAGTGATGCAGAAGCAAATATTCTATCGAAATGAAATTGTATAATCGAAACTCATTTATAGCACTTTTGTAAGTCTAAAACCAAAATGTTTTAAATTGGTTATACTGTAAGAGTTAATAACAACATAAAATAAATATTTGTAGCGACAGAATTTCTAAAAACATTGTTTTAACCGAAACTTTAATTTAATAAAATGCCACTTTCTGAACTAGAGTTATTTTACTAAATTAAAGTTTCCTGTCCTAGGCCCGTGTAAATAGTCAGTACTCAAGATGCATCTCGGTCTCAAGACACGGTTCAGGCTCTGTGATTGGTTGGATGTCAAAATTTGGACCAATCACAGAGCCGAACTACGTCTTGAGACCGGGTCGCATCTTAAGTACTGACTATTTAGTATTTATACGGGCCCTAGACTATTATAGCCTATAGGTTTCATTTTGCTCTAGGCCACTACAAAGCAGAGGCGGCATTAAGGGTCGCTAGATGAATGTCGGTAGAAAATAAAACCTATAGCCCATTTCGTAAAGTAACATCTTATAATCTTATATATAAAATTCTCGTGTTACAATGTTAGTCCACGAACTTCTCCGAAACGGCTTTACTGATTTTTACCAAATTTTATATGCATATTCAGTAGGTCTGAGAATCGGCTACTGGGTACTTTATATACTTATTGATAAGTGCATTTGTTGAATAAATAATAGTAAATTATTACAACCTAAGACTGACGGCGACCATTGTTTGTGCGACGGGATAGCGATCGACGTTGCCATGGCGACATACTTATTTAGTCACTTCAATAAAATAATATGGGCGAAGTACTTTTCATTATGGCAAAGCAACGTTTTCCGGGACAGCTAGTACGAGGGCGGCACTGAAAATTTCGGGAATCAAGGAGGTGACACAACAGTACTATTTAAAAATGTGTTTATTGCTTTCCGAAGTATTCTCCGCGAAATTTGACACATTTTTCCATACGATGGAACCAATCATTGAAGCAACCATTCCATTCGGAAGTTGGGGTCTCCAAATGGCCGTTTTGTATGCGTCTACAGCTTCTTCAGGTGATGAAAATCTCTGACGACGCAATTTATTCTTTATTTTAGGGAAAGTATAGAAATCATTAGGGCTTAAGTCGGGGCTGTACGGCGGATGGTCTAATAATTCTATGTTTTCTTGCTCTAAAAACTCTTTTGTTCTGTGCGCGGTGTGAGAACTTGCATTGTCGTGATGGAGGATGATGCGGCGGTTGCAGTTCTCTTTACGAAGTTCAGAAACGACCTGTGGCAAACAAATACTAGCATACCATTCTGCATTAATCATTATTTGTCCCTCAAGAGGAATAGTCGCAATATGGCCGGTTTTGGAGACAAACGTGTCCACCATTTTTTTTTGCAACACTCCGTGAACGAACAATTTTTGTTGGCTTTAACTCATTTTCGAACACCCAAACTCGTGACTGGTTTTTAGTTTCGGGTTCGTACGCGTATATCCAGGATTCGTCACCTGATACGATGTTGTATACAGCATTTGAGGATCCTGCGTGGAATCTTTCGAAAGTTCTGACGCACCAAGTAACGCGAGCCGCTTTTTGCTCTTCACAGAGCAAATGCGGTATCCATCGGGAAAACAACTTTTTTAACCTAATTGTTCATGCAATATTATTTGTATTTGACTCATGTCAATGTCTAAAGTTGCTTGAATTTAGTGGTATGTCACATGTCGATCTTCCTCAACCAGCTTACGCACAGCATCAACCTTTTCTTGGTTGACTGCAGTTTTTGGACGACCTTGACGGGGATCATCACTGAGCCTGACATGTCCACGTTGAAATTCAGCAAACCAGCGATAAATTGTGGTTTTGGATGGGGCTTCATCACCAAATGCAGAAATCATCCGATCAACACACTGGTTTTGTGTTAAACCACTTCGAAAGTCATAATAAATCATCGCTCTAGAATTTTCTCGAGTCAATTCCATTTTCTCAACGACTAAACAAGTTTGACAAGATCTTGTGACAAGACCGAGAATCTTTTTTTAAATAAATAAATGGTATTCGATTTTTAAAACCAAGGAGTTTTCAATTAAAAATATTTTAATATGACAGGAATAGTGGAAGTATTCCATTCCCGATATTTTTAGTGCAGCCTATGTACTTATATAAAATTTTCGTGTCACAATGTTAGTTACCACACTCCTCCGAAACGGCTTTACTGATTTTCACCTATATGCATATTCAGTAGGTCTGAGAATCGGCTACTGGCTACTTTTTATATTGATAAGTGCATTTGTTGAATAAATAATAGTAAATTATTACAACTCGAGACTGACGGCGACCATTGTTTGTGCGTGCCATACTTATTTAGTCACTTCAATAAAATAATATGGGCAAAATACTTTATATGGCAAAACAACGTTTACCGAGACAGCTAGTTTCATCTAAATTTTTGTCGCTTGCGGTAGCTTGCCGGGAGGATCGGAAAGTCACCTTTAAGCTTCATCGCGTTTAATGGTGACGCCTTGATAATTTGGCTGCACGCTGCAGCGATATCGATTTTTCTCAGCAATGACTAAAGCTAAGAAATGAAAGTTCATTGTCAGCTGTATTCATCATATTGTCTTTATCTTTGAATTAAGTACCCATAGCATAACACGATTGGTCAACTTTTATAACACAGAATAATTAATCAAAAAAACCTCTATGAAAACAGGGATTCTAATTTTGCCAACAAAGGAGAGTGATTTAAGCTTCCATTTGTACAGAGATTAGTTTAAGCATACATTATAATTTGCCCATAGCTTATTTTACTTATTTATTTATTTTAAACTTTCGTACGTTTCTGTACAAAGGTGGGCTTAATGTCTCTTAGCTTATATTGTAGTGTGTAATGTATCGAGCTAGCGACCGGTCCCGTTACACACGCAGCAAAAGTAAGATTTTTGCGAATCGCGCGGCACATTGCTGCTGCACGTGACCATGGCGCTCGTGGCCAACGAGTTGCTGGCGTTTATCCAGCACGCCATCGACACTATGGACGAGGTCAGCATCATGCAGATCTGCAAGTCCTCCTTCTCCAGCGAGGAGATTTGCAAGGGCAAGCAGCTGCTGTACGAGACGCTCGGACAGAGCGCGAATATACCGTCGCGGCGAAGAGACGGAACGGAAAAAAGCGTGCAGGACATCATCTCCCTGCTGAAGCAGACGGATCCTGATGTGGTGCCGGCTTTTGTGGCAAAGGAGCTGCACAAGCTGCCGCCCGTCACGCTGGACCACGTCGACGTCGTCAGCCTACTGAAGGACATCAGGATCCTGAAGGAGGAGCTGGCCGGTGTTCAGGGTAGATTGCAGGCATCAGAGTCAACGATCAGTGACTTACGTATTGAATTATCACAATTAAAAAGCGGTAATTCAATATGTAGGTCACCTGATGCCGCATACGTCAACACTCGTCTTGGCGCGCAGACGGCCACGTTTAGCCCGGCGTCAGCATTATCGGACGCGGACGGGTCAACGAACACCGCCGCTGCCGCTCCCGCCCGCGCTCCCCTTCCAGTTGCGCCGACGCCGAGTCCACAGGCGACTCAGCAAAACTACGCGACTGTTGCTGGTCGCCTCGCACCTCCCCCGCGGGCGAAAACTAAAGGGGGGAATGAGAGCCGCAAGGCTCCGAAGAGTCTCGAGACTAAGGAGAGCCGCAAGGCTACGAAGAGCCGCAAGGTGGAGTCTTGGTGCGATGAGGAGGGCTTCATACTGGTGGAGAGGAGGAAGAAGCCCGCCGCCCGCAACCATCGCGGCACCGCACCATATGTACCTGAGCTGCGTCTGCGGAGCGATGTCCCCGCGACGCCCCTGTACATATCCCGCCTGCACTGGTCCATGGAGGTCGAGGACGTCGTGGACCACATCCAGAAGAAGACAACATTGCGCCTGAGGGTCGAGCGTCTGCAGTCTCGCCACAAGGTTAACTTTAGCTCCTTTGTGGTGAGAGTGCCGACGAATCTTCTGTCGACCTTCGAGGCGCCGGAGTTCTGGCCGATGGATGTAGTCTATCGGAGGTTCCGGGGGAGACTCCGGAACGAAGCGAGTCACGTCGCCGGCAAAACGTGACAGTGTTAGTTTTTTAAGTATAAAATATGTATGTTAGTTTTAAGGTATTTATTATATAATTATAATATGTATGTTAGATTTTAAGGTATTTGTTATATGGGCCTCTGATGCCCGAAACAAATGATTTGATTTGATTTGATTATATTATGAAATATATTTATGGTTTTTAAATTACGCGACAAGAACCATTTTGTCGCTAACACCCTTTCCATTTCTTGCTATTCCATTTTTTGTTTTGTACAACAAGCAATCTAAAACATATCCAAAACGATTTTTTACTTTAACGCGGCGCATGACCCTAAGAATTTCAAAGTCTCGAGATAAAAAAACATCTAGCCAGATATAGCTTGTATTTTCCTACCTTTTAAAGTCGTTCCTTGGAATAAAATGCAGTATCCCCTGACACATATTAAATTTCTTTTCCTGCTACCTGCGTGGAATACAAAAGATGCTCTTTTATTTTTAAAAAAGTTAGTATTGGATTAAAAAGTGTTTGTGTGCAAAGAATTTTAATGTGGGTTTAGTTTTCTACCCTCTTTACAAAAAAATAATAATTATACAGCGAATGGTAAGATCTGCTTGTCTCTATCTGGCATAATATAGTAAACGTGACTCGATAGACAAAGACAACGGACCTTGATAAGTATCGCTCAATTTACACCGCCGCAGAATGGAATGGAAGCGACATTTTGAAAGGGAACTGTAATAGCATAATTAACTTTATATCAACAGTATAAGTGTCTAAATACACTAGGCTGAATTACGCCGGCGTAAATTCCGCCGCAAATGTCAAACGCATACAAAATACGGCGGAATAGTGTGTCGTCTTTCGCGTTCCGCCCGTATTTTGTATGAGTTTAAAACGCGGCGTAAACGCGGCGGAATTCACGCCGGCGTAATTCAGCCTAGTGTGTTTAGACACTAACACCGAAGAATTCTCGACAATTCCGCGGAGTTCTCGAGAATTCTTCGAGGAAAGACTACAGACTAAACATTAAACAATGGGATGTCCTCATGACGTGGGAATTCGCGGGAGTGCTCGAGCATTCCAGCGAATTCCCACGTCATGAGGCGAAATTGACGCTTCCGTTCCGTATCATTCCGCGCCGGTGTAAACTGAGCCTTATACGCTGCGTAAATATCTTTATTAATAAGAGTGTTAGTTACTACATGTGTTAGTTAATATTTCATGCTTTTATATCGGTTAAGAACAAGCAAGACCATTTCTGCATTTGGAAAGGTTTTATACAAAAAAAAGGTTTATAAAATATTCCTCCTATGACACCGAACCGTAATTGATAAACTTTATTTCATACTACATTTCCACTTTAAATAAATTATATACAACATATGCAATCTTTGTCAACAGTGACTGCAGACTTTGTACATTGGTGACTCAGATACACAAAATAATTACACAGCAGAACCTGTATAATTATCCGTTGCGTTTAGTGAGGAGAATATGGTATGCTTAATTGGTATGGTTTTACTTAAAAGTATCCTGCAATTACTTGTTTATGATTGTTGCAAAATACGTACGTGAAAAATGCTAGGTGATTTTTGACTTATGAAAATTGACACGCTTTTAATTTATTTTTGCTTTTTATATCATTGGCACAAATTGCACAATAATGAATTAAAGTTACACAAACATATTTTTATATTGCAAAAAATGTTCTTGTTTTAGTTAATAATAATATAATATAATAATATAATATCTATGGACGCTTCACACCACGTCAGTCTGGCCCCGTGCTAAGTACCCGAAGGACTTGTGTTACGGGTACCAGACAACGGAAATATATTTAATACTTTTATACTATACATATATTTAAGATTTTTATTAAATGATACACATATTTAATATACATCCATGACCCAGGAACTTTATAAACTTTTTGTTCCGTCGGCGGGACTCGAACCCGCGACCTCCGGCTTGAGCTAATCGCGCTCACCACTGTGCCACGGAGGTTATTGCTAACGCAGGACTGGTGGTTCATAAGCGATTTGGGTTTTTCTTACGTAACATGAAAGAGATCGTAATCGTTTTATGAGTCCCCCGTCTGACGTTTATTTTGAGGCAATACCGAATTAATGTTATCGCGATAAACATCATAATGAATTGAAATTGTGTGTTCTTTCATTCTCCACAACTTATGGTTTTCGTACCCCATTTATTATACTCTGATCGATAAAACATGCAACCATATTTTGTTTGATTGATGTTATTATACCATTTAATTGTTGTTATACAATTTGATAAAAAAATCTTGTTATAATACTTATTGCCTGTGTCATCACTTTCTGATAAAGTGTCGTATAGGCTATTCACAACTTTTTTGACAGATTCTCCATACTCCATCTGTCAAGTTAAGTGGTGGATAGCTTATTCGACACTTATCAGGAAATGGTGAAACAGGCCCTTAGACTATTAAATCTTTACTACTTAATAATATTATTATACGAGTTTTAAGTATATTTAGTGCAAAGCTTAGTTTACCAGCCAAAAACTTAAAAATTTAAAACGCAAATTACTTTACCAAAGTGGTAAAAGTTACGTCTCATGGATTTGCAGACTTAGACACATACCATTATTTCAAACATGCATTATTAAAATAGTAATACAACATAGTTTGGATTCATGATAATAATTGATAACACATATTATTAGTACTTTGCTTAATATACTTTTCTTTTGAGTTCTCAGAGTATTTTGTTTTGTTTTATATTCTCATATTGTCGTATTATAAATAAGATGAATAAAGTATATTATTACTATATTTATGTGCAATCTGTAGAGTTTTGTATATTGTATAGTGTTTTTAAAGAATAATTTATTATATTAGAGCCGATATAACTTTAAGTTATTAGTAAAAAATAGGATTTTATTATCTAGTACCGTTTAATATTTACTATTGGTTTTAATCACACATTAGGCATTTTAGGATTTCTTCATAGTTTGTTAATATTAGTAAGTAACTAAATAAAATTAATATTATTAAGAATGTATGTAATCATAATTTGATATAAAAAATCAAGCAATAAATAAAATAAAGTGCTCAATTTCAAAATTACGCTACGGTGTCATATAGGCAGTATTATTTGGTTAGTATAAAGTAAGCCAAGAAGATAAAAAGAATAGAAATAGAAAGAAGATGCTTAGAACGAGGCGGACACTCACCAGAGTTTGCGCGGCAGACTGGTGCTGAAAACAGGCTTTAGTCAGTTTAGCCAGTAAGGAAGAGAGTAAGCAAATTTGAAGTCTCAGAAAGTTGAAATACGGTTCAAATTAAAATAGCAGAAAATTGCAGATGTTTTACATAAGAATTCAAGCTAAAATAGAATTTCCGGTAAAGAAAAAATATTTAGAAAAAAATCTGCAATCTTCTACTTGCTTTACAACGAAATTCCAAATTTTAGTTAGGTTATTTCAAAATGTTTTATAATAACAATAAGTCTTACTCATTCTTAACATATTTTAAGTATTAAATTATAGTAATTTTAAGTTACATGTCGTATTTACTATTAAGATTTTTTTTTTATTTTCTATATAAGTACATAATATGGCAAATTTAAAAGTCAAATTTTCATTCAGTGGTAGTATAACTGTGTGAGTGGGGGAAAGGAATATTGTAAGTTGAAAATAAAATTTTGTGAAAATGGAACTCATGCCATCGATCCGTATTCTGCCAAACGCAAAATTATACTTGGCAAAAATTATACGGAAGAGCGTGTTTTATACTCTTAAATCCATACTAATATTATAAATGCGAAAGCGTGTCTGTCTGTTATCTTTTCACGCCTAAGCCACTGAACCGATTTTGCTCAAATTTAGTATGAAGATACTTTGAATTCTGGGAAAGGACATAGGATACTTTTTATTGCATAAAAATGTACGGTCCCCACGATGTAAGCGGGAGTTGCGGGCGTCATCTTGTTACGATAAGATAGCGGCTTTCGTAACCACGTTTTACTTCCTTGTAGACCTGAAGTAAGTATATTAACGTCCGCCGTTACGGCCAGCTTACATTATTCTAATCCAGTGGTCCTATCCAGAGCTAAGTCACTACTGGAATAATGTAAACGGGTACTGGGATGAACTGGAATGCACTGAATTGCATTCCGATTCCGGTGGGATCACTGAATAGTGAATTGGAATAACGTAAGCCCGCTATTAAGGCTCTACACTAATTGGAAAGAGAGCCTGCCATTAATTGTCCTACGCAGTACGCCATTAATAACTGCCACACACACAATATTGTATGTCACAATATGTATTACTTGATAAGTTATTTCATTGGTGGATATCGATAGCTTATATCTACTATGGACACAGAATATAATATATTAGTAGTACCAACAGAATTCCCACTGGCGTAACCCGTTTAAAGAAATAACGACTCATGCCACGATACTATAAAGATCAAAATCCGACCGCGCAGTGCTAGGTGCCTACAATTATATTTGCCTACATATGCGCTCTCTTTCTATCGCGTAAGAGGTACCCTTTCTGACGAAATCAAGATTGTCGCCGTTTAGAAAATAAAATGATCTTATTTTAATTACTATATAGCTACTAATAGCAAACTTTTTTATAGTAATAATCAAATTTTAGTAACCCAATCTATATTTTATAATAGATTCATATTCGATTATAGTGCAGCTCCTGCCTGCTATGGATGATCTTTAAATTGTAAATACATTACAAAAAAAATACGTGTGTAGGTACTCGGGGTCGGGGACTGCCGAGGTAAAGTTATTGCATAACATTTTTTATCAATTTATGCAAATATAATTCTCATACGTCTTGTCTTAGTAATAGACGATGCTCGGCATGGTTTGTTAAGTTAGGTTAAGTTACGGAATTTGTTGATTCATTTGCCGCGCTCAAAGCCCGCGATAAAAGTTATGCAATTGTAAAATAAAAAATATTCGGCCACGTGCGAGTCGGATTCGTGCACGAAGGGTACCATAAGGGTATCCGTACCGATAAAGAGCAAAAATAGGCAAAAGATCGTGTTTTTTGTATGGGAGCCCCCCGCAATTTTGTATTTTATTTTAATATTATTATTAATTATTAAAGAACACATACAATCAAGGATTTTGTGAAAATTTAAAGTGTCTAACTTACGTGTGAATACTCCGTAACGTTCGCTCACATTCGGCGGATCACAGTCGGTTTGGTGTGAACACGGCCTAATAATGATTAATATATTTAGTAAAGTCTTTTCAATTAGAAGTTTTAATAATTTTCACTTTTCGTTTTACGGACGGCGACCATTGTTAAGTATCACAATAGGCTCTTCAGATCATTTATAACTTGCAATTGTTTCTTCAGCTTTAGTAACGGTGTTTTAGACAGTTTGAGTTATATTTTATCCGACTGCGTTATGACGGTTAAGTTTTTGGTATTTTTTACAAAAATTTTACAAGAACATTAGGTTGGCTTTGTTTTGTGTCGGCTTTAAAACTACTAGACCGATTTTGAGCACGTGAGTGATTTTTAATTTCAATTACGTTTCCGGCTACACATAACACACTTCCTATACTGCTAGTATGCATACAACTTATATGCATGAATATATAACATTTGTAAAGATCAGTAAAGCCGATTCGAAGGAGTGATAATGGGCCGGGACACAAAAGCACGGCACGACGTCGTACGGCGTCGTACGGCGCCGTGGGGACGCGCGTCGTAAAAAACCCACGGCACGGCGCCGTACGGCGTCGTACGACGTAGTGCCGTAGAAACTCATCTTGGATTTCTACGTGAGTTTCTACGGCACGACGTCGTGTCGTGTTTTTGTGTCCCGGCTCTAAACTATGTTAGTTCCCGAACCGGTTATACTAATATACTATACTAGCGACCCGCCCCGGCGTCGCACTCCGGGGCGGGTCGCTAGTACTTTATACAGATAAGTGCCAAATAACATAAAAATTGCTCCAGTAGTTCGCGAGATAAGCCCTTTCAAATAATTTCCCTTGTTTTTTCCACATTCTTCTATTAGTCTTAGTGTGATAAAATATAGCTTATAGCCTTCCTCAATAAATGGGCTATCTAACACTGAAATAAATTTTCAAATCGGACCAGTAGTTCCTGAGATTAGCGCGTTCAAGTTAGCCCTTTCAAATAATTTCTCCCGTTTTTTCCACATTTTACTCTATTTCTTTGCTCCTATTAGTCTCAGCGTGATAAAATATAGCCTATAGCCTTCCTCGATAAATGGGCTATCTAACACTGAAAGAATCATCAAAATCCGTTGCGTAGTTTTAAAGATTAAAGGTAACAAAGGGATATGAGGAAAAAAGCGACTTTGTTTTATAATATTACTAGCGACCCGCCCCGGTGTCGCACGGGTATAAAATATATAACCACTGAAAAAACGATTAAAATCGATAGCCTATGATCCTTCACGTGGTTTACTTCTTATCTGTAAATAACATAAAAATTGCTCCAGTAGTTAGCGAGATAAGCCCTTTCAAATAATTTCTCCCGTTTTTTCCACATTCTCCTATTAGTCTTAGCGTGATAAAATATAGCCTACAGCCTTCCTCGATAAATGGACTAACACCTACGAATAATAAAACCTAAGGAAACGTAACTCCGATACTAATACAGTTTTAAATTTGGTTCCATTCGAACTGTCATGTAACGTCAGCCTTTATACCGCTCAAGGTCACCTAAATCTTGCAAATATATGAAAAGTGAACCTAAGGTACACTTTTTTGACAAGTATTTTGGAGCATGTTTTTTGACGGAGTTACTCTTTCTTAGTTTTCATTATTCGTAGGCTAACACTGAAAGAATCATCAAAATCCGTTGCGTAGTTTTAAAGATTAAAGGGAACAAAGGGACACGAGGGAAAAAAGCGACTTTGTTTTATAATATGTATAGATGTATATTAGTAATATTATTGTTTATTAATAATGTTGTTTATAACTAATGTAAGTTCATACATTACTTACATTTTTATTTATTTTATGATTTATATCTAATGTCCAATGGTATAATATCTTGCTCCGATTCTAGCCATTGCTAGAAGAGCGTTTAAAAAATGTCTATTATAATTAGTACCAGTTTCAATTTTGGCTGAATGTGTTATATTAATAGCATTAGCCATGTTTTACTTACGAAATCAGAACATTGCTAGTTTGTGTTTTACACGCTTAGTGCCATCTGGTGGATGTTTTGAAACTTTTTCTGTTTACAGTGAATAAAAACTTGAGAGGTGTCAAGGGACACCCGAATGAACGGAGTTATTTCTTATGTTAAAAAAATCTGTACTTATAGTACAAATATACTCAAAAAAATATAAAAGAAACGCCATCAATACTAACAACGCGTCGCTGTTTATTTTCAAAAAACGCCATCTAGTTGACGCACAGGAATACTATCAACGCCCTCTGCCCCTACTATGCAGGTACTAATAAAAAAGTGTCGTTACAACTTTTACGGACCAGCCCCCTTTCGCAACGCGCGATAAGGAACTCCGTTCCAATTTTTTTTATGAAATAAGGGGGTAAACGAGCAAACGGGTCACCTGATGGAAAGCAACTTCCGTCGCCCATGGACACTCGCAGCATCAGAAGAGCTGCAGGTGCGTTGCCGGCCTTTTAATAGGGAATAGGGTAATAGGGGAGGGTAGGGAAGGGAATAGGGTAGGGGATTGGGCCTCCGGTAAACTCACTCACTCGGCGAAACACAGCGCAAGCGCTGTTTCACGCCGGTTTTCTGTGAGAACGTGGTATTTATCCGGTCGAGCCGGCCCATTCGTGCCGAAGTATGGCTCTCCCACGTTATAAATTTATATTATGTTAACGTTATATTATGTTATAATTTAAATATTATTTATCATTGTGATTATTCAGGAGTCAGGACTAGTAAACGACCAAAAGTCTGTTGCGCCAAGATTCTTCTTCCGTGCGGGAACCGTACATATTTTCTCCGGGATATAAGATCTTGTCGGTTTCGAGAGGTCGCACTGGTCGAAGTAGGTGTACCGTGTAACGCGTTCTATCGTTTTCGCCGCTTGAGTCACAACTCACAACTCACACGCGTGCGCTCTGGTGACTGCGCGGCGGTGTACAGTTAACTACTATCTTATGTCTTTTCCCAGAACTCAAAGTCGATCATTCTACCACTACCACCACCAAAACGACAACACCGGTGATGTCATATGGAATCTCTAGTCCATATGACATCACCGGTGTAAGTTCTTAGCATTATGTTTAGACTTATCTGCCACTCAAATGGTCATCTTGACATCAGTAGGGTGGTGTCATATGGACTAGAGATACCATATGACACCACTGCACCGGTGTTGTCATTTTGGTGGTGTCAAGTGGAAGGAACGCTCAAAGTATATTGGTATACTTATCGAAACTGTGCTACCCCAGCAGTTTAAGTATAATAAAGAGGCAGAATAAAAAAACCGACCAAGTGCGTGTGGGGCCACGCGCGATATAGGGTTCCGTAGTACCACGAGTATTTTTTTAAATTTTTGTGTGGTCAATGAACGTGTTTTACACTACTAACAACATAATCTCAATTACTTTCAAAGGAATTTGAACGAAAAGTTTTTTAGTTTATCGACTATCATTCAATAACTTATGAAGTCTTCTTAGCCGTGACAGTTTTCCTTTTAAATTCAGCATATTTCCTACTCCCGTGAATTTTTTCACATTTCCAGAGGCAACCGTTTAGCTGGTAGAAGGGGGGGACACTGGACTCTAACGATTTTTTCCACTTTAAAGCTTAATATTTCACAAACGGATCCCTAAATCGGAAAATGATCTATGAATACTTATAATATTTTTAAAAAACCTATCCAATGAAAATCCACACGATGGGCTGGACGCGAAAAAAATTTTTCATCCCCACTTGATGTGTATGGAAGGTACCACTTATTTCTGTGGAAGGTACCATTAAAAATATATATTTTTTTAAGATTTCATATATTATTTTGTTGCCATCATTAATATGTGCATTCATGCCAAATTACAGCTTTGTAGGTCCTATAGTCTCTGAGAAAAACCGCGGACAGACAGACAGACGGACAAACGGACGGACAGACCGAAACTATAAGGGTTCCTTGTTGACTACGGAACCCTAAAAAGAGAAGAGATGAACATACAAAAATAAAAATAAATATCTACAGACGAAAATATAACCTCCCCCTTTTTTGGAAGTCGGTTAAAAAGTAGTAATAGATTTAATTTAACTTGAAATAAAACATAATTGCTATGTATACTGAAACTCGATAAAAGTAAAATATTTTAAAATCCATTACTACAAATCATATGGCGTACGGAGGCATTGGGTTACGAGAATAAAACCAGAAGGATTGTTTGCACACACACTTGGGCACTATGCAATTCCTAATTTATTAAACCACATTTTCACCGGAACCGCTAAAATAGAAGTTGTAGTAATGTCATGTCATATTAAAAGATTACTACAAGGCATTTACTAACACACAGACCAATAAACCCGTTCGTCCTTGGCTCCGCATTGCAGGGTTGGTAGTCGTTACATAATCGAGTGTAGGACCGAGTATGCCTTGCCAAATGTTTTCGACAACCCTTACTTAATTGTTCGTAGTGGTTAAAGTTTGGTTTATAAGGGTTATACAGTCGCTTGTAAGTGACTAAAATACCTTTTTGTATCCATTAGAATAAAGGTTTGCCCTTCCTCAAATTATGTAACTAAATCTAAACTTACCTAAGGGCCTGTCTCACCGCTTCCAGATAAGGTGCCGGATAGGCTTATTTGACAGATTCTCCATACTCCATCTGTCAAGTTAAGTGGTGGATAGCCTTATCAGGAAGCGGTGAAGCAGGCCCTAAGTATATTAAATTATCAAAAACATATCTTTTTTGCCTCTCTGTTTACTAAAAGTCTTTAAGTCCTATTTGAAAGACATTTCGTATGGAGATACTTTGAAAGGACCTAGGATAGAGCTGTTGTCGCAGAAAATTTTGACGTAAAAAAGTTAATAGTTTTAGTAATATAGATTACTAGATGTTCCGCGCGGCTTCGCCCGCGTAATTAAGGAATTTCACGAAAATGGCACATATTTTCGCAAAAAATAGCCTATGTCCCTTCAAGTGGCCTATTTTTCATGTATGCCAAATAACATAAAAATTGCTCCGAACGTGAACTTGAAGGGACACGTGATCGAGTAACGTAAAAATAAGCAATTTCAAATAATTTCCCCCGTTTTTTCCAAATTTTCCACTATTTCTTCGCTCCTATTTAGTGTTAGCCTGATAAAATATAGTTTTATTAATGGACTATCTAACCCTGAAATAATTTTTAAATCGGACCAGTAGTTCCTGAAATTAGCGTGTTCGAACAAACAAACAAACTCTTCCGCTTTATAATATTATTAAATATTAAGTATAGAATATACATGTTGAAGTCGTTTGTTCGAATCTGCTATTTAATTGGATGACAAGTGAATTCATTAAATGAAGCCATTTAATTCAATGACTAGATGCCAACTCGTCAAATCTTTAACTGTAATATTTATACTAGTATACTTATATCACATTTTATTATAAAGCCCAAGTGCCCCAATCTAGAATTTAAGCTCCTAAAAGTTTGTTAAAATATTGTCCAACTAAAGATCTTCCTTAACCATACAACATCCTGGTCCTAAAGGGTAGTTTTTTGATCTGTACCAATTTTGTACGGCTTAAAAAACGATTCCCTCTGAAGCGGCGAAATGTAATTCCGAGTGTTTTATCAGTGTAATCAAAAGCCGTGTAACATTCTAAATCAATTACCAGCTGCACTGGCTAGCTGCCAAACTGCCTGCCAGCTGTATAGCTGGCTATGCATCGATAATGTGAGCATATAATATGCCTTCCGAGTATATACGCCGAACGTAATATATTTCCAAAATTAACTAGAATTTCAGTGCTTCTTATCAAATACCTACTAAGGTATTTGATAAGAAGCACTGAAATTGTGACCATATTTTCATCGGTACAAATTTTGTGAAAGGGACAAAAAAGGATATGATCTTAAAGTTCATAGACGGCTGAAAGGATTTAAAAAAAATAACAAAAACGACACTACCATACATAAAAACAACATGGCATATACAAAAAATATGGTCTCTGTTCAGTCCAGTCTTTAAATACCGCTATAGTTCCTGGGAATAAAATTGCCTAAGCACTTCATTATCAAGGCATGGTCGTGTAATACCGTTTAAGGCGCATTTTCATTAATCGTTAACTCGTGCGGTATAACGTATACAGCATATGGGGAGTCTATGACAACTAATGGCGCATTTTGATTGGTCGAAGCATGTGTTTCAGAATTCTCCCGCACCCCGCATGCGGGCCCTATCGACCAGTGAAAATGCGCCATTAATATGGTTTTTAACTAAAGTTTACTAGCAGTTTTGATTCGCTAACCTCAGACTACTATCCAATAAACAACGCTGTTAAATAGATTTAAAGCACCTGTCATTTGTCTAAAAACCTTACCCAAACAGGGGGTTTTGTTGAAATCTTTTGTACATCAGGATTCAGGTAGAACCAGCCTACTCATTTTAACCCGAGATAGCGTAGCATATCAATGCCCTGGAGGCCTACAACGAAACTGTTTTGATACTCGAACGAATCGGGTTGCCGCGTCCTACTCTAACAACGTCATTCCACGTTTCTCAGAGTAGGATGCGGCATTCCGATTCGTTCGAGTATCAAAACGGTTTCGTTGTAGGCCACCTAAATCTCGCTATCAAAGTTCATTTGACGGTTCTTAATAGCTAAACAACGTTACCCGGGTTAGCATTAAAATCAAAATGGCTGCTGCTTAGCACAATGGTGTGGTACAATGTGCAATTAAGTTATGAGCCCGTGCCAGCCCCTCATTACGGCGAGCCACGCTACTGGGCCAAGGCCGGCACTCGAGACAGATATTTTTGCATCTTGTTTTGTTCTAAAGTCTAAACCGCTTAAGGCCTAACCTAATCCAGAAACTCAAAACTCAGCAATTTTTATTCAGAATTTTTTCAAACGTTTTCTGAATGTCGTTACTACTGGTACTGTTATACCACCCGTTCGGGAACTAACCCGGCGAGAAGAACCGGCGTAAGAAACTCGCAAGAAGAATTACACTCATTCATGAAAATATACTGGATGACGCCCGCAATTCCGTTGCGTCAAAATTCGTTCATCGCGCGGGAACCGTACATGTTCGGGGTTCAAATATATCCTGCAGCAGTTTGAGCGTGCTGCGATAAGAGACAGACACACAGACAGACACACTTTCACATTTATATTATCACTAGCTGTTGCCCGCGACTTCGTCCGCGTGGACTTTAGTCAACAAAATTGGTGTCAAATTTAAAAGCTATTAGATAAAGTACTGAGTAGTGAGTTATGAATTTTTGGAACTAACTTAATTTGAACCAATTTACGCGTAAACACCCCCTTACAACCCCTTTTTCCAGTTAAAAAGTAGCCTATGTCCTTTCTCAGGCCTTAGAATATATGTGTACAATATTTCATTACAATCGGTTCAGTAGTTTTGGCGTAAAAGCGAGACAGACAGACAGAGATACTTTCGTTTTTATAATAGCTAGTATAGCTTAGTATGGATGTGAAATGTGTGAAAGCTATCACAAAATTCTGTAGACTCGATTTGATAAAATCATAACGGCTTGCTACGCTAAAGTCTAAATTGCTTAACTCAGGGGTTCCCAAAGTGTGCACCGCGACGCCCCGGTGTGCCGTGAGTCGATTAAATCATAATATTAATCATGTAAAGCAGATAGACGATTAAATATTTGTTAATTATCATTAACCTGCTTAACCTAACTATAAATAATCATTAAAAGTGTTTATTTATGTATGTTTTTCTAACAGCCAGGTAAAGTATGGTGCCGCCCACCGTGACAGAGTATTGCGACGTGTAACTGCGCCGCAGGCGGAAAAAGACTGGGAACCCCTGGCTTAACTGACATTAATGAAATTGTGGACATATTTTGTAACCCAAAAAAAGGGTAAGCGAAAGGATTCCCAACATAAATGCGGTTGATTTTGATTTTGTACAACAAAACGCTGATAAGACGCGTCTAGTTTAGACTAAAATAAAAATAATACATTTTTACTTACAACAGGCACGACCGAAATTGAGGGCGACATCGTGCTTTCGATACACTGACCTCCATTAAACAAGTACGCTGTACCTATGATACCCTTTGAAATGACAGCTGTTTTTGTGCCTATTTGAAGCGGAATCAGCGCCCCCAATGCGGGGGAAGAGAACTAAATCTGACGTAATCATGACGTTTAAAAGTCGTCATATTGGCGCTGATAGCAGTAGCGGGAGTACTTGAAACTAATATTAGTTTCTACCACTGTAGTGATTATATTCTCTTTGGTTTCTACAAGCAATAGCGATTGAGCGGCCATTTGCAAGTCACGTCAGATTTAGTTCTCTTCCCCCGCATTGGGGGCGCTGATTCCGCTTCAAGTAGGCACAAAAAACAGCTGGGTATCTTAATATGTCCAGCGTACTTATATAATGGAGGTCAGTGCTTCGATATAATATAGCAACATGCTCGTAATATTCCTCAGCCTATTATGTCCGAATATGTTAAATGTTGTCATATATCATGTCATTACCACACGGCCATGTTATATTTTAAACGCACCAAATTAAATCCCGATAAAATAATCGTTGAATTATTGTCTTCATTTACGTTGAATGGTTATCGGTTGCGTAATTTAAATCGTTTATACTAGTTGAATCATCTGACATTGAATGATATGAAATCCAACTCGTACCGTACAAAATACGACTAAGCCAAAGTCCTAAACCTCCCTAGTCCGTACTAATAATAATATACGGACGTTATAATTATATTTACAAAGTTTTATCCTAGACTGACCAGTTAGAAAATTTGATTGATAGAGCTTGTCTATACTGTACTCGGTGAAACATGGCGGTAGTGGTCATTGACTCCCTGTCAAAAACTTGTCATTTTCTATATAAACCGTGATTGACAATGAAGTGTCAGATGTTGTCAATCGCGGTTTATATGGAAAATTACAAGTTTTTGACAGGGAGTCAATGACCGCTACCGCCATGCTTCGCCGAGTACAGTATAACTATGACGAGCCCCACCACTTAATTAGTTGATATTTAAAATGAGGGCACTGTAAATATGACAGAGGGGCGCGTCATTTTGCATGCAAAACCGCGATTGACAACATCTGACACTTCATTGTCAATCGCGGTTTGTATAGAAAATGACAAGTTTTTGACAGAGAGTCAATGACCGCTACCGTCATGTTTCGCCGAGTACAGTACAGATGACGCGGTGAACTTCTCCTAATATAAAGCTGAAAGCAGAAGATAACTCGTAACTATTTTTGAAGTTTTTTTATTATTTAATAGTCATTATTATTTTTTATCGTGTGTCTTCGAAAAGACACATTTTGCCATCATTTCCTTTTTTTGTAATTACAAAACATTGTAAAATGTAAGACTCACCTCGTTCAGACCATAATAAAAATAATACCTTTTTCTGTTAAACTATAAAACTTGGTACCAAAATAAAATCCGTTGAACAAATACAAACCTCCATTTTAAGCTACAATTCTTTTTATTTCTAGATATCTTTTTATCATTATTTTATATGCTCAAGACCACTTAACCTTTTACTGTAAGTAACGTCCATGTCGTTATCGTCCTAGGGGGTGCGCCAAGATCTTTTCTGTATCGCTTCTTTATAGAATCGCCGATCAAAATGTATGGAATTGACATAAAGTACCCCGCAAACGATCAAATTTGTTTGACAAACATGTTTGACGTAATTTACGTTTTCATCAAACAGCAGTGCTAGCTGTTTGATGAAAAATTAGCTAGAATCGGTTTGAGATCATGAGATCTTGTTTGATTATTTTTAACAAAAAATTAAAACTTGACTTCCAAGGTAAAAACAATATCAATAGCATTCTTATAATATGAACTAAAAAGTATTAAATAATTTTTCCTATCTAATATGTAGTGCCTTTTCCCGAATTCGGCTAAACCTCAACTATTTCTGTACTCACTCTTCATAATTTTGAAGTCGGTACCAGATATAGCTGAATCTTTATTTCTTTGACAGGTTTCGCCGTTTCCTCTGCGGCGCCGACCGCCGTGTATATTAAACAGCCTATAATTGGTGTTGTTATGTATATAATTATTATTATTGTATCCATACCTAATTACCTACGCCTTGTACTATTATCTATTTTGTGCCATGAGACATTGCAGGTGACCTTAACACGACGTGGTAATGATGATGATGACGATAATGATGATGATGAATTTGAATTGCATGGTAGCATATGCTTTCTGTTCTTAAAACAACGCCGAAACTCCCAAACGTGTATCTATAAAGAGTCAGGAGTTCTCTCAGCATCTTCCAAACCAAGGTATACCTTGACCCAATATTTGACTTTTTGGTATCATATTCTTAGCACACTTCACATAAAACCAAAATCACCATATGTTTGCATATAAATTTCGAGGAGTCCCCTCGATGACTCCTGGATCCCATCATCAGGTCACCACTTTTGTGAACATGGTACCAAATTGGAGTGAAACCTAATACAACAAAACAAAAATTTCGAAAATCGGTTCACAAACGGCGGAGTAATCGTTGAACATACAAAAAAAAAAATCCACAGCCGAACATATAACCTCCTCGTTTTTTGGAAGTCGGTTAACAAATACAGCGGAACACGTTCAAACACGTTTGTCAAACGATACGCCAATGAAAATGTTCTTCAAACACGTCAAACACTTCAAACAAAGCTGTACACTATCAAACTGTTTGATGAACACATAAAATTTGACAAACAATTTGATCGTTTGCGGGGTACTTAAGACGAGTCAAACGTCAACGTCATATAAACGAACGCTTATGTCAATTCCATAAATTTTGATTGGCGATTCTATAACGAAGCGATAGCGAAAAAGTCTTGGCTAAATGGCCTGTGCAGAGACCCATGTCGTCATTGTCCTGTGCACGGACCCATGTCTTTATTGTCCTGTGCACGGACCCATGTCTTTATTGTCCTGTACACGGACCCATGCCAGCTGTATACTGAAGCGAGAGATGGTGCTTGGTTTAATAGATGGTGCTTGTTCGCGATGTTATTTACAAAATGTTTAGTGTGTTTTGAATACTTATACATCCATACTAATATATTAATTTGGAAAAGTGTATCTGTCTGTCTGTTACCTCTTCACGCCCAAACCGCTTAACCGATTTTGCTGAAATTTGACATGGATATACTTTGGGACCCGGGAAAGGAAAAGGATACATTTTTAACCAGAAAAATGTACGGTTCCCACGCGATACACGAATATTGATGCAGCGGAGTTGCTGGTGTCATCTAGTCTTATAATGGCCAGAATTGCAACTTAAAGAGCCATTAGGAAACTATACTTAGCAACCACTAATACTTTGCTTTGTTCGTTTTCATTAAAATAATGGCTCTATATTGTGTAGATTGTTGACGGACGTGTTTTTATTCGAAATGGCTGTTCTATACAAAGGCCGAGCTAGTTTAAAATACAATGCCACGTTTTTAATAGCCAAACAAGGGTAGATGCATATTGAAATTGTGAATAACCTAACCATTTGTAAAAAAAAGTACGTGAGGCACTCGGGGACTGCCGCGGTAAAGCTATTGCATAGCATTTTTTATTAACTTATGCAATTATAATTCGCATACGTCTAGTCACACGCACACAAACACCGTGCCGAAGGTAACGTTGTGTTAGGTTTTTTCGTTACGGAATTTCTTGATTCGGTCGCCGCACTCAAAGCCTGTGATAAAAGCTATAGAATAGCTTTAAACTTAACGATACCACCAACAACGCAATGTTGATCTCGCGCGGAAACTGAACTTAAACATACAAAAATCCATATCCATACTTTACTAATATTCAAATGCGAAAGTGTGTCTGTCTGTCTGTCTGTTACCTCTTCACGCTCGAACCGCTGAACCGATTTTGATGAAATTTGGCATGGAGATACCTACTTTGAGTCCCGAGAAAGGACATAGGATAGTTTTTATCCCGGAAAAATGTACGGTTCCCGCGCGATAAATGAATTTTTCATCTAGTAAAAAATAAATGTGGTCACAGCCGAATATAGAACCTCCTCCTTTTTTGGAAGTCGGTCAAAAACAGTGAACATTAGTTGCAAACTAACAAACAGAATGTACCTAATTTTACCTATCAAAACTTTTGTACTCATAATAATTTGCTGTTCTCATGTCACTTATAAGTGATCTGTGAATTGTGATTCATAGTGAAAAAAAATATCTTCAAACCTAAACCGTATTTTTTTTCCGCAACTAAAAATAACCTATGCCCTTTCCCGTCTCTCAACGCATCTTCTTACCGAATTTCGTTTAACCTATCAAGCCCCATAAGATCACCGGTGATCGCGACAACAATAGAATGACAATAGATTTCCAAGAATCCACGATCGAAGGAATCGGTATAGACGTTTAAGCAAGAAGGAAACAGACACACTTTCGCATTTATGATATTACTAAGGATCTTAATACGGAACCCTAGAAATGAATTCATTCAATGTGATAACTCATAGAATATTCGACCTTGTGGCCGAAGAAATAGCGTCACTACTCAATATCTGTGATCTACACCTACATTAGTGTACAATCGTTACGAAAATAACTTAATATCAGATAAAGTAGCGTGCGGAGCCTTAATCGGTTGTAATGATAGAAAAAAAAAGTGATTTCCCACTTATCTATTAGCTAACTGCGCATAATAATACTTATTATAAAAATGGCTATTATAGCTATTTAATGATTATATTGAGTATAGGAAGTGGTCGAAGTCAATTTATATCATCATCATCATCATTTTGAGCCATCTGCTGCCAGCCACCTTCAAATTGTCTTAATTTATACCTATTAATGTAGTTTTGAAGGTTAAGCCGCATTTCCACCGCGGCACACGCTGTGCACGGCCACGCGGCGCACGTTTTTATTACTTTGACTACGTCAATTCGTGCGTAGCGTGTCCGTGGGTTGCAGTGGACACAGTCACATATATTTTCTTGCAAAGCGAAGCTTGGCGCACGTGCGTAGTCACTCCGTGCGCTGCGGTGGACTGGCGGCTTTATTTAAATGTTCATGTAAATTTATTGTTAAACGTTAATATTATTTTCGAGATTCTAATGAAATTAGAAGTACAATTTTTAGGGTTCCGTAACTAAAGGGTAAAACTCATTTTTTACCTATTTCGCTTCGTGATGGAATGGAACCCTTCGTGCGGGAATCTGACTTGAATTTTGCCGATTATTTCTATTATCGTTAAAATATATTTAGTAATTGATATACTTACTAATAAAAATTATTCACAAAGTTAGAAAGATTGTTAGTTAGATGATGCCCGCAACTTCGTTGCGCCAAAATTTGTTTATCGCGCGGGAACCGGGGATTTTTCAGGGATAAAAACTATCCTATGTCCTTTCTAGGGACTCAATGAATCTCCATGCCAAATTTCAGCAAAATCGGTACAGCGGTTCGAGCGTGAAGAGGTAACAGACAGACAGACAGACAGACAGACAGACAGACAGACAGACAGACAGACAGACGGACAGACAGACAGACACACTTTCGCATTTATAATATTAGTATGTATTTGTGAAACTGAACCAGGGGGGTGTGCCATAATGTTTAATTTTCGCTTCGTTATAGAATCGCCGATGAAAATGTATGGAATTGACATAAGCGTTCGTTAATATGACGTTGACGTTCGACTCGTCTTATGTCAATTCCATATATTTTGATTGGCGATTCTATAACTAAGCGAAAACGAAAAAGTTTCGGCTAAATGTCCTTGACAAATACACTTAAAGAAAAAGTTTTAAGTAAAGTTAATGAAATTACTTCACTCTAGAGTGCTTTGTGTATTTTTATTTGTTTTAATTCATTATTATTAGGGAAATGTTTTAAATAAGTTAATTGTAAATTAGAAAAGTTATTTTTGTATATAAATAGCTATACAGAGTTTGATAAAACCCAGACTAATTTTCTAAAATATTTTGTGTGTAAAAGTGAAAAAGCTTGCACATATTAAATATTTTTTTCAAGTTTGAGAAGTTTTTTTTACCTAAACGACTTTATATATATTGGATGAAAAAAACTATAGATATTTTGTGTAGGTATATTATGACCTACAGCAATTTTTTATAGTTGTTACACTTTATATTTATTATCACAACACACATAACAAAATTCAAAATCACAAAATTTTACTACATGCCATAATTTACAAGAAACGCTAGATCTTCTGCAGATGTCTACGTCGTAGCAACTAAGCTACGAGTTTCGTTGAGTCTCTACGTCGTAGCACCAGTGGATTAGAGCGTGGCTTTTTGAGATCGTGGGTTCTAATCCCACGTTAGAAAAATATTTTTGAGTTTGGATAGGACAAGCGGACGACCTGATTGTCTGACAAGACGGTGTTATATAATATGATAGGAATAGGCATGTTAAAAGTTGATTCTTCACCTGATCTCTCACTCGTCGTGGCAGTCTTGACAGACAAGAGATCAGTCAGTTATGAGTGAGAAAATAGAGTTTCCTTAAGAAAAACACATTTTGGCGTCTCGGGGAGCCCAAGTCCGAGCTTAATTATTGCTATTACTTTCACAAAGCCCTCACAATTCATTAAGCCTGTTCCAAAATACTCCAAGTATATAGTATCACTAGCTGTCCCGGCAAATGTTGTTTCGCCCATATTATTTTATTGAAGTGACTAAACAAGTATGGCACCATGGCAACGTTCATCGCTATCCCGTCGCACAAACAATGGTCGTAGTCAATCTCGAGTTGTAATAATTTACTATTACTTATTCAACAAATGCACTTATCAATATAAAAGGTACCCAGTAGCCGATTCTCATACCTACTGAATATGCATATAAAATTTGGTAAAAATCAGTAAAGCCGTTTCGGAGGAGTACGGTAACTAACATTGTGACACGAGAATTTTATATATATGTATAAGATTACTTGTACTAATATGTACATAATATATTCTGTGGTAGGTACATATATCATACATGTGTGAGTATTCAGTAACATGATCCATGTTGAATGTTGATATTTGTATGACAGTTATACCAATGGAAAAAGGTTTTTGCATTTATGGATAGAATTTTCTGTATAGATTCATAATAAAATTGACTTCTATGTGCAAAAAATATATGCAAAAAGGTAGGAAGTAGGAAGTCCTGCCTGTTATGTTGTACGACATACAATATTCTGAATGTAACAAACCGTCACAAAAAGTCATTTTGACACAGGTTCACAGAATCCCAACTTTTTAGATAATTTAAAATATTTCTCCGTGACAAAATCTTATGTCCTTTTCTATGTGTTAGTCGCGCTAAAACTCGAAAACGGCTTAACGGATTGGGCTGATTTTAGTCTTAAAATATTCGTAGAAGTCCAGAAAAGGTTTTAAAGTGACACGAAGTTCACCGGGACAGCTAGTATTTAATAAAAATCGATTAAATACTATGTAGAGGGAGAAGGGGACACAGACATACTTTTGCAATCATAATACTTAGTAGCGAAGACACTTTAATATTAATCTTTAGGTGTTGAATAATATGAATATTAAAATAACAATCTAAAAAAATCTTTGTAGAAATCTGCATTTTCAATTCCTTTCTAAATCGGTCTAGCATGTATTTTGATTTTTATTGCTATAATATATTTGCTATTACAACTATTTTCGTGAATAACATTAATTTGTACAATTAATTGAACATTTTATAATGCAGATGCATTTAATTGTTTTCAATTAGTCCTTCCTGAAACAATTTACACCTAAAGAGGACATCCTAATTTGTGTGCAAAATTAAAACATTAAACACAATTAGAACGAGTTCATGGCTTTAATTAATTTTTGAAAGAAAAACAATGGCAATACAATAGGTTTTTTTTTATAAAATAAGGGGGTAAATGAGCAAACGGTTCACATGACTGAAAGCAACTACCGTCGCCTATGGAAATTCGTAACATTAGAGGAGCTGCAGGCGCATTACATACCTGCCTTTTAAGAGGGAATACGGCATACGCTCTCGTCTTGAAGGTTTGCAGGTTGAATCAAATTGGTGCACAGTGCCAACATAACATATATAACATTTTTCGTTTGGAACGAATTTGAATTCGTGTTCGAAGTTCAAACCTTAACCTAATTTGAAAACCTTTCGCTAATCGTTACGGAGTCAAAAACACGTGAACAGGTCACGGTATTACGTAAGGGTAAGGGCGGTAGGGCCGTACCCAGTCGTCATAACAACGCGCCTCAAACAACCTACAACCTAAACAATCAAGGCTAACATCCTAGCCTGGGTTCCTAAATCTGACATGTAAACGATCGACATCTAATCAAGGCTAACACACGTATACGATAGACTCATAACCTAATCAAGGCTAGCATCTTAGCCTAGGTTGCTAAAGCTGACAGGCATTTTGATCTAACACTTAGCCTGGGTTGTTAAATCATAAATGTGGACCAGCGCAGAGCCTAGCTTGCTTTTGACAGAGGACGTCTAACATTTAGCCTAGGTTGTTAAGTGTGGAACAACGCAAAGCCTAGGTGTCTTAATTTGACATAACACCTTGAACGCTTAGACTAGGTTTATATGTAGAATTTCTCAACATATAGCCCAGGATGCCAAATCTGACGCTGCGTATGTATCGTCTAAATCTGCCTCTGGAATCCCTCAACGCCTTGGTTGCCAAATCTGACGTAAATGGGGATGGAAGTCCCACGCATTGACTAAAGTTTTAGATGTGGTTGTGAAATCTCGCAACGCGTAGCCTAGATTGTCAAATCTGACTGAATACGAATAGTATGGTTAGATTACGCGAGCTTAGGTTGATCTTATCCGGTTTATAAAGCCTCTATAAACCTATTGAGAGGTTTTCAAAACGAGTGTCGAGTGTAAATGCAGAGTTAAGAAATGCTGAGTAATGAGTAGTTACCTACAACTATCGCTAACACTAACTTCGGGAGCAAGCTATCTATAGGACCTGGGTTTGGTATGTTCGGTATATCCAATGGTGTTGGTAACAATGTTTGGTACGGTTTAGTATTCAGTGGGGTCCAAACCCAGGTCTGTGCATGCGGGGGGATGTGCAGGATGCGAGGGGTGGCACGGGGAGGCGGGGGGCGGGCGAGCTCACCGTCGGCATCAGCTGGTCCGTGCTCCTCACGCGAGTCACCTTGTTCTTGTATATGAGCTTCTTGAGCGCGCGCTCGACGGGCTGGTTCCACCGCATGAACAGCACGTACGCGCCGTACAGCGAGAACAGCACCAACGCCTCCTGCCAGTAGATGTGACTGTCCCGGAAGCAGTAGATGAGCACCAGCAGGCTGACGGAGTAGAACGAGCAGTCGCGGAACAGCGGCCACCACGTGAGCGACAGCGTGGTACGCGAGAACAGCGCGCACGCGCCGATCACGAACAGGATGTTGAAGACGGCGGAGCCCACGATCGTGCCGATGCCCACGTCGTCGAACGACACGAACACGCCGATGATGCTCGTGAAAAGCTCGGGCGCGGAGCCGCCGGCGGCCATGAACGTCGCGCCGGCCACATCGTCACGGATCGCGAGCCGCTCGATGATCACGTCGAGCGCCGGCACGAAGAACTCGTCGCACACGATCGCGAGCGCCACGAACATGTAGCCCATGCCGATCACGTGGAACAGCACCGCGCCGGAGCGCCGCTGCTCCTCCGTGAACAGGTCCGTGGGGAACAGGGGCGCCTTCTCCTCGGCGGGTTCGGAGGGGGAGGGGCTGGCGAGGTCCCAGAGGTCGGTGGCGTTGGGCTCGCTGGCCCGCGCCGCCGCCAGCAGCGCCAGCAGCAGCGCGCCACCCATGCCGCGCTCCCGGGGGCTGCGAGCGCACTGACAGCCCGCCACCCCGCCACCCCGCGCCGCCCGCCCGCGCCCCGGCCGACAGCAGACGAGTCGAGTATCGATACCACTGTCTATAACATCGATGTTATTGAAAACTGAAGTAGATGTATTGTATGAAAGTTATTATGCCATCTTACAGATTTACTCTATACGAGTGCCTTAAATCAAAATACACTAATGCATAATAAGCCGAAACATTATTATATTATAATATAAGTAATACACTATACTGCTTATTTATGTAAAGCATCCAGGCCATTCTCTTTGTAAAACAAATGGACCTAAACTTCTGTATCGCCGCAAATATAATGCTCCTTGATGTTCCATTTCATTCTCAACTTAGATCTCACAATAATCGTTACGCCAGAATCGATTTCCCAGCATCGCAATATCGATATCATTCCCATCCCTAATCCGCACCGCTCGATAGCGCCGCACTGCGCCGCGCCGAACTGAAAACATTCGCTGCGTACATGCGTATACCGTAGTACTACAGGAATTTGCACCGACTTCGTCCACAGAAATTGTATACATTCCTGTATACAATTGTATACAATATAATATATTACTGTTTTCTTAGGAAAATTTACAGCTGCATAAATTTATTTATAAATTAACTAGATTCGATTGTAATAACGAGTTTTCAAAATACAATATAAATATTATGTTAGGTGTTTTTCTTTTTTAAAACTGTAAATCACTTGGGACGACTTGTAAGCCCTAAATTTGTAAATCCATCTAAAATTCACACTACGCCAATTCGATGAGTTGACATAATGTTTTCCTCTTAAATAAAATAAAAGAAAAATGAGATGACATGAAAATTATTTGGTATAAATTAAAAACAAGGACTACAAAAATTACAGTCACAACGACAGTAAAACAATCTATATCCATACTAATATTATTATTATTAATATTATAAATGCGAAAGTATCTCTGTCTGTCTCGCTTTCACGCCAAAACTACTGAACCGATTGAGATGAAATTTTGTACACAGATAGTCTAAAGCCTGAGAAATGACGTAGGCTACTTTTTGACCGGAAAAAATGGTTGTAAAGGGGGACTAAGGGGTCAAAGATTTTACGAAGCTTTGTTTCGCACCAATTTTGTTTATTAGATGAATTTAGAGGAAAATTTTTCGCAGTAATGTAGGCTACATTTTATCCCAGCATTCCTACGGAAACGAGAACCACCGTGCGCTGTAAACTGAAGACTACGCGGACGGAGTCGCGGGCAACAGCTAGTATTGTAATGTATAATCTATAATAATAATAATAGCTCCAACACCGGTTTAGGTGACGGTGGCCAGTTTCATTAAAACCAGGCCCGCTACGCAGGAGTAATTTTATAGTGCCCAAGTGTGTGCGCAGTACACAAGAGGACTCTCTACTCCTCTACACTCATAACCCAGTGGGACGGGCGACCGATACGACTGGCGAGAGATCAGGCGCAGGACCGACTTTTTACATCCCATGTAAAAATCCCATGCGACGCAACCGACGCAAGCCCATCCGACGCATGGATCATCTTACATGTCAGACAATCACATGATCAGCCTGCATTGTCCTACCTAAACTTGGAAATAACATGTTTCCAACGCGGGAATCGGACCCACGACCTCCGAGTCAAGAGCCGCGCTCTATACCACTAGACCACGGAGGCGTTTTGTTGTGTAGTCAAGTTATAAGCTACAGCTTCCATAATTAATTTCTTGTAGTACTTTTTACTATTTACTTTAAAAATTACCTATAGCAACTGTTTCTACCAAAATAATAATATAGTAAGTAGGTAAGTATGGGTATAGGTACCTAACTCGCAACTTGCTGTTGATATTTTCACAATAATTTCTTATTGGTAACAAAAATACATCAAGTCATCAACTGTGAAAATTCCAGCAAAAAACTATCAAGGATTCATGGCTTATGACTTACAGGATCGATAGACTGACAGAAAAAAGAACTTAGTAATATTGAAAAGCCTTCACTATTTTAACCCTTCTTTTATTCCTTTCGCATGGAGCTCTAAAAAGAGCACGCGAAAATATACCTAGGTACTATCTTACCTTGACATAGGTACCTAATGTTATTCATAGATAATTATATAATGTAATATTATTATATATTATAACTAGCTGTCCCGGCAAACGTTTCTTTGCCATATTATGTTAAATATATCGCCCGTATTATTTTATTGAATTAGTGACTAAAATATAAGTATGTCACCATGGCAACGTCCATCGCTATCCCGTGACCCGCGTCGCATAAACAATAGTCGCTCTTTATAGACAAATAATTAGCAATAAATTAAAATTGAGACTATAATTTGAGATTTAAACTATCCTATCTCTCAAGTTGGATCGAACTGCACATGGTGTGCGAATTTTATTATAATCGGTTAAGTGGTTTAGGAGTCCATTGAGGACAAACATTGTGACACGAGATTTATATATATTAGATTAGATATTGTAATAGTCTAAATTCAAAATCCTTACTAAGCTCCGTTATTTTTTTTATATAAAGTTAGGAGGTAAACGAGCAAACAGGTCACCTGATGAAAAGCAACTACCGTCGCCCAAGGATACTCGCAACATTAGAAGAGTTGCAAGTGAGTTGCCGGCCTTTTAAGAGGGAATACGCTCTCTTCTTGAAGGTTTGCAGGTCGTATAGGTCCGGAAATACTGCCGGTGACAGTTCGTTTCACAATTTCACTGAGCACGGTAGAAAGTTACGTAAAAACGCTAAAAAAGTTATATTTTTCGTATAAATATATTTACACAGCGAATAACGAAGTTCGCTTATCTTTGCCTGGTACATTAGATGTCAAATTGCAGACAAAGACAGGGGATTTTGAATGGTTATTATTATACGTACTTAAGAGCCCGGGTTACCCTCGAAATTCTCATACATACGTAATACCAAAATCATTTTCTCATACGAAAATATTTAACATGTTTGAGTTATTTTTCAGCTTAAAATAGTAATTACCTAGGTTCCTGTACAAAAATTTACTTCAAAATATTTAAACACTAAAAAAAAAATTTTTTGTGTATAATATTTTTTTACTAAATTTACTACTAAATATTTAAACACTAAAAAATAGAGTAAAACACTAAAAAATATATACATAAATATTAAATTTACTACAAAATATTTCAAGTCTAAAAAATATTTTTTAGTATTTAAATATTTTGTAGTAAATTTACTATTTATTTATATATATTTTAGTGTTTTACTCTATTTTTTAGTGTTTAAATATTTAGAAGTTAATTTTTGTTCAGGAACCTAGGTAATTACTATTTTAAGCTGAAAAATAACTCAAACATGTTAAATATTTTCGTATGACAAAATGATTTTGGTATTACGTATGTATGAGAATTTCGAGGGTAACCCGGGCTCTTAAGCATTTTTAAATCACATCTTTATCATTACGGGGATATCCAGCAACATAGAGCTTAAGTTTTTAGGGCTACTTAAATCAATTTGGCAGCTTTTAGTCTAGGTTTAGTATTCGTGAAAGTCCAGGGAAGGTTTTTATAAGAAAAAAAGTGATGCGAAGTTCACGTGTAGGTTTATCTAGTAAAATACATAAAATACTCGTGTTTTGTTGTGAAATAAAAATATTATGCGGGACCGATTTTGTTGAAAATGTTGTGTTTAATATGACCTATATTTTTTAAGATAGATACAAACACTATAGTTATACGGAATACAGTGTACGATCTCGCGCTATTGAACTTTTTATGTTATTATTAGTTATAATATTTTTTCTGCTATACCTATATAATACTATATTATTAAAATTATCATTACGTAATTAACAAAAACTTGAAAAGTGTCAAGGGACACCCGGATGGAATGAAGTTATAAAAAAAAACGCCATCCACTGACGCCCAGGAATACTAACAACGACACTTTTGTGGAATTGTAATAAATAATTATTTATACGTCCGGTCGCTTGTTATTCTCAAAAATGCCATTCAGTTGACGCACATTCGAATACTAAGAACTCAATTTATACTTATCAACGCCATCTGCCCCTACTTCGCAGGTACTAAAAAAAGTGTCGAGGTCTAGTGTCGTTCCGTCTAGCCTCCTTTCGCAACGCGCGATAAGGAACTTCGTTCCAACTTCTGATAATTCCCTGCTCGGTCGGAAGATATTATGCAGCTCAGAAATAGCGTTTTCGGCATCTAGAACTGCCCCGGGGCAGGGCGGGCCGAATGGATACGATAATTGCCGAAGTTTGAATTTGAATGCCAACTACGTAATATTGCGTAGGCGCTAGTAATGCTAGGGGCTAAATAGTAATACAACGTAGTACTTTCTTACAATTAAAATGGGTATTTGTAATATTAGGCCTCCTGGAAAGGACGTTTTTAGGTTCGTTGGCATCTCAAATAAGACATGACATGAAAAAAAAGTAAGTTTATTATTTTTAAACTATTCTAATCAAAAAAATTATAAGGCACTTTGAAGACCCAAAGTACAGTTTTATAATGAGACCAAAAATTAGTTTTATAACTATGTAAAGAGATCGATAACTATAATTAGGTATATAAAAAAAGGAACATCTAAGAACATCAATAGAATTTTATATAAAACTAGCTGTCCCGGCAAACGTTGCTTTGCCATAATAGTAGCATAATAGTACCTATTTCGTCCATATTATTTTTTTGAAGTGACTAAATAAGTATGTTACCATAGCAACGTCTATCGCTATCCTGCGCACAAACAATGGTCGCCCTCAGTCTCGAGTTGTAATAATTTACTATTATTTATTCAAAAAATGCACTTATCAATATATAAAGTACCCAGTAGCCGATTCTCAGACCTACTGAATATGCATATAAAATTTGGTAAAATCAGTAAAGCCGTTTCGGAGCAGTTCGTGGACTAACATTGTGACACGAGAATTTTATATATAAGATAAGATTATGCAAAACGAGGATCAGTGCGGCAGGTGTAGAAACAGTTTACAACACACAAAGCAGGCTTTACCGGACAAGACGTGGCACGTACGAATGATAACTTCTTTCGTTTTTTATTTTTTGTGCAGACACGACAAGGCTGCGCTGGAACAGCCTTCTTAGTAGGTGGGAACTTTTCTAAGTAATGAAAATCTCTCAACGGAACACGACTTTTATGAACGGTCGGCGATGCAGGTGGTACAGAGAGCCTTGCTGCCTGGGCCCTCTGTAGTCTGTACCACCTGGCGATGGGTCTACAGCAGACCCATCGCCGTTGCTGTTTGCTTGAACTTGTTCAGGCTGCACTGGCGGTATTTGTGGTCCAGGTGCTTCTGCAGCTGTGGTAGTAGTATCGCCACAGTTCAGTCCCAGTAGATATTTCACAAAATCTTCCCGAAACTTCAAGAACCGTATTTTGGATGTCCGGTCTTTCAAACGTAGCAACCTATGTGCGTTTTGTTCGTAAAATTATGCGAACACGGTACGCAATATTACGTAGATTGTGGCACCACACATTCCATTTTTAAACAGGGTGCCGAGTACGTAGTGTTACGTAGATGACCATTTGTATCGTGGGAACCAATAACGACCTGAAAATATATTTGGCACTCAATGTGTTAAATTAAGTACTTACATAAACTACCTACGTAATTACTAGTAGTCTAGTACTAAGTCTAAGTTATCCGGTGTTCCAAACCGGCTTTTGTTCGGCTATTACGGTATCCATTCGGCCTGCCCTTTTTTTATTTCTTATTTTTATTTTTTGCGTTGGGGGAATGCGTAATGTTGTTAGTTATTGTCAAAAAAAGTTTATAAAATTAACTGGGTAAGTACTTAAAAAAGTCAATTCTTTATAAAGTAGACGTTCTATGTAGCTTCCGCGCTCCCGCAAAATATAAGGAAGTCCACGAAAACCGTACATTATTCCTCCGCAATAATATTGTAGCCTACTTACCTACGTCCTTTTTACCAATAACATTCTGCTACGTTTTGATGCTTGCCGAGCCACGGCAAGCCTCCACAAGCCCGAGCGTGAAATCAGGTGAAATGGCTTGGCTTGCGTGAGCTTGCGGACGCTTGTAGACGATCGGGAGTAGTGTCGGTTTTTGGACAGAGATCAAAGGGCATGTACGTAATACACTGACGCGTTCACGAGCGTGAAAACGACTTACAAATGCAAATGCAAAGCGAGATTTGTGGAGGCTTGTGGCTTGTGGAGGCTTGCCGTGGCTCGGCAAGCATCAAAACTTAGCATTCAAGTGATTGTACGTGGCCTGGGCTGCTGCCTGCTGTACCGTGTACGTTAAAATGTTTCTTACGTCATTGGTTAAATGGTAGAGATAAACTACGATAACATGACGCGCGCCTCCAAAATTCAAAACGTTTGAAGTGCGTTGTCAAAACGTTTGAAGTGACTACTAGTTGTCTTACGCGGTCGAGTATTTATGATTAGTTGACCAAGAAATCTTGGTGTGACAGTAATTATTAAGTATTACGAGTACTGGTTGATTGGTTGAATACCTTACTACATAGTACATTACAAACTCTTTCATAAGGATGTGACTACACACATTGTAACAATAATTTGGACGGGCGCGCCATGTTATCGTAGTTTATCTCTAATAAAAACAGCGAATGTCGTGTCACCGCTCGGCGCTCGCGCTTCCGCTCTCGCTCCCAATATTATGATTTCTCTTTGCTTTCACTGTCAAAGAAAAAAAAATCTGACAGCTGTAATTGGCATTACTGCAACCTGTCAAGTGTCATCATGATATTGTCTAGATTTTTATGTCATTGACCTAATATCACTAGGGTTTCATAAAATGGGATTCTGATTTAGTAAATTAGTATATTTTGTTATAATTGTGTTAACTAAAGAACAGTGAACAAAACACAGAGTACTGAGCAAAATGTGGCTCGACCAAGCGGACGGATTGTCGGAGATATTTCGAGGATATCTTCCCTACTACTTGTTGGTTTTCTTTCCTATCTTCATAATTCTATCTCCTGTGAATCCCGTTGAGGCTTCACATGAATTTTCTGTGTACCGAATGCAACAATACGACCTCCACTCGGTTCCTCACGGTAAGTAATCTAATGCACTCATAAATTCAGTGATAAAGTAAAAAATCGATTTTTTATAGGTTAGGTTCTGTAGAATTGAAGATCGGCTTTCTCCGCCAATCTTATCTATATGTTACAGATCTATTTGTCTTGTGTGATAAGATTCTGTATAAGAATGGGTCTTACAATTTATTTCAGCTAGCACTGATTTGTTTAAATTATTACTTCCATACTGATTCAGTTCAAGGTAATAATTATTATTAATACTAATTTCATTTCTATTATAGAAAAAGTCAGATTATATTATATATAGTTATTATTTTCATAAATACTATTTCGTAATAACTAACATGCTTTACATTGAGTAAACTTTTTAACAAATTATAAAGACTACAATACAATAAGTGTCTTTTAACAAAATTCTCTTGCTTTGCTATAAATTCAAGGTCAGTTTAACCCTTCTAGCCCCGTAAGGCCCATATGGGCCGCGTAAACAAAATATTTCCAGGAATTGGCGATCAACGGATTAATATTGTTTTACATTAACTTATGACTTATTATTAGTACCTATATCTATACATTATACTTACTGTTTATAATGTTATAAAGATGAAACATTTGTTTATTATTATGTTTAAATAAGACTGGATATTATACTGTTACTTTTTATTGTGAGCAAAACATGGCACCTACTTTATTTAGCACATACACAATATTAGGAAAAATTTGGTACTTATTCCTACTGTTCTCAAATAATTTTAAACTACTATTCTCTATAGGATGCCGCAGCGCCAGCTTCAACCTCGAAGGTCGTTCCCTGAGCTCGTGGGGCACCTCCCGTCACTGCGTGGTGGCACGGATCCAGGATATCAGTGTTGAGCAGATCTACGAGATCCGTAATAAGGCCGGAGCATTGCTCCTAGTGCTGCCTCTCAATGAAACACTTTTGTCCGATGATGCTAAGGAGGTATGAATTATTTTTTCTTTTTTTTTTTTGGTATTGAAATAACCCAACCAAACAACATATATGGATCTGCCATGTCTTTAAATCAAATCAATGAGGGACAAAAGTTAAAACTATAACCCAACTTACTTTATATTTAAGGGCTACACAAAATTTGTCAAGATAATTGCCATTTGTTTACCAAATTCTTTTTTTTAATTTTTTATTCTTTATTAGGGCAAAAAAACAATATCACAATAAAGTACTATTTCAAACAGTCTTACTCTATATTAACAGTAGTTAATTGTGATATCCACATCATTTACCACATACTAAATATGTAAAATATTGTCAAGTTTAATTATAAGTATTAGTTTATTAACATGTTGAGATTTTAATTTAATGTATTGTTTTTTTTTTACATATTTAATTTTTGACATATTTAAGCAAATAACAAGGTTATAAGATTATAAGTGTTACCCACCTGATTATTCAGTAACTACCATTTACCAACCTTGATTGATCAGCGGGCGGCACCCTAGCCCTACGACACGAGGTCTTGGAATCAGTGACAAGGACCACTAGGGTGTCGTATGCGAGATCAATCTGGTTTACAAAATAGTACCTACTTAGTATCGAGTAGTTAACTAAAATTACTTTATAATCAACATATACTACGGCTGCTTTTTATTTTACATGCTTCTTACAAAATCAAAGCCAAATAACTACACAATTCCTATATCAAATAACCAATAAAGTAACAATAATAATACAGTATTTATACAGCAATAACTAATTACTAAAAGTTAAACGATCAAAGCCATGTGTTAGCCTGTGTGTGTCTGCGGTGTAGGTGGTGCACTATTTGCGAGTGTGTGGCACCCTAGCCCTGCGAAACGAGGCCTTGGAATCAGTAACTAAGACTACTAGGGTGACATGTGTTGTTTATATTAATTATTATTAATTACATGTGTGAGTGCACATTACCTGCGGTACGACATGTGAATTCTGGTAAAGAAAAAGACAACAATTAATTAATTTAATCTTAAATTGGAATATTTTTCTGTTACAGCACATAAGATTTGTAGAAGCGGCATTGACCCAACAAGAGATGAACATTCCTGTGTACTTTGCGGAGTGGTCTCCGGATATTGAGTACATCATCCACAATCTGCAGCACAGCATCATCACGGATGACAAGTCTGGTAGTGCTTTGGAGGCCATGATGAACACTGTGTCTTCTAATGGTTATCAAATCGGTAAGACATAATATAATATTGTAAAAATAATAAAAATTTAAATATATAAAAAATCCGTTGTCTGTAAAGTCGGTTTACTGACGATAGTTGAACGTGACAACGTATGACGTTGTCACATTCAACTATCCTTAACCCCTTCACCCTTGCTTCCGAATCTCTATAAATAGAAACAAACTTTTTCGAGTGTAACCTGAAGTTATTTCGATGTATTTCTTTCAAATGATTGTCTAAAAATATTTATAATGAGTAAAATATACTATTCGCAATACAAAATGATACATACATTCGTGAAATCCAGTAAAATCTTTGAACAAAGCACAAGTCATACCTTGACACATAGGAAATAGAGCACAATTTTGAATAGCCGAAATAATACTAATAGCTCACAGATTGTTTATTTATTTTTCATTCAGAGTGTGGTCAATGTATCAAAGGTCATAACTAACCAAACTTCTTCACACAAAAGTATTCTCTAAGTCATCGAAATACGTAATATAATCGAAACAAAGAGCGCGGCCCAGGTGGGCTTTACGGTTGTTGAAAGACTTGAGAGTGTAAATGGAACGCTTCAGAGCGAGGTAACGCCGCATGAACTGTCATGTTTTTCGTGCGCGCACCCCATATCGAATTATAAGACGTTATTACGTCAATAATGCTTTATTTGCACATTAATGCAATACACAGTACGCAGTAGGCACTAAAATAAACAAATATTTTTTATTTTATTTTTAAGTAAGACTTACAAAATATGTGAAAGATGTGTTACAAACACAGAAAGAAAAAAAAAAACATGTAAAAATCAACACAAGAAACAAAAAAAAAAGAATGGCATCAGCAGTATTCTGTTGTAGAAAATGGAACTGTGTTTTTTAACTTTTTTATGGCATGTCCGTAGCAATTATGATCTATTACCTCTTTATATGTGCATAAAACATTCAACTATGTTGAATGCCCGCTATGAATACTATGCAATAGCTTAAAAGAGAAAGTAATAGACAATTTTTTAATTTACAGTCGTATCAGCGCCAACACCACAGAAGATTGACTCCAAGCCGGTGACTTTACACGGCAAGCTGATCGGTCGCTCCACCTCCGCTCAGACTATCGTGGTGGCTGCTCACTATGATGCGGCAGGTGCTGTGCCGGTCAGTATTACATCCCATAGTAGTTTATTTTATAAATTTGAACATCTGTCTTTTGATTCTCCGAATTGCTATATATTATAATTTATAACAAAGTTAGAGACTTACATCACATATTAATGAAATGTATCCGATACCGCACTGAAAGAAACATACTTATATCAAAATTTGGCTTGAATTTACAAGATTAGGCGCTTTTCATGGCTTGTTGTCCGTCCGTGTTTAAATGTATCTACCCACGCGTTGCGTTGTGGTCAGAATTGACACTAAGACCCCAGTTTCTATTAAAAAAAGAAACCTGTTATTAGATATTATAATATAATATTTTAACCAACATTATATTCTAGGAGCTAGCGTTCGGCGCGGACTCTAACGCATCCGGAGCGGTGGCTCTACTAGAACTGGCTCGTATCTTCTCCCGGCTTTACTCTACGGCTGCGGTGCGCGCGGCGCCATCTATACTGTTTGTGCTGTCATCTACCGGACATTCCCTGAACTATTTCGCTACTAAAAAGTGGTTGGAAGACCAGCTGGATTCGGCTGATGCTTCGTTGTTGCAGGTAAGATTCAATACTTAAGAGCATATTATGCTAACACTGTTTTTCCATACAAACGTATTCCTCAATTTACTCCCAGGATAATGTGTCTATATAAATTATTTTTTGCAATATTGAGATCTATAAAAACTATGCGTCTACGTTCGATTTTTTCAAAATTTACTATTATATAAAATAATATGACCCTTCAAAAATCGCAAAAAATGAATGCCCCGTACCCCGCCAATCCACCGACCATAAAACAATTTTGAAAGATCTTTAAGATAAAATAAAAACGTACGCTCACTCTTCCTAAACATATTAAAAAAATAATAATTAGATAGGCTCTATTTTGAAGGCGGAATCAGAGGAATACATTACCTCGATTTAATGTGTCTATCTCTATCACAATACACGTGCCGGCGCAGGGTGAAGCGTGATGGCAATAGTTTCTTCGTTTTAATTCTACTGTACCCGCGTTCCCTCTTAATTGTTTACTTATTAGTTATGCAATTTTTCTTATGAAACCACTTTCATAAATATAATGTTTAACATACCTGTCAAAGTTCTCCCGCGATGCATACCAACTAGGGAAGCGTGACGTCATAGCTCGCTGACATTTTGTATGTTTTGGTAAGATTTATTTTATGTGATTTTCAGATTGTTATAATATCTGGGAGAGATTTTAAGATATCACAGTCATTCTTTGACCAATGTTTCTATTTTTGGGAGTTATTTTAATTACTAATAAGAAAAATAATATGCAACTATCATATTCGGGGTACTGAAATTTTATTGGATTTAAACATTTAAAAAATATTTAAATAAATATTGTACCATGTGTTTTCAGGATATATCGTTCGTTATGTGCCTTGACTCAATATCATCAGGCCCGCTCTCCATGCACGTCTCCAAACCGCCCAAGCCGGGTAGCCCTGCCCACTCCGTCAAAGCCAGGCTGGGGGTGGATGTAGTGCATAAGAAGATCAACCTAGCTGATGAGTTACTGGCTTGGCATCATGAGAGATTTAGCATCAGACGGATGACTGCATTCACTGTTAGCGCTTTGAAGGTATGTGATGTTGATCCTACATACAAATTCAAGTTCTTAGTAATAACGACAATCTCCAATAGTTTAAAGCGGGCAATAAACATGTATTTGTGTTATGGCCAATTTCACCAACATGTCAGCTTGTTGAAATGTCATGTCTTCTCTTACATTCATAATAAAAACGAGAGAGGTAACGTGATACTGGTTCGAGCTTTAACTTCAACAGTCGTTTATAAAACTAGACCTTAATGTATATTTCTAGAGCCACAAGGAACCAGCACGCAGCAGCGTTCTAGACACTCCCTCAGAAGCGGGTCTACGTAGACTGGTGACAAACATACAGTCAATCGCACGCGCGCTCGCCTCCCATGTTTATAACTTGACAGATGAGGGGGGAGATGAAGATTCTGCGTTATATGATAACGCCCTGGTGAGTATTGTAGATAAGCTTTACTAATATCACAGTGAATAAGTGTACAAGATCTGCTTGTGTTTGTCTATCACATTGGCTAGCACAAACAAAGACAGTGTACTTTGAATAATTATTACACGCTGCGTAAAAAAAATATAAGCCAGAGAGATAGAAGACAACCGAGATTTTAAGACAATTTAAATAATTATTTCAAGTTGACCAACTTAATCGCATAGTGTACAATTTTACCAATAGCTACAGCGACTTATGAGAGCTTGCACATTGCATCCAACTAAATTGTACAATTAAAATATAATTGGACACCAATCGTATAAAACCCTCGATTCTTCTCCGATTACCTACAATTAAAAAGCTGTTAATTAAATTGTGATACAGCGCAATTTAGTTTTAAGATGGTCGGCCAACTTGAAATTATATATCTGCGATGACCCTAAAGGTACAATATTAACCGAATTTTCGGCAATGGCTGATAAAATATTCACAAAATTAAAGTATGTAAATTTTAATGTGTAAGTATATATTGAAGGTTTATAATTTAACCTTTATTATATTATAATATATTTTGTTTACAGAATGTGGACGAGACGTTTATCCGCACGTGGTACAATTACCTGGCGTCGACGCCGCGCGCGCCGCAGGTGCTCGCTGTAACGCCCAACACCGCTGGTGAGTTTAATATACACTTTTATTATTAAGTATTGCGGATCGAATCGATACGTAGCATATGGCCAAACAAAAGCCTCAATGTCATTTAGCCTCGGCCAATAAGAGCCCAGCCGCGCTCTGATTGGCCGAGCGCGGACCACGTGACCCATCGTATGATGTGGACGGTACATTTGATGCCTTGCCCCAGATTTTCCCCTTGTTTTGCACGTACCCTGAGTACGTCCTCGGAACTCGCTCGTATTTAAATATACCTCATATAACTCAAATGTGACTGACTGACTATCTATATCTATCAACGCACAGCCCAAACCACTGGATGGATCGAGCTGAAATTTGGCATGCAGGTAGATGTTATGACGTAGGCATCCGCTAAGAAAGGATTTTGATTAATTCTACCCCCAAGGGGTTAAAATAGGGGATGAAAGTTTGTATATATAATAATACTTCTTAATGCGAGCGAAGCCGTGGACAAAAGCTAATTCTATAATATATAAGTTATGTTCCATCCCAGGTGTGACGGGCGCCTTGGAGCGCGCGCTCTCCCAGTTCGTGTCGGTGTCGGTGTCAGCGCACTCGCCTGACCGCCGCGAGCCCGACCACGTGCTGTACACGCCCACGCGCGCGCTGCTCCACGTGTACAGGTGAGCTATAGATCCTTAAGCTCGATTCATATACGTCCGCGCGACCATATGCGGTCAAGCCGCAGATTTCAGCACCTTGTCTGCTTCAAATTCACTTATACATTTAAGCACGTCAAAACGCACCGCACGGCTCGGAGGCGCGAATTTTGTCTTAGGGGTCCAACGGCAATTCTGCCTGTCTCACACTTTGTCGCAGTTCCTGTCGGTATCTATAGATCCTCAGTGCGATTACGTATCTTGTGACAACAATACAAGCGTCACACAACCTTAACACCGCCTAAACATTAAAGGTGAAATATTGATATGCGCATACACGCTGTTCTTCGAGTTATTTAATGTTGAAATCCTTCTTCTTGATACTATTCGCGACCTACATCAAATATTCATAATTATTAATTAATCTATTGTGTCTCGTTTTTTCCACGATCGAGGGATTAATTATGTGAACATTTTTTATGAAATAAGGGGGCAAACGAGCAAACGGGTTACCTGATGGAAAGCAACTTCCGTCGCCCATGGACACTCGCAGCATCAGAAGAGCTACAGGTGCGTTGCCGGCCTTTTAAGAGGGAATAGGTATTATGGGAGGGTAGGGAAGGGAAAAGGGTAGCGGATTGGGCCTCAGGTAAACTCACTCACTCGGCGAAACACAGCGTAAGCGTTGTTTCACGCCGGTTTTCTGTGAGCCCGTGGTATTTCTCCGGTCGAGCCGGCCCATTCGTGCCGAAGCATGGCTCTCCCGCGTCATAATAGTATAATGTTAATTATGAAGTAATTAAAAACGTTTTATTTTTATTTTCAGCGTGAAGCCAGCAGTATTCGACCTACTCCTCACTCTAGTCATAGTAGCTTACCTCACAGTACTTTACTTCGCGATGCAAATATTCCCTCGATTCTACGAGGAGTATTTCAAACTCGTCACAGGCAAGGTCAAAGTGAACTGAACCTTAAGTCGATTGAATCAAAGTTCATAATGTAGTTACCCTAAGTGTTGAACAATGCAAATGTAAAAACAAGTACAGCTAGGTTATAATATTAAAAAATTGCGCCTCAAATTAAAGTAATGCTGGTCGCATGGACGTTTTCCGTATTCGATTTCCGAATTCGTTTTCCGTATTCGAGCCTCCGAATGCATGGATCAGTAGAAAATACATTAACTGGAGCACACGTTAGCTTTTTCCGAATGAAACGAATTGCGTACGTACGTTTCGCGCGTAAAAAAACGTATTTTTGAGCTAGTCTCACGGAATTCCAAATCGTGGTTACACATTAGGAAATCGAATACGGAAAACGTGTGTATGCGGCCAGCCTAAATTGGCACGATACGTCTGTTGGTCTAAATGCTGTTTTAGCACTCTGAAAATATGTCAATGTTGTTAAGATGTGTTTCCATTTGGACTACGTCCATTTAGAAGTCCTCTTGTCAGTCGTATAGCCAGCTTGAAAACCAAAATTTCTTAGCGTACCAAAAAAAATTGGAGTATGCGCAAGTAAATAAGCTTTTCTTTTATTATGTTTTTATTTACCGTCTCAAATATTACAATGAATCAATATGCCCCTTTGCATGTAAAGTTCGGACTGCGCGCTTCAGCCTTTTGAGAAATGCTTGAGAGATAAGAAGTAAAGAAATGCCTGTAATTTGAAATAACGCGTCCCTAAGTGACATGCCGTTTGCGATGCGTTATGAAAATAATTGCAAATACATGTGGGCTTATTATTTTCTTTTTAATTAATAAGTCAATTTGCATTAACCTTTATAATGAAACTGTTCGATCCAAATCGCACCGATTTTTAAGCAGACGGAACACAGTTTCATGCGCAATCCGATCTTTATGCAGGCGCTAACATATGGCTGTAAAACTTGTGAAGTTGTTACAAAATAGTTGTTACCCTCACATAGATATTTTAATAGTTTTATTGATTTATTTCTTAGTGTCGGGAAACACTCAGACGCGACGCTGCATTTCTTACAAAGTGATTCAAAATTGAACTTTATTTGCTACTTAATATGATAAACATTGCCTTGCGGATAAGATGAGTATACAATATACATGTCATGAAAATGCAGTGCCGCTTCGTGTTGGTGTGACCTGGCTATGTTATTTTCGTTTCTTATAAACAATACTGAAAGTATTTTTCCATAGTTTACATAGCACGTCATAATTTCTGTGACTCTAAACACGTTTTCCCAATGTATATTTATTCATATGATAACAGAGTACTGTGATCATCGGATAAATATTTAATATATTTTATCAATAGTTTATTTGCCGTCCTATAGTTCCTCATTGCATAATAAATGTCTTAACATAAAAAACTACTTTTATATTCCACTGTAATACAATCCTAAAATCATTTTCATTATAAAATATAAAGAAAGGCGGTCCCAGAATACGCCCTTGGGGTACACCATCTCATTTGAAGTAAAGCTAGAATTAGGAAAACTACAGCAATAATGTAACTAGTTTCACTTAAAAACGGCTCTGGTTTTCTAATAAAGCGTCTTTTAGCGGCCGTAAAATAATGACAACTTAACATTTTCTATGTTTAGTTCGCAAGGCGTGTCTTGTAGAAGGCGTCAGCTTATTCTTAAGTCGTACGATTCCGCCGCTATATGACGCCATTATTCAAGATAAACGGAGCATATTTTAAAATTATTATAATAATTTAATTTTTCATAATTTTGTAATAAGTACTGCCAAATGGTGTTTTATTGAATGTCTTATCGGTACGGAATGTTTTGAGGTTATGTCTACCAAATTAGGTGTAAGATCGAATATTAGGGGATTATTTTCCCATATTCGATGTATTTATTTAGAAGGTACTGGTGTGTGTTAGATAGTAGTGGTCTTGTGTATAAGCGAAAATGATATTTCGATTTGGGAATAAATCTTTTGTTTTTAATCTGTTGTTTTAGTTGATGCTCAATATTCTCTGATGATTTTATCGATGACTGTGAGGACAGTTACTTTTTAAAGATAACATAAAATATTCGTTTACTCGCGACGAAAGGGAAACTTTTACAATTTGAATAAAAAAGTAAACTGTATAATTTATTAAGTAAGTAAATAGGTAACAAAACTAAGATTAAAATTGTATAAAAAGTTTAATTTTTCGTTTACATAATTTAAATGCAGAATGATTCACAAAAATATAATTAAAAGCTACCTGTATAACTCTTAAGCCATAACATTTAAAATAAATTCTCTTATAAATAATGTAAAAATACTTCATTATATTCTAAAATATTGACTTTTCGTGTAAAATGTAATTCATTATGTTCAATCTTATCGCTAGTAAATCATAAAAATATTTGATTACAAATGTGCAAGTAAAGAAATACTTTGATTAATCTTATCTATGCTGCTAAAAGCAGTCACTAAAAAGATTCTTCAAAATAAGTGGATGCTTACAGTGAGATTGATCGATGACTCACTCCATACTTATCGCAAATTGCGGGTAAAACTGATTTGGAAGTTAATTAGCAATTTAAAACTACAAAAACTTCCCACTTCTTAAGATAATAATAATTATGTTTTGAAACTATGTTTAACCTTCCATAACCTCTGTGGAAGCGGCACCGCTGATGTCTTTTAGTTCATTTGACTTGTACGTTGTCACTATGTTGATCACTCCCAGTTTCTGGAAATTAATTAAACATAGTTAATTAGTTAATTATTGTAAAGGTTCTAAATAAGTGTACGAGCTAGTTCTAGTATACGAGCGAATGTTCGGCAGATTTACAGTACAGTAGCTCCATATTAATGCCAGGTATATTGTTTCATCTGCCGTTGATGCAATGGACATTCACTATTTACAGTTAACATTGAGTAACTTTTTATATAACCCAGGACAACTTTAACCCAAACAAGAGCAAGGTCTAAGACAGCAACCTTTGTAAAGTTATCAAATTACAGTATTAATCTATGGCGCACCTGCATTTCTTAGCCAATTTTTGTGAGCCATTCAACATATTATTGTAATATTATTACCTATGTTAGAGATAAACTACGATAATATGGCGCGCCCCTTCAAAATTCAAAACGTTTCTTTGAAGTGCGTTGTCTTGCGCGGTCGGCTAGTTATGATTAGTTGACCAACAAATATTGGTAATAAGATAGTAATAAGTGACATTAAGTGAAATATTACGGGTTGATTGGTTGAATACTTACTACATACAAACTCTTTCATAAGGTTGTGACTACACACATTGAAACAGTCATTTGGATGGGTGCGCCTGTCATCGTAGTTTATCTCTAATACACTGTTAGGGAGATCGCAGACGACAGACTTTTTGTGCGATCGAGTCTGCGGCTCCCATACAGTCGGCATGGCCGCGCCGCGCATCTCTCTTATGTCAACGCCAACAGACCATAAACTAAAGTCTTCTTTTTTGGCGCAAGCCTCCCCGTTTGGGAGTTGCCAGCGCAGGGTCAGAGTTGAGTGGTTGAGGTTCAGTTAACAGTATACTGATTGCCCAGCAATGAATAGACCAGGTCCGGTTTTATATTTTTTATGTGTATAGGCCACTTTAAGGGTCTACTAGGACACTGCCACCCCCCTAGGACGCCGTAGGACGCTGCCGCCCATGGCCTATTTTTTTTTTTTTTTGCTGAAGGCAGGTCAAGTAGTCCCGATGTCACTGCGACCCTTGAGGATCTATTGTGACTCCTTCGCATTAGAGTACCGTCCCCAACCCAATGCTGCTCATAAATTGAACGATGTGGTTGGGGTTGGTGCCACTTTCCTCTGTGGATGAGTATTCGTGGCAACCAAGGTGCCTGTTCCTGCTCTGTAGTAGAGTAGGGCAGTCAATCAATCGATCAAATCAGTGGCCTACATACATACATAATTCCAGAGCTGGATTAGATATAAAATAAAGTCAATACTCACATTAGGTACAATAGGGACTTCCACCGCCACTCTCTCTCTGGGGCCGACGTCGGGCGCGCCGAACCGCAACGTGCGGCCGACGATGGCGGACGAGGTCACTCGGAATTCCCCGCCACTGAGGGGGGTATCCAGGGGATTGACGAACGACAGTTCTGCCGTCGTGGGCTGGTTGATGATGAGGTCGTCCGCGAACTGGGGGAAAGAAGAAACGTTAATTATGTAAACTAAACGCTGAAGGCGCCACTTAATTTTAGTGCATTGCAGCCATCCGTGTGTTTCTACTTGAAATAAATACATATCTAAGCAGACATTTCCAGTAAGTAGCTAGTAGGCACGCCGGGAATTCACTAAAGATTTCACAAGTTGACAAAAGGCGATGATATAATATTTCGTCACATACGTATAATATACTAGTAAAAACGCGTATTTGTTTTTATTTCGAATTCTGAGCTTTCCTTTTCCAGTTACCTGGTACTAACACTTTAGTGCTGACATTTCAACAAAAGATGCTGAAATCCTGGTGCTACCTGCCTACCTTGACAATAATATTGGGCTTGAGTATCTGGAAGTCGTCGTCATCAGCCCACGACTGCTTGGTCTCGTCGACGATGGCCATGGCGGAGATCTTGATGTTGCAATACTCCACCAGCTTGGGCAGGTACTCCGCCGAGCTGATCAGGATGCTCACTTCCTCGTCTGGTGTACGAGAAATAAGAGTATTGTTTAAAAAAATAATTGTATCAATAAGAGCCCTCGCAGACTTCAGACTTTCTATCGGCCGATAATTTGGTCGGGTTGGGCTGTTAGCGCGCACACGAAGCCAACTAAACAGTTGGGTTGGTGGTGAGTGCGCAGACTAGACAACAGTCGACCGATTGCTCTCGCAAGATTGCAATCTCAGCGATAGATTTTTGAATGGAAAATTTTACACGATTCGGATTTCTGCCGAGTCGGCCGACCAAACAATCGGCGTCGTGTGCGCGCGTGGAAGAACGTCGTACTGATTTAGCATAAAACTCAAAAAATATACTATATTTTTACTTAAACAATCTTCAGCTATGTTCTAGAATCTAGGCCCTAGTACCCTAGGATCTAGGGTAACTGCTGAAATGCTCTACCGTACCTAAACCTTAACCCAAGGTTTTGACCTTATATAGGTCTTTACCTTATATATTTATTTAATACAGCTTATATCTGCTTCTATTGGGATTTTAGAATATCCCACGAAACTGGACGGACCAGGCCATTTGGCTTATTTACTCACGTTTCCCAGGCCCAACGAATATCTTCCCCTCCTGTTTCTTAATGACTTTGGACCTGACGCCGTTGTAGAACACGCTCGTCGCCGACAGAGCTGCCTTTATGTGCCGGGGCTGGAAATAAGAGTTGTCCGCATAAAGGACCTTTTGAAACTATTGTCTTCCTAATAAGTAATAAATAGCCAAGCTAATTTTGGCCCTACCGTCCCCTAATAATTGGCATTTCTGGTATAAAATAAAACAGGAAACATTAGCACGGGGATCAAGTGATTTTAATATTCAAGAACAGAATTATGTTGATACTAGATGACGCCCGCAACTTCGTTGCGCCAAAATTCGTTTATCGCGCGGGAACTGTACATTTTCCGGGATAAAAAGGATCCTATGTCCTTTCTCGGGACTCAAAGTATCTCCATACCAAATTTCAGCAAAATCGGTTCAGCGGTTAGGGCGTGAAGAGGTAACAGACAGACAGACACACTTTTGCATTTATAATATTAGTATGGATATGGATTCGTAAATTACGTCAGTGGCATAAAAAATTCTTGAAGAAGGTATAATTCAATTACACGTTAACAAATACGAATCACGCAAAGTATCTTACCTTCACGCGATATCGAGATTATCCCAATATTCATATCCCATCATTTTCATAATATGACCTTCATGCCAATGACATAAGAATCACATTTCAATAATATTTTTGTTTATATGGACGCCGTAAGGAATATTATAATATTGAAATCCGGCAACCTGCAACTCTTCCGTTGCAGGTTGCCAGATGTCCATGCGAGTGTCCATGCGCGACAGTAGTTGCTTTCCATCAGGTGACCCATTTGCTCGTTTGCCCTCTGATTTTGTTAAAAAAATTGTTAAGCTACGTCTTTAGGACCTGCATGCTAACGACATAAGGAATATATTGCAATAACTCGATTGTTACCTCAGTAGCATTGTTCTCGATGTCCACAGTGACTCTGAAGTCCTCTCCGATCTGCACCGCGTCGATGTCTCGTAGCTTGAACTGGATGTCGTTGGACAGGTTAGCTGCTACGGCGTAGTATCTGGAATTTATAGAATAACTAGATGACGCGCGCAACTCCGTTGCGCCAAAATTTGATTATTGCGCGAGGACCGTACATTTTTCCGGGACAAAAAGTATCCTATGTCCTTTCCCGGGACTCAAAATATCTCCATGCCAAATTTCAGCAAAATCGGTTCAGCGGTTTGAGCGTGAAGAGGTAACAGACAGACACACTTTCGCATTTATAATATTAGTATGGATTGATCAAACTGCTCACTTGGTTGAGTCATGTCAAAGCCGCGACACACCACGATCATCGACATAATATGACCAAACAAAGTAAGCTAAATTCGCTATATTCTGCTTATTAATCAATTCAACTGATGGTAAATTCATTCAAAACGTGTCAGTTTATGCCAAAAAACATGACATAGAGGAACAACTAAAAGTTAACATTTGGCTTCATTCCAAACGTGGCAGTATATCCCATTAAGCATGACGTAGATACTAGATAAAGGTTCCAAAAGCCAAATTTGTCTCCTACAGCTACAACTATCCTCACCTCTTAGCCCTCTCAGAGTGCCGCACGCCGTTCATGAGAGCCAGTCGCTCTGACGCCGAGCCCTCCTTGTATTTGTACTCGCTGATGATGTCCATCCTGTCCTTGTCGCCCAGGGGATCGAACACGAAAGGTTTCTTGGTGAGAATCATGCGGCCTATGCTGTGGAGGTAAGGGTCGTATTATTAAATTGATCACAGTAGTAAGTATGGTTTCTCTCCTTAGTCTCGGCAATAATAAAAGCTCTCGCTTAGTAGACACAACTATTCTTTATTCCTGTTATTCCTTTAGTTCTTTGACTTTTGGTTATTGCTTCGTGTTGCCGCTTTGTGATAGGGTGAGAAAAGGAATATTTATATTTTCCATTTTGCTCCTGGTTTTAACCGTTGCGGATCCTAAGATGCCTTTAATCTATGCTTACTAGGTAACAATCTTACTTGTCCGCCATTAACCTCAACAAAGTTCCACCGAGTAGCAACCAACTTACTGGTAATTGTTAGTATCCACCATAGAGAAGCCACTTTCAGCCTCAGGATCTCGCCTCCACCGCATGAGATCAGCGTTGACAGACGCCAGCATAAACTCCACGTCGTAGTTGACACCAAGGACGCCCTGCTTGATGGCTTCCAACGGCGCTGGACCGCATTGGAAGGTGCCGTCTGATGTTTCTTGTGGCGTCGCATCGATAGCTTGCCAGCCACCGTAGCCTAAAAAAATGTTACGGAAAGCTTATTATACTTTGCATTTTTAATCAATGTCACGTAATATTTTTGGCTGCTTCTGTTCTCTTTTATTGTTCCAAAGCAACGAGGGAATCGAACCTATAAATCCAAATTCTAATGTGCTAAACCACAATGGCGTTTAACGACAATAATAAAACACCACACCAAGGCTTTCGACTCTTTCTCACCTGGCGGCAAATCCGGTCGTGCCATCCACACATCATTCCACACGTGGTAGTTCCATATGGAGTCAGCTCCTCCGGCGGGGTTATTGGGGTCGAAGTCCAGTTCCTCCATGGTCTCGCTGTAGTACTTGTCCACTGTCAGCGAGTTGTTCGCGTCGTGAGCCGACACGAGGTTGGAGACGACACGCGAGGGTATACCTAGCGCTCGGCACACTGGAAATAAATTGAATGAGTTTAAATTAATGAAAATATATGATTGACTATTGTTATCACCAGCAACATCATTGCTTTATGAAATAGACCAGAAAAAGAACGGAGAAGCAATTAAGGTTCTTGGTATCTAATTAGACTGATATACCTTCATAGCTCTAACAAGACAAATTTTTAAGCGACGGAAGCCATTAAATACGCCTTTTTAATGATTAACAAAAACAGAGAGGTATTTTGTGTTTGACATGTCTGTCTCTGTCCGTGGCATCGCGACTTGCATCTGAGGCTTCGTCCACATTTGTATCATTTGGGCGATCAGATCTCCGTCACGTATCATCGAAGCGTATCAAAATGATACGTGTATCATGATACGCCCCGATCGCTATTCACCGCGTATCTGATACGTGTCGTATCAAATACGCGCATGATCGGCAGAATGATCTAATAGGCGTCCACACTATGATACACATACTCGATACGGCGCGATGATCGCGACGGAGATCTGATCGGAGATCTGATCGTGCAAATTATACAAATGTGGACGAGCCTAACGGTGCGTCCACATTTGTATCATTTGCGCGATCAGATCTCCAATCAGATCTCCGTCGCGTATGATCGAAGCGTGTCAAAATGATACGCGTATCATGATACGCCCCGATCGCTATTAACCACGTATCTGATACGTGTCGTATCAAATACATGCATGATCGGCAGAATGATCTAATGGTGCGTCCACATTTGTATCATTTGCGCGATCAGATCTCCGATCAGATCTCGGTCGCGATCATCGCGCCGTATCAAGTATGCGTATCATAGTGTGGACGCCTATTAGATCATTCTGCCGATCATGCGTGTATTTGATACGACACGTATCAGATACGCGGTTAATAGCGATCGGGGCGTATCATGATACGCGTATCATTTTGACACGCTTCGATGATACGCGACGGAGATCTGATTGTGCAAATGATACAAATGTGGACGCACCGTAGTAGGCGTCCACACTATAATACGCATACTTGATACGGCGCGATGATCGCGACGGGGATCTGATCGGAGATCTGATCGCGCAAATGACACAAATGTGGACGCACCGTTAAGTGGATGGACAGATTTCTATCTTATTTTTTTGTGTAAAGGCTGACTAGATCAAAAGTGTTTTTAGCTATAGTTCATTATCATCAGCTAGCTGACTGCAGGAAAATTTGGGGCCCATCTAGTAAGAGTGAAGAGTTTTCTAATATTTTTGTTAAATTCCTTAATTGAAAAACATGAGAACTACATAATAATTTACAGACTATGAGGATAAAATAATTATGTTTACCTATGTTCCACAAAATCATTAAACTAAGAAATGCATAATCCTTGAATAACAAGTAGCTAAGTATTTAATATTCATCGTGTATCTTAATCTTGATTTGAGAATAAATATTGCATTTTGAGGTCGTGAGTGACATCTGATACTAACGAGAGAACATTTGCATATATATTTGTCTCGTAAAACGGATAAAAGATGACAAAGAAAAGGATCTATCTGCAATACAAAACTCAGCCTTTTAAAGTATGCAAGGTACGACATTATCTACTAATGATTGAAAATGTGCTTGACATTTGAAGAACCGACGATATTGATAAACATAGACACCACACTTACTAATGTTACTCGGGTAAATTATTTTATTATTAAGGGGCATAACTCCTTGAGTATCATAACTGTACTCGTCTTAAAGTTCTACAGTTTAAGCAGCAGTATTTACTGTGATAGTATCACAGGTTTCTTATAAGTGCTTATAACTAACGTCGTACTTGATAGTCTTAACTTGAGCATTTACGATCGTATTTATTGCTTGAAAATTACAGTGAAGTCATGCATATAAATGCAACTTCATAAAGACTTTGAACAAAAAACTACTTACCTACTACATACTTAAATGTCGCCATTAACGACCAAATATTTTAGCTGCGTACTATCAAGCGATTGCACGTCATCATCATCATCACCACCATCACCACCACCATCATCATCGTCATCACCACCACCACCACCACCATCATCATCACCATCATCATCACCATCACCACCACCACCACCACCACCATCATCATCATCATCACCACTCACCTGTAGTAACCACCCCCGCGAACACCCAGCACTGTCCATACGGCACCTCCGCCTGCGTCTCCAGGTACTGTGCGAGGATGTCCACGGAACCCGTCCATTCTGCAGGCGCAGTTCCATCATCATACTGTCCGTCCCATCTGCCAATCAGCACACCACCATCGTCGTTGGAGTTCACGATACGGGAGATGACGCGAGTCACTTTCACTGGGTCGCCGCGGCTGGAAATTTAGTAAGGTTAGTTTTTCAGAGCGTAGCTCCAAGCTATGGGGAGGCAATGAGCAATTACTAAGCATTACACTCCTCTAGAGTCTAGACCTACAGTCTCTCAGGAATTTTACGAGGAAGGAAGTTTCGCTAAGCTGGTCGAAGTTGGCGCCGTTAAGATGCTTCCAATTGGCAAACAGACCTACAGCTTCTCTACATTTCAACTCCTGTTTGTGAAAACCTAGCGTTCTTTTAAAATGCTAATCCGAATATTATAAAATTTGGTATATAATACTTACATACACTCTATTTAGACTTTCCCAGAAAAGGATATAAAATAGGTATTATAAAATTACGAGTTTAGACGCAACAAAGTTACCTGCAATTCGTTGTCACTATAAGTTATAACCGGCTTATGACTGGACATTAAGGTATTATGTAAGAAACCATTAGGCAGGTACTTGTTAACATAGAGTACAAATATTTATTTTGAATCCACACAATCAATAGTCAATAATAACTTACTATGAGCAAATTATTCAAGAGTTGTTCATAAATAATAATCAGAGATAAAACTCACAGGGCCACAGCATCGAACTGCCCGTACAGCCAGGGTTAGTAAGACCAGCTACTAAGACTACCAGATCTTTATTGGTCCAGCATTAATACTCACTGGCTAAAAGGTATCTCTGCACGGTCCAGCATGAACATGCAAGCTGGGAGCACCACAGCATCAAACTGGCCGTAAAGCCAGGGTTTTCCGCGCGTGGTCCTGATTGGTCCCACCCATACTTTGCCGATGTCGTTCTGGATGTATTCTTGCAGGAGATTGGTGTCTTCCATGTAGGTTTGGTCGTCTGTCGAAGAGACGGTGATTTTATTGGCATTTTTGCTTAGTATCGCACCTATGACTCTATCTTTCTACTTCCAAATTGTATCGTGTGGGAATTGTACATTTTTGAATTGAGGTTGAAGAACTGTCCTTGAGTCTTTATAACAGAGAAACGAAGCAACTGTTCCTTTTATATGTTCTAATGATACCTCTTCACGCTGGGCAATGCCGGATAACAATGATTGCCTTCATGATTATGCAGTCAATAATGGACAATCAAAGACATTGCTAATCTACACATTGAAAATCGTTTATGTGCATTTGTTGTTGGGGTTACATTTTAAGATTTTCCAACTTGTATTGTACTCTTGTCGCAAAGGTTACAATAATACTATATTATGTAGAGATAAGAGATGTAGAGAAAGGCTTAAAGTTATCTATACCTATACATATTATATTAATTATTATAAAACAAAGTCGCCTTTTTTTCCCTCATGTCCCTTTGTTCCCTTTAATCTTTAAAACTACGCAACGGATTTTGATGATTCTTTCAGTGTTAGATAGCCCATTTATTGAGAAAAGCTATAGGCTATATTTTATCATGCTAAGACTAATAGGAGAATGTGGCAAAACGAGTACTCTGGTGTTTCGTCCCAAAGTTTTTGGGCCCACTGAGACCAATGACCAGATATGAATTTTTATCATTTTTTCATCTAGCGATTGGTCCCACTTTTACGATCCATTGTTTTCTGGGAAGAAATTTTGAAGTAGGGTTGACACAAAAATAATCAGTTATTATGTTAATATTGTTTTGTAAATTTTAAAACATAGAACACTTTCACCTTAAACCGAGCCGAACCGATTGTAATATATATATTACAATTAATATTATTATTACCTAAACATACTGCTTCGAATTGGGTTTTAAAAATACTGCTCATATGTATATTAATATGTTCTTAAATGTCATAATAATATTTAAATTATTATATAATACACTATATACATACTTAGTGTACTAACGTTAATTACTGTTAAAGTATTCATACAATATCATTGGTAAAAGTCTTAACTAGTCGATCGGCGCGGGCGCCCGCCCATTTTACTTGTTTGCCCGCCTTACATAAAAAGTGCAATAATTTGCATAATAGGTTTAATATGTGCGAGAGAAATGGCATTAATTTAATAAGTTTGCCCGGTCTGTGATAAATTATGGCATTTAAGGCATTTAATACTTGATTTATAATTAGATATTTTTATATAAAAATAAAAAACATAAAAATTTATTACCACAGACATTACTTAATGTAACATATTATGATTATTTGTATGAAAAATTGTAATATTATTGAAAATTAGAAAAAATAATGTAGGAAAAGTATTACTTATACTTCAATAATTTTATATTATCACGTAATAATATTGAGTGACCAACTGGCAATTCTAATATTTAAAAAACTTAGTAAATTGTATTATTAGCAATAAACTCACAATTATTACAAGGTACACCTGAGATGTTATTTCATAATAAAACCTGTCATTTTGATTGATATAAGATAATTACCTACTTTTATTTCAAAGTTTTCAAACAAAAGAAGTACTATTTACTATGAATCATAATATTATTATTTTTACTAATTGTTTGAAGTTTTAATTTGTCTTGAGTCTTGACCGATGTCAATAGGTAAATGTTTTCATACAAAATAATTATTTGGTTTTTTATTCAAATCTACAACTTTTTTGCTAGCCCTACGGACATAAATCGGACAGTTATACTAAATAATTACTTGGGACCAATCGCTAGATGAAAAAATGTTAAAAATTCATATCTGGTCATTGGTCCCAGTGGGCCCAAAACCCTTGGGACGAAACACCAGAGTACTCGAAAAAACGCGGGAAATTATTTGAAAGGGCTTATCTCGCGAACTATTGGAGCAATTTTTATGTTATTTGGCACAGATAAGAAGTAGACTACGTGAAGGATCATAGGCTATCGATTTTAATCATTTTTTCAGTGGCTATATATTTTAAACCCGTGCGACGCTGGGGCGGGTCGCTAGTAACAAATAAGTCAGTCACAATTTGTTCGACTCATCTTTATCTGGGTAACGTACCAGGGTTCCACGGGTTGAAGAGTATGTAGAGGTCATTATCATAGTCGAAGATCACGCGGGCATCGGACCCCTTTTGTCTGGTGACTACTCGGAGAGCCCAGTTACCCACAGGTAGTGTTACCGGTGTGGATACCTGGAATAAAATAGAATTGATATAGATCTCTATCTATACATATTTAAAACAAAGTCACTTTTTTCCCTCATGTCCCTTTGTTCCCTTTAATCTTTAAAAGTACGCAACGGATTTTGATGATTCTTTCAGTGTTAGATGGCCCATTTATCGAGGAAGGCTATATTTTATCACGCTAAGACTAGTAGGAGCGAAGAAATAGAGGAAAATGTGGAAAAAACGGGGAAAATTATTTGAAAGGGCTAATAACTTGAACGCGCTAATCTCAGGAACTAGTGGTCCGATTTGAAAAATTATTTCAGTGTTAGATAGCCCATTTATTGAGGAAGGCTATAGACTTATTTTATCATGCTAAGACTAACAGGAGAATGTGGAAAAAATGTGGGAAATTATTTGAAAGGGCTTATCTCGCAAACTACTGGAGCAATTTTTATATTATTTGGCACAGATAAGAAGGATCATAGGCTATCGATTTTAATCATTTTTTCAGTTGCTATATATTTTATACCCGTCCGACGCCGGGGAGGGTCGCTAGTAATATTATATACCTAGTTAATGAGGATAAATTTGGATACAGGGTAAGTCCGAATAACACAAGTTTACACCAAATTAAACTACAGTTACGGTACGGTACTACAGTTTGCGGTTGCAGTGCTGATGTGCAAGTGCTATCCAGATCGACTTACCCGATGTCCGAACTTACGTTAATATAGCAATAATTATTTATGGGCTTCCGAACATAACTGCGAATTTGCATCACATGACGCATCACAGTGTCATTGGAGTTTTGTCGCAGATATTTGCCATGCGATGCGAATTCGCTGTTATGTGTGAGAGCCTTATAACATAATTATTAATAATTTAAATTAAAATATTGCCTGCAACTCCGTTGCACCAGAATTCGTTTATCACTCGCTAACCGTGCGTTTCAGTGACCCAAAATATTTCTATAAGTACCAAGTAAATTAAAAAAGACAGGTTGCACTCCGGGAGTGCCGGCAGAAGTGAAAACTTGATTATTAACATTGTGCATAATTTTTTTTAACCCATTTTTTATGAGAATCGATTTAAAAAAAACGATTTTTTTAATTAATCGAAACCCTACAATCGATTAAAAAATATCGACAATCGAAAAAAACAATCGATTGTTCGATTACTCGATTTCGATGTTACAATACTACTCTCCAACCGTCTTACGGTTTTTCGATCAGCACGAGAATATGACGCGATTTTCACAGTTTTTACCCATCCCACAAAAGTGCTCAACGCCGCTAAAGAAGTTTTCACTTCAAAAATCAGAAGCTTAAACATATAGAGGTAACTGTATACAGACAGAAAAGCCAACTTTTGCATTTTTAACATTATCGTGGATTTCCCATCTTGGAAATAAAATCGCATTGTACCTAAGTACGAAAATAGGAACAAAAGAGTTCAGATTAAGCCCGCCATTACATGCTAGAGCCGTAGCAATAATTAAAGTAAGAAGACAAATTGTAATTAAATGTGTAATTTTTGCAATTTTGCATATATTTTATCTGTCGAACAATACGCGAAATCATATTTATTAACATATTTATGTTATTATGATTCGACCTTGCCACTAACCTGTTCTGTCTACACTTGAGTTTTTGTATAATAATCGTCGTCTGGAAATTTAAATTGACGTAAAATGGTTTACCTATTTTCAGAAAATAGAGAAATATATTAATTTTGTATTTTAAACGAGACAATGTTGCATGTCAAATATTAAATTAGATTTCTCGGCAACTACGGCATACAGTAAGCTTATATTTTGATTTTAAGTGGTTTTTAAAAATGTTTAGTTTCCAAATATTAATAATTAAATTAGGTATATATAAAATTAAATGATAATAAGTACTTAAATGATTAAATTATAAAGTTACTGCCATAAGGATTCAGTTTACCCCAGTGTACATTTTTTTCTATTTTCCTTAATAAAACCTACCTATTAGATAATAATTCTTAAGGGGCCGGGCTACTCTCAAAATTCTCATATATATACGTAATACCAAAATAATTTTCTTACACGAAAATATTTAACATGTTTGAGTTATTTTTCAGCTTAAAATAGTAATTACCTAGGTTCCTGCACAAAAATTAACTTCAAAATATTTAAACACTAAAAAATATATAAATGAATAGTAAATTTACTACAAAATTTTTAAATACTACAAAATATTTTTAGAGTATAAATATTTTGTAGTAAATTTACTATTTATTTATATATTTTTAGTGTTTTACTCTATTTTTTAGTGTTTAAATATTTTGAAGTTAATTTTTGTACAGGAACCTAGGTAATTACTATTTTAAGCTGAAAAATAACTCAAACATGTTAAATATTTTCGTATGAGAAAATGGTTTTGGTATTACGCATGTATGAGAATTTCGAGGGTAGCCCGGCCTCTTAACGCCTGCGTATCTGTTGTGCGTGTCAGCTTTTAAAAACTAAAGCGTGTATATTATGTTACTGTAAAAGCTCGAACTTCGGTAAATCTTAAGATTTAAGAGTCAATCTTAGGATTTACCGACACGAGTTGGTAAATGTAAATATTTCCAATAATACGTTGATTTTTTCGAACATTTACCATTAAAATTCGGTATATGCTAGGTTTTACTACTGTCAACTGGTAAATATTGGTTTTAGGAATAAAAATATGCCTAATGCTAAGTACTCACGTACGGTTTTGCTCGATAGTTTTACTCGAAGACGAGCAAAAACCACCGTGTGGACCGCAAAACTCACAGCTTGAAGGCTCGCATCGAGCCAGAGTAAATAGGGATAGGGGAGGGTAGGGACTATGGAAGGGAATAGGGTAGGGGGATTGGGCCTCCGCGCCGGTAAACTCACTCACTCGGCGAAACACAGCGCAACTGTTTCACGCCGGTTTTCTGAGAGTCCATGGCATTTCTCTGGTCGAGCCGGCCCATTCGTGCCGAAGCATGGCTCTCCCACGGTTAATACCACTTTAATAATTTATAATTATTTATTATTTTTTTATTTATTTATTATTAAAATTAATTAAAACTGGTTACCCCAATTACAATAATTAACTACAACTAAGCACTATCTTAACTTAAAATTATATTAAAATAAAATAAAGATTTAATGTTTTTGCTCTATAACAGTACGGAACCCTTCGTGCGCGAGTCTGACTCTCACTTGGCCGTTTTTTTTTCAACATATACCATACCATTACTGTAAATCCTAAGATTTATCAACTATATGGTGCTAAAAGTTAGTATCGCAAACCTTTTCGGACATTTACCAGTAGGTATTGGTAGATCTTAGGTTTTACTAGAAAATCTTAGGATTTACTGCAGTTCGAGCTTTTACAGTAACATATAGACGCCGTTAAGAATTTGAAAATTATTAGAGATAAACTACGATAACGCAAACGCGCGCCCCTCCAATATTCAAAACGTTTGAAGTGTATTGTCAAAACGTTTGAAGTGCGTTGTCTTGCGCGGTCGGCTAGTTACAATTAGTTGACCAACAAATCTTGGTAATTAGTGACACTAAGTGAAATATTACGAGTACAGGTTGCTTGGTTGAATATATTTTACTACATATAAACTCTTTCATAAGGATGTGACTACACACATTGAAACAGTAATTTGGAGGGGCGCGCCATGTTTTCGTAGTTTATCTCTAAGCTTCTAGCTTCTTTCTAGGTAAGATTTTGATATATTATCTTGTTTCCGATAAAAGCTCTTTTCGTCTTGTTTTTTTTTTTCGCATTAGGTAATTATATAGTCAGGGAGTCCTCAGTTCTATTAAAAAAAGGGGGAACAATTTTTTTTTTATTACTATCAAGCAAATTTTTTGAGAGTAGCTTCATTTTGATAAGACAAACAACATTTTTATCTGCGAAACATTTTAAATTTGCGAGTAATAACAGGTGTTTTTTACATCCGCTTACCGAAATATTATGTTAAAAATCTTACCTACTTAGGTTTGGAATGTGTTTACATTTTTTTAGCAGTTACCGTAGTGTAGCAAAGGTCGCGACTTATCCAGTCATCAATTATTAGGAAGACTGATAATCACATTCGCAAATATTAATACGTTTTTTCTATCACTATTTAATTAAAATATATTACGACACGCTATTAAAAAAATTCTTATTAAATACGCCTCCGTGTCCGTGGTCTAGTGGTTTAGAGCGTGGCTCTTGACTCGGAGGTCGTGGGGTCGATTCCCGCGTTGGAAACATATTATTTCTAAATTTGGTTAGGACAATGCAGGCTGATCACCTGATTGTCTGACAAGTAAGATGATCCATGCCTCGGATGGGCATGTAAAAAGTCGATCCTGCGCCTGATCTCTCGCCAGTCGTGGCGGTCTTTCGTCCCACTGGGTTATGAGAGTAAAAGGAAATAGAGAGTGCTCTTGTGTACTGCGCACACACTTGGGCACTATAAAACTACTCCTGCGTAACAGGCCTGGTTTCAATGAAACTGGCCACCATCACCGAAACCGGTGTGGTTATTAGTATTTATTAGGTACTTATTTTTATTTCAAGTCTCAACATACTCTACCTATATTATGAGCTTTATCGCCTCTACCTTATAACACACAGTGGTCTATCTATACTAATATTATAAATGAGAAAGTATATCTGTCTGTTACCTCTTCACGATAAACCTGGTGAACCGATTTTGATGACTTGGTATAGAGATACTGAGATACATACTTTGGATCCACGGAAAGGACATATAATACTTTCTATCTCATAAAATGTGCACATTTTATGAGATAGAAAGTATTATATGTGCACATTTTATGAGATAGAAAGTACTTTTATTTTACCTAGTGTGTACCTACTGTCTCAGAAAAACGATGAAAATTCTGATACTCTAATAATATTACCGCCATTGTCATAAATTATGGCGTTTTTAACGATTCTACTATGAATATTATAAATAAATAATAAAATAAAATATTTAAGAAGTTTGATGATTTTGATCATAATGCTATGCGTACGATTTCAACAATGTTTTAATTTGAGTAGCTATTCAAATTATCCTCATAATATAATATTTTCCGGAACCATTAGAGAACCATTTATATCACTACAGCTACAAAACAATTTCGAAGTAAGAAGTTATAAAATAACCTCTAGTCTTTTGCATCTTTTAAATCCTATTTTTATCCAGATATGATTTATTTTAGTCGCAGTCTTTTCAACTATTTCGAATTCTTGTATTTTTGTCTACTTTTGATGTATTTTAGTCTTTTAATTTTTGATGATACATTCTCAGCTCGCCAATAAGTATTTTTAGATTCGATTCCGCGAAGATGAACTCATTGCTTCAATGAAATTGTCTAGCACTAGACTCTAGTTAGTAACACAATTGATTGAAATATGCATAAGTATTGCAATTTGCAAGTGAGTAATGCAACACCAACAGTTGTTGTTTTATAAGGATTTATGACTTCGAAGTACAGATTTCATTAAATTATATTGGTACCTACTGCGCGGGATCGGTAGGCACTACTTATATCTTAAAGATTAAAATATCACTATTTAATATTATTCTTTTCATTTCGGTCGGCGAGGATCTTCCTTTGCGGCCACCACGCATATTGCCACACTCTTTGCATGGACGTATAAAAACGGCGGACGGAGTCCCACCATACACAAACTGTGTCCTTCAGAGTCGGCCAGCTGACTGCATGTACACGGTCCGCACGCACACATTCTTACGCTAGTTCATACCATTTGACAGGCGTAAGAATGTGTGCGTGGCCGACTCTGAAGATACAGTTCTTTGTATAATAAGACTCTATCCGCCTTTTTTCTACGTTCATGGCTCTTTGGTTGTCTCAATGACAAAAATGCCCAGGGGCCAGTTTGGCTGATTTATACTTCGGTGGGAGTAATATTGTTCTATGACCAGTACTGTACCTCGAAGGAGACAGTGTTGTCCTCCTGCACGTCCAGGATCTTAGCGCTCCAGGCGTGCTTGTCGGGCACCACGTCGCGTCGCAGGTACACGGAGCCCTGCGTGTCGAACGACGGCTTGTCACCTGAAATTAACCATTATTTAGCTCAGGGTTGCAAATAGTCAGTGGAAAACACTTTTGGACTTATCAGGAGATTGGGATTGGGAACATTATTCGCTTATAATTTTTTTAGTTTTAAATTTAGGCCAACATTATACGAACGTATTTGTAGATAAAACGTTTGCGTCAAATTGTGTCGTTGCGATTTTTTGTAGAACGCATAGATTCCGAGATACAACGAAAAAGGTATTTGCGCGCCACAACACGAGAAACAAGGGACAAGAAAACTTAGGTTTTAGCTTCTGTTGACCCCCATAATGTCCAAAAAAATGAAAAAATGCAATTACAGGCCCTTAAATTGAAACATTTCAATAGACTAGTACTAACTTTGATGTTCATGCGGACTGGATCAAAGTTTTACTACCGTTGTAAACTCGTACAAATAGATCACAATATCAGTTGAGATGTACGTACCCAGCGTGAAGACCAGCTGCACCAGGTCAATCTCCTCGTCGTAGGGCCTGGTGAAGCGCACCACGGCGTTGAACGGCTGCCCGCGCCTCACTACCGCTACCGTGGGATACTCCTCGTTTACCACCTCGAATCTGGTGATGATGATGAAATTATAATACAAATAAAGAAACATGGTAACTCTGTCACATTTTTTCACATTTTTTTTATTTAATAAGGGGGCAAACGAGCAAATGGGTCACCTGATGGTAAGCCACCAGCCAACGTCGCCCATGGACACTCGCAACGTCAAAAAAGCTGCAGGTGCGTTGCCGGCCTTTTAAGAGGGAATACGCTCTTTCCTTGAAGGTTTGCAGGTCGTATAGGTCCGGAAATACTGCTGGTGACAGTTCGTTCCAGAGTTTTACAGTGCGCGGCAGTAAGTTACGCGAAAAACGCACTGTGGAAGACTGCCACTCATTAATAGGCACTTGACAAGGTAAGGTTTTACCCAGCTTTTAGATTTTTAATTGTTTTAGATTTTTAATTGTTATATTACAGTATGACCCGAAACATCGTGGGATTGGGATTTTTGGGATAACAAGTAGTTCCCATACGTAAGTATTAATCCAGAGCAAAGCTACCACTACGTCAAATTCAATTGAAATCCATTCAGTAGCTTTGCGTAAATTCAACAACATTATATTATGTGATTTGTGATTGATAATGGTGATTGAGATGGTGATTATCAGCTATAAGTTATAACCGTCTAATGTCTATCACTTACTTGAGAGTGTTGTGCGGTTGCGCATTTTCTTTGGGGTAGAAGTGCACCACGTCCACTTGTAGGGGCTCCATGTTCCTGCTATAATTGGGATAGCAAATTAATCACAACTGTTCTAATAATAAATTATATAATCTGCTAACTTGGAAGTAACCATGGGTCTTAGCGGCTGCTAGCCGTCAGCAACAGATAAATAAATTGGACACGGATACAGAGTAAGATGATGTTATTCTCAAAGGTTTTATGGAATTTGGTAAAGAAAACATTTTTAACCAACTTCAAAAAAAGGAGGTTATCAATTCTGCCGTGCAATCACTAAAGCGCAGTAAGGCGCATTTTTGTGATTTTCCGTTTTTGATATATTCTAAATCTACATTTTTTTCTCTTTATTTCTGGCTTACTCACATTATCCTACGTTAAATGGAAGTATTTTATTTTTAACCGTAAAGTTTTTTGAAAATGCAGTAACTATCTCATTTTACCGCCAAAAAGACATTATTGCATAAATACTGCAATACTGCAAGGATTTTTTTTGTGATTCCAGATTAAAACGCAGTAAATACAAATAAAATACTGTTTTTTAAATAGTTCCGTATACACACACAGCCACGTGAAAACCTAATTAAAACGCAGTATATGTTAACTCCATACAAACAGTTTTTACTGCATTTAATCAGTACTAGTGATTACTAATTAAAATGCAGTAAATTCAGGTATAATACTGCATTTTAAAAAGTTAATTGCTATATTGATATAATCTATACTACTTACTAAAATGCAGTATTTGTATAGTATTCTTTGAAAGAGATTGTATGTATGCAATTCGTACATCTATCTTTTATAAAAAGATAGTACTTGCAAGTTGCAGGCTATTGTAAATCGTATTTTGATATTCAATTATAATGATCGTTAATTAATATGGCGTCATTTTAACCATTGTTGATATAGTGAAATCTAATATTGACCTCACCATGCAATTAATAATGATTATTATTGCATGGTGAGGTCAATATTAGATTTCACTATATCAACAATGGTTAAAATGACGCCATATTAATTAACGATAAGTGTAATCGCTTAATTTTGGCCGGTTTTAATTTTTATTAATGACAATTGATAAGTTACAAAAATTATTTATTGCTTTTTATGCCAAAATGCAGACTTTTTAATAAATTTTTAGCTTAGGAACGAAGTTCAAATGAAAAACGCATCCTATTTGATTATTAAAAATAAAATTTTCATAATTAAATTATTATGTTGTTTCATTTGTATGCACTACTGCTTTTATGTCCCAGAACACAAAACTAAGGTGCAGTAATGCACCTTTTTTACTGCGTTTTAATATGTAATTCTCTCTTTTTTTCTGTGCAGTAAAGGGGCCCCAAAAATATTAATGCCTGTAAAAAATTATTCATGGGGTTTTCAGGGCATTCATTACGTCTTGGATTAAGTTTACGTTATTCCCTTTGAGATAAAATCGACAAAGAACAAAACAAATACATTTTAATATATTTTTTTACATTTTTAAACTTTAAATGCGTTTTTCTCCGAACCATGATTTTGCACTTACTGCACTTTAGTGATTGCACGGCAGAATTCGACGCGTATATATGTAATATTTCCAGAACTGCCCAGTTTTTGTATATGTTAATCTATAACAGCTTCTGAACAAATGTGCCAAATTTCAAAAGTGTATGTATGTTTTTATGTTAGTGCACACATATCTCCTGAACTACGAGTCCGATCTAAATGATTCTTTTTTTATTGTACAATACCTATTCAACTGAGGGAATACTGTAAGTTTCATCAAAATCGGTTCAGTAGTTTTTGAGATAAGGAATTTTAATTCTCAATTACGTACAATTTTGAAGTCGGTTTTATCTTTTTAAAATACAGTTATTTGATGCTTAATTTTATTAAGTATAATAGCTACTTAAATTTTTCTCGATTTTTGAAAAAAAAAAGGCTTTTTTGTGAAATTTATGATAGGATAGATCTGTAATTGTTCTTTGTAAAACCAACTCCAAACACCATAGGAAGTACCTATGAATAATTTATTTATTATAATGACTAATATAATTATTTGCATTCCTGCAACTACAGAATCAAAATTATATCATATCTTTATTTAGCGCACTGCATTGAAATAGCTGATTATGCGATCAGCAAGTTCATTAAAAATCCAGACGCCTATAACAGATATGAATACTTTTGTTTGTCCAAACAGTTTGATGAAGGCGCCAGTCATTTAGAATAAATTAGGCATTTACATTCATTAAGTTTTGAATTGGATAAACTTTATATTTGGACATGAATGCCCTATTATTATGTTAATTTCTGATAAGAGTTATGACTTAAGTATAGATTTTTTGGAGTTTACTCCTTAAGAGTCGATTTTCATATATAAGGCGCCCGGTATGAGAAAAATCCGAGGGGTAAAACCTACTAACAAGTAACGAAAATGTGTCACGTTTTTGGACGACGGAAACTTTCTAATTTGGCTGTGAGTATATTAAGACCATATAGGTAATATACCTATCAGAATATAATATTATATAAAATAATATAATTATATAATTATTTCAAATTCAGGGAGGGGGTAACCCCGTTCCTCTAGACCTATTGGGAGCGGAGTTATGGCTACTTTAGTAAGACGTTTGACAGTTGCCGAGCTGTCAATGTCAAAGTTTGAATGCTTGTAACTCGGCAGCTATTTGTCCTGGATATGAGTTTCTTCGGCTTGATCTTCCTGGATTTTTCTCCTCTATTCGATTCTGGCCTTAGAATTGAGAAAAAATATTTTGAAATAACTATGGCAGAAAGGGGTGTAGATAATATTGCCGGAACATCTGATTTCATATTATATTAATCATTTTTCAGTTGAATAAACTCTTTTTGCGTATGGTTAGATACTCGTACTTAAGGAGTAAACTCTAGTCGTGCGTCGGAGCTGACACACTTTTTTTTGCATGAAAGATTTCTGAAAGATTCTAGCAATGAAAAATCATTGCTGGAATCTTTCAGATTCAATCATCAATCATCTTTCAGAAATCTTCCTTATTCGAAAGCACATTTTTTTTATTTAAAACGCCGTTTATTTTTAACTAACTACTCAATTAAAATTATTTAAATTTACAAAATACAATAAAATGGTTGTTATTGTGCCAGATAGTCAATTAAATTTAAGATCAGTGTCCTTAGTTTGAACCCGGAAAATTGAAATCTTTGTCTTTTGGCTAGCCAGAGTGTTCGATTTATTATTTGTTTATTATCTAACTAGATCGTGACACCCGCAACTTCGTTGCTCCAATATTTGTTTATTGTGCGGGAACCGTGCATTTTTTCGGAATAACAAATATCCTATGTCTTTCCCGGGACTCAAAGTATCCCCATACCAAATTTCAGCAAAATCAGTTCAGCAGTTTGGGCGTAAAAAAGTAACAGAGAGACACACTCTCGCATTTATTTATTTTATTTATAAATGATTTATTGATACACAAAAATTAATATACAGTTAACAAATAACAGTGTCAAAAAGCCAATACTGGGCTTGTGCTAACACGGCTTCACGGAATATAATAAGTAACGCTATAATGGAAATTTATAATATAATATTGGTATGGATGTACAGTTATTGAATGCCGGATTTCTAAAGAATGCTGCTAGAATAAGACAGACAGACAGAAGTTATGCTTTGTCTTTTGAGTAACTTTTAAAACGTAACTTCTTTATAAAGAACCTGTATATTATTATAAAAGATAATTATACAACCTAGATTCTAGAGATAGCTTGACGCAAGGCGGTTTTCATTTCAATATAGAGTTTTGGAATTTAACTTTATTCACTTGTACAAAAAGATAATTACTTTTTAAACCAAGAACAAGAGCAGCTCAGCTCCGTGCAGCTCGAAATCGAACTCTTAGCTTTATTTTTCATTCTACCCACGTTTTTTTCTTTCTAAGACAGCTGCGACTTTCATTTAGGCTTTCATTCGACATCTTTGTGCAGTTTTCTAGACGTATGTATTTCATTGACTGGCACAAAAAAAAATGTGATTTTTGATTATATTTGGAAAAGCTTGTCGAATTTAAATAATAAAATAATGTACTCCTACTGGATGAAAAAAAATACCAAATTCACATCTTTCAGGAACTTTAAACAGTTCTAGCTAAAGTAATAATACAATATATGCTTTAAAAAATTGTTTATTTGATACCTTTTACAAAAATCCAAAGATTGCCGGATTTAATTTTCGGTACTGACATCTAGATTTCCCATAATATTTATTTTTTCCTCTAACAAACGAAAAATGTATCCACGCTACCGAGTGAACACTTCACATCTCTGTCCCTCTGGCATGAAAATCGACACAGGTGCGAGAGTGATGCGAGATCAAGGTCATTGGCAGTTGTCAGCGTCTTAATGTTATCTTGTAAATTAAGTATGTAAATTGAGCAGTTTTTAAATAAATATTAGCTATCGCGTGGGTGCACTTTAGTGGCATTAATAAGTTTACAACTTGTCTACAATTTACTTTGTTGCCTTGATATTTAATTTTGCATAATATATTTATTCTGAGTAAAAATATATTCTTATCAATAATAATTATTACTTATTAAATACTTTAAACATATTGCTTAAGGAATTAAAATATTCTTAAAGTATTATACGATGCAAATTTGGCTAACTTTTGAAGAGATTCTTGTAACTCTAAGATTTGGTAAAAGATAGAGCGTTTTATATGACCATAATTTCAGAAATTGTTTTTAAGAAGTTTAAATTAATTTTTAGTGTTCCGTACCCAAAGGGTTAAAACGGGACCCTATTCATGAGACTTCGATGTCTGTCTGTCCGTCTGTCTGTCTCCAGGCTGTATCTCAAGAACCGCTATAGCTAGAGTTCTGAAATTTTCACAGATTGTGTATTTCCGGTGCCGCTATAACAACAAATACTAAAATAAAAATAAAATTAATATTTGATACAACAATAAACGTGATTTTTTTGGCCTTTTTTGCTCGTAATCAATAATGATAAGATAAGTACCTACCGTACTTGAAACTTTCACGAAGGCCTTAAATATAATTGTACTTAAATAATTAATAATAATATTTAAATAAAATAAAAAATTAAGGGGGGCTCCCATACAAAAAACACAACTTTTGGCCTATTTTGCTCTATAACGGTACGCAACCCTTCGTGCGCGAGTCCGACTCGCACTTGGCCGATTATTCTCTTCAGTTTTCTTTCTTTTTTAATGATTAAAAAAAATCCATACTTCCATATCCATACTAATATTATAAATGCGAAAGTGTGTCTGTCTGTCTGTCCGTCTGTCTGTTACCTCTTCACGCTTTACGCAAACGGCTGAACTGATTTTGCTGAAATTTGGCATGAAGATACTTTGAGTCCCGGGAAAGGACATAGGATACTTTTTGTCCCGGAAAAATGTACGGTTCCCGCGCGATAAACGAGTTTTGAGGCAACGGAGTTGCGGGCATCTTCTAGTATTTTAATAAAAAACATAACTCACTTTTTTCAAATTTCCTTTCTGATTTATTTTTTCAAAAAAAAAACGTTTAAATCACGTACAAACAAACACACACTAGTCCGAGTTGCCCGGTGGACGTTGTCGCGGCCACTGATGCTGCGGCGCGCGCGCCCGCGGTATATGGGATGCGCGTGCGCAGAATCTACGTGTAGGGTGACAAGGTGAGGTGGTTTTTGTGGGATACTAGTTTTGTTTTAGCAATGATAAAGTTGTTTTCAAAACAGAGCATTCTGGCTTTATTTTTATTTTAGAATTAGTTAATAAATTAAATAATTTTTGGCTAACTCAGCAAACGTTGAAAAGAATACTTTTCAAAATTGGTCATCTCTATCATCCAGCAGGGCAATCGCGTTAAATGTTTTCAACTGAACCGCAAATGAAACTCGGACGTTGATCGACTTTTGGAAGGATTCGGTATCGCGCTAACGTTTTGACAGCCAGTTGAGACGTTACTGAACCTCAGCCCAAGCGCAAACGCTGTCAAAACAGATACAAAGCTACTTCTACTCGCACGATTCTGAAATGTTTCTTATTTTAGTGTGTTAAATTGACGAAAATCGATGGAAAAATATAACATAAGCAATAATCAAATTATAATATAAGCTTATGTTTTACTTCAAAGCTCTTCAAAGGACTATTTGAGTTTGTTATAAAGTGAATTGAACTTTGACATTTAACTTACATACTTCTTTACGTAAATGTTTTCTATGCCACCAATGATATATAAAAAAACTCAAAGTAGAATATCATTGTATGCCACAAAAAACTTTTGTCACAACTTCACAAGTCACTTCTCAACACGGCTTTTGTAAATTAAAGTAAAACAATAATATTGTTTTATTTGGAGTTTATAATTTACGTAGTTAAATTCATATTATGAATTTAACTACGTAAATTATAAACTCCAAGTAATAATCATCCACAAATCACAATAACTACTTGAAACAACTTCACTCGTGTCATATTCATTCGTAAATAAACAATTTGTCAATTGACCAATTAACGCATCGGAAAAAATTTGTTCATATTTAAACCAATCAAGATTAAATCAGAAGGGCGCTGATTGGTCATCTGCAATGTCTGTCTAAAGGTCAAACGTTGCGCTCCGTTCGAATTCCATCATAGGTTGAGTTACGGTTGGAACGTTAGCACGATACTGAAATTTGTTCAGACGCAGCGGAACTGAACCGTAACTGAACCACAACCAAAGCAGATGTGAACCTGAATTGAAAACGTTTAAAAATAACGCGATTGCCCTGCAGTCCATCATATCCATCAGTTTACAACTTGAGCAAACATGTGAACACTTGTAAACATAAATGATTCTCGAGTCAATCAAACGCGTAGAAAACATTAAAATCCGTCCATATGCTAAAATGAAAATTTTATAGAGTTAATAAATAAAGAAAACTAAAAATATACAGATGGTACCTCTCGCGCTTTTTCTTTTACAAAATATTCATTTGCTGCTGTTAGTTGCTACAAAGTCTCTACAAAAATATTTACGCTTGTAAATCGTGTGGAAAAGAATGCCTTTCTTTCAACACTTCTTTAGCAACGCTTATCTATCTTATATCAATAAATGGACAAAGTTTTTAATGTTTAATTTATAGACTTATCCCACCAAAAACATGGTCACCGTGTCCTAAGCCGACCGCGTCAGCGCGCGGCGCCAAATTCATAGTAAATATGCCCACTACGTAACAAGTGGTTTCCCTAAGGTCACTACGTCACCGTCACGTAGGCTACTTCGTAGAACAACATAACTCATAAAATATAGCCTATGTTATAATCATAAAATATAGCCTATGTTATAATTAAAACATTATTAATATTCTCGCGTTAAAATAAGTTTTATGTTATACCTAAGTAGTTTTTTTGGCGCCCAAAAAACCGTGTTAACATAATAAGATTTATGTTAATCGCCAGATCATTCTACAAAATAGGTACATAATTATTAAAAAATAATTGTTTTAATGATGCAATTAAGACAAAAAGGTTCGCACGGTGTGCTAGTAAAATGAAAACTACAAAGTAGAGCTGAAATAAATTTTCTCCAAGCGGTAGAAAAAGAGTGTGATATATCTGGTCTACTTAAACACGAAATCTTAAAGGTCTTACGAATTTTCAATCAGCTTAGGTCTTGACGTTTAATAACATATTTAAAATCCTAAAAGGAGGCACAACGCCGCTAAATAAGTTACTTCAAAAAGAATTAAGCTCTACCATTTTTCCTTAACAACTTATGTGTTTTTGGGTCGGGTTTACTATTACATAATGACCTCAATACATAAGCGGCCGGTCAATAAGTATTTAATTATCGAAAGTAATTATGTACGAAGCGCTGTTCACCGTCACCTCAATTTTAACTGGCAAGTGGCAGGCCATGTATGATAATTTTATTACCCGGTTAATAAGTTAAAAACAACCCTATAATAATTTAACAGCCGTCACAGAGACATATTTTAATGATCATTCAATAAAAATTGATGAAGATTCTGACATAATGTCTGTTAAACTCTTCATTCAGTGAAAGTATAGGTTTACCAGAATCTGATGGCAAAAAGTGAGAAAAGAAATTGACTCTAGCAATACCGAGTAATCTGTAATTGGAATAAAACATTTTGATCCTTTTTTGTCCTTATAGCGGCTGATACATGCAAATATAAAAATTTATCCAATGTTCAAGGATATTTTTTGAAAATCTGTCATCCTTTGCCATCAGATCGTGGTAGAGCTATAATTATTAAATCTTCTTTGAGTGCGGCCGTTAGCTGTTTGTTGACAATTCGAGGTTAAGATTTTGGTTAAGGTTCCTCTTTACGTGCGAGATTTTTGAAGTGAAAACTTCTTTAGCGGCGTTGAGCACTTTTGTGGGATGGGTAAAAACTGTGAAACTCGCGTCAGATTCTCGTGCTGATCGAAAAACCTTGGAAAAACCGTAAGACGGTTGGAGTAATGTTTTGTGTCGAACTCGAACTCGAACTCGAACTCGAATTGATTGTAAGGGTTTCGATTAATTAAAAAAAATCGATTTTCATAAAAAATGGGTTTAAAAATTTAATCGGTTGTAAGGGTTTCGATTAATTTAAAAAAATCGATTTTTTAATAATTTTCAAAGAAAATGGGTTAAAAAATGCACAACGTCTTACTTTCCTGTTCCTCCCGGAGTGCAACCCGTCTTTTTTATTTATTTGATTGCCTATATTTACTAACCAATTAGCGGTATAAATTTTACATTTGAAACGTTACTGCAGTATTTTTAAAATAAACTTAGGTTACTTTATTATGATTTATGCAACCCACAATTCAAAATTCACTCCCAAAATAATAATGCAACAGTAATGTAATAGTGAAATCATTATCAGACATTGTTTGCAAATATTTTGGCATACGCTCAAATGTACGGCGTACGAAAATATTTTACGATTTCCTACATAAATATGCAATGTGGCTGCCCTGATGCAATAAAGATTTTCACGCATCGCACCGTTTTAAAACATGATGTATATTATTTAGATTCTAGAATCTAGATCACGATTCTTATACAGGGTGTAACAAAACGACGACCTCTCTTCTCTTTGAAGTCAGAGTCTTTGACGACCTCTGTGGCTCAGTTGGTGGGCTGTTGATGTTGGTAGCTCAAGCCGGGGGTCGCGGGTTCGAATCCCGCCGACGGAACAAGAAGTTTTCAAAGATCCTGGCTCATGGATGTGTATTAAATATATGTATGACATAATAAAAATCTTAAATATAATGTGTATAACATAAAAGTATTAAATATATTTCCGTTGTCTGGTACCCGTAACACAAGTCCTTCAGGTACTTACTTACCACGGGGCCAGACTGACGTGGTGTGAAGCGTCCATAGATATATTATATAATATTATAAAACAAAGTGTACTTTAGGAGTGTATCAGTGACTCGGAGGTCGTGGATTCGATTCCCGCGTTGGAAACATGTTATTTTCAAGTTTGGTTAGGACAATGCAGGCTGATCACCTGATTGTCTGACAAGTAAGATGATCCATGAGTCGGGTGGGCATGTAAAAAGTCGGTCCTGCGCCTGATCTCTCGCCAGTCGTGTCGGTCTTCCGTCCCATTGGGTTATGAGAGTAAAAGGAATACAGAGTGATCTTGTGTACTGCGCACACACTTGGGCACTATAAAAATTACTCCTGCGTAACTGGCCTGATTTCAATGTAATCGGCCACCGTCACCGAAACTGATGTGAGAGTTATTATACCTTTTTTATTTTACCCTTTTATATTACTAACATGTATGAATTCTAAATAATCATTCAGGAAATCGACAAATCACTTCACATGAAAATAATAATCATTTATGTGTGATCACATGTTCTAATCGAAGAGTCATAATCTTTATGATGATTATTTCTAGATTTATAACGTTTGTGAGTTTAACTGATAAAATAATGTTTGCTTATGTTGTGAATAAAGCGTAAGTATGTTTAGTTAGAGATAACATTTTTAAACAGCTTTTAACTAGTTGGATGTGGGCTTTCGTAGAGATACGTAGACAAAAAGGCTTTCGAGTTGTTTTGGTCTCTTATATTTCTACGAGAAATAACCCAACGCGACGTTAAGAATTGGCCCACACAGTAAAAAAGTAACTCTTAGGCATCCATTATACGGTACCTACCGTGTAATGGATTTTGCATTTGCTGTCAGTTTTACCACAGTCATGGCTGTGACTGATGGATAACCTACCGTGTACGGTGTAAGAGCGTGACAGACCGTTGCATGAAGCTGATTGACGAAAATCTGGATATTTTGATTTTTGCTTCATGCAACCATCAGTCACGAATTTTGAGTGAGTGTTGTCACATCGGACAAAATTAGAAACGTATACCTACTCTTGAAAATTTTGGCTTTTCTGACATAAAACTGAAGAGAATTGAGTGCCGTCTAATACCATTCGTCAGTCCATCAGTCACCATCAGTCAAACATAATTAATGATTGACGGAATTGACTGTCGCTTGCATGAGCATTGAGCGTGTAATGGTTGCCTTAGAGCTGACGAGAATTACCCCAAAGTCAGGAATTAAACTACAGAATAATATAAAAGTAACTCTTTGCTGTTGTTCTTTTCATATAAGAGGTATTAATTTATCCATACATAATCCATACTAATATTATAAATGTGAAAGTGTGTCTATCTGTTACCTCTTTACGCCCAAACCGCTGAACCGATTTTGTTGAAATTTGGTAAAGATATACTTTAAGTCCCGAGAAAGGACAAAGGATACTTTTTATCCCAAAAAAGGTACGGTTCCTGCGCGAAAAGCGAATTTTGGCGCAACGAAGTTGCGAGTGTCATCTAGTTTAATACACACAAATTTAATCCTCGCGTCGTGTTCCTCATTGCTGAGGGTCGTGATTCCCCCTTTGGAGTTTAGTGACGACCACATTACGAAATCTGTGGCGATCCTTGGCAGAATGGAGAGCATCATGGAGGCCGGTATCTAGAGCTATGCGCACTTGATCAAACCATTTAATAGGGCTTCGGCCTTTTGGGCGGCGACCGTCAACTTTGCCAGAACCACATACTATACGCTACTACCAATTATTCATCTTGTGACTTGTATTTTGCCATTGGAGATGGTCTCAAATTGCATAAATTCTCTACGTGATTCGTGACCAGACTTTTAGAATGTCTGCATAATTACCTAGTACCAAAAAGGAAAAATTGGCACCACTTAGTCGTTATTACCAAAAATAGCGGATCTTAATCGAGCGTCTCGAAAACTTGTTTCTGATAGACAGGACTCGAGTATTGACTGCAATCAAGATATTATTACTTAATGGAATAAATTAATCAGATTATGTTCTAAGATAAAAGTTACGTAACAGTGCAATTACTGACCAAGACCAAGACTGCAAGACTAAGACCAATTTTGCTCATCACTAGGCCCCGTGCTAAGTACCCGAAGGACTTGTGTTACAGGTACCAGACAACGGAAATATATTTAATAATTTTATACTATATAAAATATTTTTTATATTTTTATTATATGATACACATAATATTTAATACACATCCATGAACCAGGAACTTTTGAAAACTTTTTGTTCCGTCGGCGGGATTCGAACCCACGACCCCCAGCTTGAGCTACCAACGCGCTCACCACTGAGCCACAGAGGTCGTCGGTCGGAGTATTGACTACATACTACGGCCTACGTAATAAATATTTAGTAATCTGTGCTACGGCTATATTACCAGAGGGTTTTGACTAAACAAGTTATATTTCAAAAGTCAGGAGTTCAGGACATATTATGGCACTATTATAGTCTATAGAAGTATAGCGTCTAGCTGCTCTAGCGAAAATAGAACGTAATGTCAAAAAATGGTCTACATTCGAATTTTCTATCTTTAGCTCTACTTCGTCTAGAGTTAGACCAGGTTAGACTCTAGACTCTGGAGCAACTGGGTTTAATCATTTCGTTGTGCCTAACATAAAATCATTATCATGTTGTGAAAAAATTTCCACATTAACTGGTCAATTTTTTTTGTGTAGTTAATATTATGCCTGCCTTCATAACTCAATACGTAATTTTTTTGTGGGATGCCGGATGATACACACAAGCTTAATGGCACAAAAGAAAGGTTGAGTACCACTGATCTAGAGCTTAAAGGGGTATGAAGATTTTGGCCGACCTACTTGTCCACCATTTTGATTTTTTTTTAAATCGCGTTCACGAATAATTCTATGAAAAATGGATAGCTAACATCAATACAAACAAAAAATAATCTTGGACAAAGCCGCGTAAAGTGACACATTTCGAAGATATGAGCTGCCAAAGTTTTACCATTGGAAATAAATATTTAAGATATTGCAACTCTAAGGCATGGTTATTCCAAGTGGTTTCTCGTCTGTGAAACAGTAGCCGCTCTGTAACACGCCGGCGCGTGATGACAAAGTGCAATCTAGCTCAAACAATAATTTTTATCAACAACATACCTAATGAGAAACTCGCGACGGCGTGTTACAGAGCGGCTACTGTTTCATAGACGAGAAACCACTTGGAATAACCATGCCTTAGAGTTGCAATATCTAAAATATTTATTTCCAATGGTAAAACTTTGACAGCTCATATCTTCGAAATGTGACACTTTACGCGGTTTTGTTCAAGATTATTTTTTGTTTGTATTGATGTTAGCTATCCATTTTTCAGAGAATTATTAATAAAAAAAATTCAAAATGCCGGACATATTGGTCGGCCAGGCTCCATACCCCTTTCACTGATTGTGAATCTTTCCACAACACTGAGAGTTGGTATTAATGCTATAGATCGCGTCTTAGAAAGGTTTTGAGGATTTAATAATCCATACTAATATTATAAATGCGAAAATGTGTCTGTCTGTCTGTTACCTCTTCATGCCCAAACCGCTGAACCGATTTTGGTAAAATTTGGTATGGGGATACTTTGAGACCCGAGAAAGTACATAGGATACTTTTTGTCCCAGAAAAATGTACGGTTCCGCCGCGATAAACGAATTTTGGCGCAACGGAGTTGCGGGCGTCATCTAGTACCAAATAAGTGTTTCAGGAATTTCTCTGTGCGTAACAAATGATCGTATGATTAATCGTGCAATGACAGCATACACACGGATATCACGAGAGCCTGGGGATGAGTAACGAATTACTAATATTGTAATGCGCACACTCAGCCGCCGTGGGAGAATGCCTCGGGACGAATGAGTCGACTCGTTATACGCCTACTTCTATACCGGCAAAATATAGGGTAACGGGGGTATTACTAAGTCTACGCTATCTGTCCGTCTATATGTCACTAGACTGTATCAAGTGTATCTCAAAAACCCCGATAACTAGACAGTTAATTTTTCTGAAGGAAAGCTTATTGATAAATTAACGCACATGACAAAACTCATTTAAAACCCTTCAAGGACTTAGATATTTAAGAACACCGCGGTGCGCCAGTCAACTTTTAAGGCTCTATATCGAAAGTAATTTTACCGCAAGGGCAATTTTATACTTAATTTGTATGACAATAAAGTCGTGAATACGCTGCGGCCAGAAGCTATCGGCTCGCTCGGAAAACATGCGAAAAAACGTAATTATAATCATTTAAAAAATAACTAGGAGCATTTAAGCAAAATGCTTATATACGATTTTGAGTTGCAAAGGTGTCTATCAAATATACTAATTTCCTACAATACATCTATTTTCGTTAAAAAATCATCTTCAAATTTCGTATTTTTAAGAGGTCATTTCGAAAATTAAATGTATCGAGGCAAAATACATTAATCGTGTTTCTAGTTCTTCTCAAACCTAGATAAGGCTATGAAGATATGTATATTTTATTACCAGATTTGTAACATTTCTGAGGATCCTATAGTATTAAGTCAAGAAGGACAGTTTTTTCAATATAGCGCCTTAACGCGGGCTAAAAGTTGACTGGCGCACCGTAAGATTTGCTGATCATACGATCAGTTCAGTCATACTAGTTTGTGTGGAAGAATCGAACAAGTAGCATTTCGTAACATACGGACAATAACTCATTTTTTCCCGTATTATTTTAATAAAACTTGTAACTTATCTACTTCATCGCCTAGCTAATTGATTGTAATTTGTAATACATAATCTAGCAAACGCCACTGGTAGATATTATAATGTAGTTGTACTTATAGAATAATAACTAAGTTAAGCCTAATAGCTAAGTGGTAAACTTACGTTTACCAGGCCATTTAGCCGAAAGTTTTTCGTTTTCGCTTCGTTATAGAATCGCCGATCAAAATGTATGGAATTGACATAAGACGAGTCGAATGTCAACATCATATTAACGAACGCTTATGTCAATTCCATACATTTTCATCGGCGATTCTATAACGAAGCGAAAACGAAAACATTTTGGCACACCCCCCAGGTCAACTTAGGCAAAAGTCGAGTTATTTATGTTATTTCGGTACAGTTTACTTCGTTTAAAAAATGTTATTCACAGCCGAATATAGCCTCCTTCTTTTCTGGATGTCGGTTAAAAATAGTTATTGGCCGATTCTTACACCTACCCAATAAGCACACAAGTTTTGATCAAAATCGATCCAGCGGTTTTAGAGAAGGTTTTCACCAAATATGAGGATTTATTTTACTTCAATCTTAATGCAAATCATAATATTATAATAATTTAGCTTAGCTAACACCTAACATGCCTATCAGAATCGCACGTAAATTAAATTTATCGTGGTTTTAAGTAATAAATTATTCTCGGTATTTCTAGCTTACTATAAATAGTTTTGTTACATTGATTATAAACGTAACGGTGAAGGAATTTTGAGTCCTTAATCCCATCCATACTTTAATATGATAAATGCGAAAGTGTGTCTGTCTGTCTATTACCTCTTCACACCCAAACCACTGAACCGATTTTGCTGAAATTTGGTATGAAGATGCTTAGAGTCTCGGGAAAGGATATAGGATACTTTTTAACCGACTTCCAAAAAACGAGGAGGTTATATGTTCGGCTATGGATTTTTTTTAATCCGGAAAAAATAACGCTTTCCGCGCGATAAATGAATTTTGGAGCAACAGACTTTGCGGTCGTCATCTAGTAAGGCTAAAGGACTCAAAATCCATTAAAAATCGCTTATGTACAATTGCTAAAGATGTATAGAATTACACCACATTTGTTACAACTCAGCAATAACGCCATACCGGCTCCACTTATCATTATGTAGTAAATCACAATTTATTTACTACGGGTAACGTGTATATAATTATGTGTTTACTATTCTCTAGCCCATGGGTCACCAATTAGTTTCGCTCGGGGTCCGTTTTAAGAAATAAAATGACCTCCGCGGTCCGCACAAAAAAAAAAATTCAACAAATATGTAATTTCGGAAATTACAAAGGTATTTGTATCAATGAGAAAAGTGTCAGTTTTTGTTGAGTACATGTTCAATGTTGATCAGTACCTATGTCGAGACCGACAATTTTTTTTTCATTTTTGAACATGCTTGGTCCGCATACAATGGTTCGGCGGTCCGGATGCGGACCGCGGTCCGCCATTTGGTGACCCCTGCTCTAGCCTTTGGATGTAGGGTGACCATATTATAGTATAGCAGTAGTAAAGTAGTACTTTAATACTTTGTCCACAAAGAAGCATAATCCGAAACTAGCAACGTTGCCGCCACGAAAGTGGGAACCGTAAATTTTTTCGTGATGAAATAATCCGCTGTATTTTATCGGGATTCGAAAACTCTACAATATCATCTAAATCTTGTGAACTACGAGTACATGAGTAAGAAGACCCTCCACTCGAGGGTCGAACGTCTGCAGTCTCGTCAGACAACTTCAGATCCTTTGTGGTGAGAGTACCGACGCATCTTCTGTCGACCTTTGAAGCGAAGATACCGGGGGAGACTCTGGAATGAAGAGCGCGTCGCGTCGCCGATAACTCGTGATAAAGTGTAGCTGCTATTAAGTGTATATAATTTATATGTATGTTAGTCATTAAGGTATATATTGTATGGGCCTATGTAGCCCGATATAAATGAATAAAAAAATAAATCGACGTACACTCGCATAAATAGGATAAATTATTGATGACAAGAAAAATTAAGAAGATGAAGTTGCTTATTTTTTTTCGCAACAAAAAATAGTATTTTACGTATAGTCACAAAGTTAGGCAGATCATGAAATAAGTTCGTTCGAATTGTTAGAGAAGAAATGAACAATTGCTACTTACATCATTTATCCACTTACGTCTTTAATTCTCTGTAGTCCCATGAAAACTTAATATTTGGCCACCCTACAAACAGATACCACAAGTTTTGATGTATGGTCAATTCTATAAGGAAAATCATGTTAAGAATGGGGTCAAATAATCCAAATATCCCGTCAACAGAAATCACGCACTGTGAAAATATGAATAGAGCGTTATCATGAGGTAAATTTCTTTGAATCGTGAATATAGGGAACTTGCAAGAACTATAGGCAGCACATGGCAAATAAATGATCCAGTACACGTTTGTTTTTGGCGCTAATTTGCAGAAACTTCGTTACGTACGTTCCCTAAACAGTTAAAGCTCAAAAATATAATATACATTAATCTCCGTGGTCCCATGGGTTAGAGGTTGCCTTTTGTCTCGAAAAGATCGTAGAATCAATTTTCCAACTAAAATTGATAAGAAGTCCTGTGTGTGCCTGGTCCCTTGCCAGTCATTTCGATCGTCTGTACCACTAGATTACGAGAGAAAAGAGTGAATGCTTTTCTGAAATCCATACTAATATGCTCACGCTCAAATCGCTGAGCCGATTTTGCTGAAATTTCGTACTTTGAGTCCCGGGAGAGGACAAGGGACCTATTTTGTCAAGGAAAAAATGTATGGTTCGCGCGCGATAAACGAATTTTGCGTTGCCGGCCTTTTAAGAGGGAATAGGGTAAAAGGGGAGGGTAGGGATGGGAAGGGAATAGGGGAGGGTAGGGGATTGGGCCTCCGGTAAACTCACTCACTCGGCGAAACACAGCGCAAGCGCTGTTTCACGCCGGTTTTCTGTGAGGTATTTCTCCGGTCGAGCCGGCCCATTCGTGCCGAAGCATGGCTCTCCTACGTATAGATATACTTTCCTTATCCATGGCCAGAGACAAATTTTCCCCTTTAAAATTCACGAGCCTGACTCACTATGTTGAAATGTTCCTTTATTCCCATTATAATATTCCAAGAAAGCTGTCTGTCTGTCGGTTAATCGGTCAAGGCGAGCCTGCGGCTACTTACCTATCTCAGACTCTTTTTACTTGAGTTTCTCCGACTTGAATGACGCATATTCTGGAATCTGGTATTAATAGTTGAGGTAGGCTCATCTTTGGGTCAAGAGGTAGAAAATAATGCTATGTTATTAATTATATATATTTTGTTTAATAAAATAAGTATAATTACCTACGTTAATTTATTTAGCCTAGTATGTATTTAGAGCCTTTGCTGGTTCATCTGCTTCATTTATGGCGCATTTTCACTGGTCGATAGGGCCCGCATGCGGGGTGCGGGAGATTTCTAAAATGCATGCCACGACCAATCAAAATGCGCCATTAGCTGTCATAGACTCCCCGTATGCTGTATACCGCACGAATTAACGACTAATGAAAATTCGCCCTTAGGGTGAATCCAAACGAGCGTAATTTGTGAGTTGTGACTTGTGAGTCGCAGAATTTCTGCCGCATCTTTTCATACAAATCATGACTCACAAAATTACGTACGTGTGAATCGAACAGGACTTTTGTATTCTGCGACTCACAAGTCATAACTCACAAATTACGCTCGTTTGGCATCGCTCTTAAACTTTATACATATAGTACTCTTGAGTCTAGATTAGAATTTTATATAGTTCCTTATATACACACACCGGCATATTTAGCGGAACATAAAAAAAGGTTTGATATAAGTATCATATAAGGTTGCTGGCTGGTTTATACGTCATTTAATTAAAAAAATAATAATTTCAAATTAGGAAAACAATTGAACATCACATTTTATGCAATTGTTTCCATTTTATTCGAATATACCTTATGTAGACCGAACTTCGAGTATTTCTCCCTCCTGAATTTTATTTAAATTTTTCATTCAAATATTGTTTTTTTGTAAAAAAAAATTAATCTTGTATCTTTTTGGAGTTGAGGACTGAATTATGCCTGACTTAGCCCCAACGGAGATTGCCAGGGCACTCGAAATGCGAAGATTTGGTCTAACATACAGATTAATAGCCAGACATCTTCGTCGATCGATTTCAACGGTCCATCGCAGTGTCAAACGATTCAGGGAGACTGGCACTTATGTGAGAAGAGCAGGACAAGGCAGAAAAAGACGCACTTCGAGTAGGGATGATCGTTTCATTCGGCTTCGTGTTCGTAGGAACCCCCGTTTGACGGCCGTCCAAGCCCGACATGAGTTAGAAGCAGTGCGAGGAGTAACCGTAAGTGAGCGTACGGTACGAAGAAGGTTCGAAGAAGCTGATTTGGGTTCATTTGTGCCCGCCAAGGCTCCAAGGCTCGAGGTAAATCATCGTAGAAACAGGTTGACGTTTGCTCAGGAACATCGACTTTGGAATGCGGACCAATGGAGTAAGGTATTGTTTAGTGATGAGTGCAGAATTCTCTTAAATCAAATTGACGGCAGGCAAAGAATATACAGACGCAAAGGAGAACGTTACATTCAGACAAATTTTGAAACTACAGTTGCATACGGTGGTGGATCAATAATGGTTTGGGCGGGCATTTGTTTGGGAGTTCGCACAGACTTGGTAGTGATTGACAGAGGGAGTCTGACTGCGGACCGCTATATCAGAGAAGTTTTAGAAGAAAATGTCGTACCGTTTGCCCCATATATCGGTGACGATTTTGTTTTAATGCAGGATAATGCTCGGCCGCATACCGCTCGGGCAACTCAAGCTTATCTTAATGATATGAATATCACTGTTATGGAGTGGCCGGCGAGATCACCGGATATGAACCCAATAGAGCACGTTTGGGACTTGCTGAAAAGAAAAGTTAAGTCAAGAATTCCAGCTCCTGCCAACGTGGATGAACTGCGAATCGCCGTAGTTGAGGAATGGCGGAGACTATCCCAGGGGACCATCGATAACATAATTCTCAGTATGCCTAGACGGTTAGAAACTTTAATAAGAGCACATGGAGGAAATACGCGATATTAATCACCATTTTTTAAATTTAATTAATTGTTATTTTAATAATTATTTTCACTTTTCCCGGTTACATGAAAAATTCAAAAATGTACCATTTTTCACAAATAGCCTTTACTCGCAAATTTTGTTCATAATGTGATGTAATTTTAAGTAAAACAAATGAAATTTTAAATAACAAAAGAAGTGTAGTAAGTATATTTTAAAATAAAACCACATTTTTTTAAATTATGGACCTTTTTTTGTGTTCCGCTAAATATGCCGGTGTGTATAGTTCCTTGTAGCTACGCGCACAGTGAAAATTAAGGAAAACCGTAAATTTTCCTTCAATAAAAGCCATCATATTCAAATATCCTTCCCTATGGGCCCGGCAGATATTAGGTAATCTTTGAAACACGCTCTTGATCATCGTCAGACTATAGTTGCATGAGAGGTCGTATCTTCACTAATATTATAAACGCGAAAATGCGTCTGTCTGTCAGTCTGCTTGTCTGTTAATTCTTCACGCTCAAATAGTTTTTGTAGTAAGTTGTGTATTTTTTTATACCTTGCCTAGGCAATTGTTCGCGAAAAATCTTGCTCTGGAGTTTAGGCTTCAGGCTCAAGTTTCTAAGTAGAGTCCACGCTTTCCATTGCTCACTTCTCCGAAATTTATCGATTTTCGAAGAAAAAACGACTCATACAAACTACATTATCCGCATTTAACTTAGGGGACAGGCAATGAATATTCCATAACATACCAATTTAAATATTAACCAGCCTCATGTCACGTAAGTGCGTTTGAAACGTATGTCATTACTTCGCTAAACAGAATATATTAGGGTACAGGCGAATACTAAAGTTTATTTGTGAGGTAAATATTATTCTGTGAATGCGTCAATCCATCCATACTAATAAGTATTGATATAAATGCGAAAGTGTGTCTGTCTGTCTGTTACCTCTTCACGAATCACGCTTAAACCGCTGTACCGATTTTGTTGGAATTTGGTATGGAGATACTTTAAGTCCCGGGAAAGCAGATATTATGATATATTTTATATCGAATAAATGTACGAGATTACTCAATAACCTTTTAACTGAATTATTTTGTAAATTATTATCTTATAGTATAGCAATATAAATAATGATACGATTTCTAGGTTTTCCCAAATTTTTGAAATGTTATCACTTCGACCACATAAACTCTAAAACCATTAATAATAATTTTATAACAACGATAATTTGTAGTACAGCGTACAAAAAATGTTATTAGTTAGTTGTTTCCAAAAAAAAGTCTCAGCTAAATAGAACAAAAATTTCAATAATTTCACAAAAAATCTGAATTAAGAGCCTGGGTTACCCTCGAAATTCTCATACATACGTAATACCAAAATCATATTCTCATACGAAAATGTTCAACATGTTTGAGTTATTTTTTAGCTTAAAATAGTAATTACCTAGGTTCCTGTACAAAAATTAACTTCAAAATATTTAAACACTAAAAAAAATATTTTTGTGTATAATTTTTTTTTACTAAATTTACTACTAAATATTTAAACACAAAAAAATAGACTAAAACACTAAAAAATATATACATAAATATTAAATTTATTACAAAATATTTCAACTCTAAAAAATATTTTAGTATTTAAATATTTTGTAGTCAATTTACTATTTATTTATATATTTTTTAGTGTTTTACTCTATTTTTAGTGTTTAAATATCTAGTAGTAAATTTAGTAAAAAAAAAAAAATTATACACAATTTTTTTTGTGTTTAAATATTTTGAAGTTAATTTTTGTTCAGGAACCTAGGTAATTACTATTTTAAGCTGAAAAATAACTCAAACATGTTAAATATTTTCGTATGACAAAATGATTTTGGTACTACGTATGTATGAGAATTTCGAGGGTAACCCGGGCTCTTAAGAAGAATAAATATTTCAATGATTACCTATTCAATTTTTTTCGCGACTGTACCGAAATAAAAAGCTTAGGTCATTTTTAAGCTTATTAGGTAAACCGTAATATATGCCAGTTAAACATTATTTTCTACCATAAAACTAGTAGACGATGCTGCTGTATCTCCTTATATGTGTAGCGGCGGTACGGGGTTCGAATCCGGCGAGGAATTTGATCAAATCGTTTATTGCATCTGATGACAGACCTACATCTTTATTGACACCTCACCTTTGCTGGAGTCAACGTAAGTTGGGTTCCTTCGTGTGGCTGTATGACGCAAAGGTCTGTGTTTATTGCGCGTCCGAATAAAAAAACATAAGGATACCCGCGCAAGGCTCCGATTGGTTGGGATTTCGTTCCTAATTTAAATTCTAATTTTCTTCTCTTCTGTAATTTCGTATTTACTAATAAAATTACTAAATAACTTTAAATTAACACTTAATAATTTTGTGCAAAAATCATCCGTAATTAATATTTTAGTAACAAGTAACAACAGAATTAAACTGTAATAAACCAAAATATAAACTTTTTATATAAAATATAGTTTGTAAGATCAGTATTTCAATTTTAACCAGTTGTTTGGCACTTCAAGGTAATTTACCTGCTACTTTTTAGCTACTTTCTGACTAGTAATTTATTTCGATTTTTGTGCTCTATTCTCTTTTGCCTTCTTTTATCCCTGATCTCTATCCTCCATAATAATATTATCATGTACCTACACGAGGCTGAAATAGATTTTTAAATAATTTTGCTTGGCCCAAAGTATACTAGAACTAGAAGGTATACTTTGGGTCCTGCTAATATTGTAGAGGTGATATTATAGAATATAGTATGACTAGCTGTCCCGGCAAACGTTGCTTTGCCATAATATATTTGCCATATTATTTTATTGAAGTGACTAAATAAGTATGTCACCATGGCAACGTCGATCGCTATCCCGTCGCACAAACAATGGTCGCCGTCAGTCTCAGGTTGTAATAATTTACTATTATTTATTCAACAAATGCACTCATCAATACATAAAGTACCGAGTAGCCGATTCTCAGACCCACTGAATATGCATATAAAATTTGGTAAAAATCAGTAAAGTCGTTTCGGAGGAGTTCGTGGACTAACATTGTGACACGAGAATTTTATATATAAGAAGATATAAATGAATTAAGTAGAATGAGTATATTGACATTTCAAAAAATTACAGATGAACAGACCTGTCTGGCCAAGTCCCTCTTCTCCCAAGGAGTGGACATCTCCTCATCAGCTAACACTAGCGAGCACCAGCTGCACCATGTGCTGTTCCTGGCTGATCTGAGCTGTCCAGGAGTGGATGACCTCTTGGTTAAGGTAAATTGTAAAGATATACTAATATTATAATTTATAAATATGCGAAAGTTTGTCTGTCTGTCTTAGATCTGTCTGTCTGTTAGTTGTTACCTCGTCACGCTCAAACTGATTTTGCTTAAATTTGGTATGGAGATACTTTGAGTCCCGGGAAAGGACTTAGCCAGAAAAATGTACGGTTTCCGCGCGATAAACGTATTTTGGCGCAACGGAGTTGCGGGCGTCATCTAGTAAAAAAGAAATAAAAAAGCTGCCGTTAAAAACTTAAAAATACTAAAATTTAAAAGCCCAAAATTTCCAGCAGTTAGCGGGCTGATGATGATGAAATATTGCTAAGATCAATCTCTATCACAGGGGTCACCATAATTATGGCGGACCCATTGTGTGCGCACCGAGCATTTTCGAAGGTGAACTTCGTTAAAAACAAAATATTTCGGTCTTGACTTACTGATGAACATCTCCAGGATTGTCAATAACTTGCACCAGTTTCACTCCAAACAAGCAATAACATTGTCACTTTTCTCATTGATATGTAAATAAATACCTTTGTAATTTCCGTAATTACCTTTGTTGAAATAATATATTTTTTTGTTATAAAATGTGCGGACAGCTAAGGTCATTTCTTTTCTTCAAATGGACCCCGAGCGAAACTAATTGGTGACATCTGCTCTATCATATTAGATTTGAAAAAAGATAACTAGATGGTAGAATGGTTTTGTAGTTTGGATGCTACAAAACCATTGACAGACTGGTTCCAAAATTCTTATTTCTTAGTGCTCAATGCGAAAGTTTTTAGCCTCAGTCGCAAAACTGAGTAAAATACATTTTGTAACTCTGTTGTGCCAAAACCTATACAGTCCTTTCATGGGATTCAAAATATCAGTAAAATCGGTTCAGTGGTTTATGCACGAAGATGTAATAGACAGATAGATACACATTCGCATATATCTACAATATCAATATTGATTTTTCTACGGCACCAGTAACCACCTATTCACATTTCGCGCTTGGCCATCCTAGGTCAGTGGCGATGGGTTTTTTCGGTCGCCGCAAAGATGGCTGCTTCTGGATTTGGAAGGTGGCCACAAGTATGAGCTGCTCAGCAAACTGGATATGCCCATAAACAGTGACGTGGTCGTCGCCAAACGGAGGAGCAATACGGAATATCAGCTTGTTGAAGGTAAATTCTAAACATACAAAATTTTATTATTACGGTACGGTACGGTACATTTTTCCGGGACAAAAAGTATCATATGTCCTTTCCCGGGACTCAAAGTATCTCCATGCCAAATTTCAGCAAAATCAGTTCAGCGGTTTGAGCGTGAAGAGGTAACAGACAGACAGACACACTTTCGCATTTATAATAATACTAGATGATGCCCGCAACTCCGTTGCGCCAAAACTCGTTTATCGCGCGGGAACCGTACATTTTTCCGGGACAAAAAGTATCCTATGTCCTTTCCCAGGACTCAAAGTATCTCCATGCCAAATTTCAGCAAAATCGGTTCAGCGGTTTGAGCGTGAAGAGGTAACAGACAGACAGACACACTTTCGCATTTATAATATTTGTATTTCGCATTTATAGTAGTAGTATGGATTAGTATAGATTTTAAAGGATCTTTATCTATGATCAGGTTAATAACGACAGACATAAATCTGTGCTTTGGCTCAATTAGCTCGATCTTAGAAGACATACCTATTATACCTAAGTAGAATATCAATTTTTGTCGAGATAAGACAAAGGAATTAAGATTTAAGATCAGTATAAAAACTCGTGTTCTTTCCCGGGACGCTATCTTCATACCAAACATCCAATTTGTTTCAATGTGAAGAGGTAAAAAACTTGAGAGACTTGAGAGAGAAACTTGAGAAAGAGAGTGTCAAGAGACACCCGGATAGAACGAAGTTATAAAAGTCCGGTAGATGTCACTGTTTATTCTCAAAAACACTATCTAGTTAACGCACAGGAATACTCTGCCCCTACTATGCAGGTACTAATAAAAAAGTGTCGTTACAACTTTTTCGGTCTAGCCCCCTTTCGCGATGCGCGATAAGGAACTTCGTTCCAAGAACATACAGACAGACTTTTGCATCATTTATTAGTGTTTCTCTATCCCATTTTAACTTCACATGTCGAAAGATAATTCTCAGAGTTCTGTAACTTTGATGTTATCAACACTTAATATACTAATTTAGATGTAAATTTTTCCTTGAGTTGTTTTGTTTCTTAGCCTATTGACATCAAAGGTCACCTTTTGTAAGACAATCAGAAATTGATATTATCTTAGTCATGGTACTTTTTAGGGTTCCCAAAGGGTAAAAACGGAACCCTATTACTAAGTGTCTCAACACACTAGCTAGGCTGAATTACGCCGGCGTAATTTACGTGGCCGAAATTACGTTCAGCCGCTTACGTCGCGTAATTATTTCCGTTGCGGAACGCGCGCGTGAGTATTTAAAATTCTCAGATGTAATGTGTGCGTTAACGCTTTGGAGATAATGTAAAACCGAAGCGTATAGGAAAACCATTCCTATACAGTTCGGTTTTGATAATTCCGTCGCGTATAGTGTGTTGATATACAAAACATTACCGCCGAATCGCTGCCGAACTTTACGCTCGACTTGGCTCTACGGAAATTCGGCTCACGACGGAATTTCGGCATAGTGTGTCGTCTGTAGCGTTCCGCCCATATTTTGTATATATATATTTGAAACGCGGCGTAAACGCGGCGGAATTTACGTCGGCGTAATTCAGCCTAGCTTTGTTTAGACCCTTAGACTTCGATGTCTGTCTGTCCGTCTGTCTGTCAGCAGGCTGTAACTCAAAAACGGTAATAAATAATAATAATAATGTCTATGGACGCTTCACACCACGTCAGCCTGGCCCCGTGCTAAGTACCTGAAGGACTTGTGTTACAGGTACCAGACAACGGAAATATATTTAATATTTTTATTATATGATACACATATTTAATACACATCCATGACCCAGGAACTTTTTATAAACTATTTGTTCCGTCGGCGGGACTCGAACCCGCGACCTCCGGCTTGAGCTACCAACGCGCTCACCACTGCGCCACGGAGGTCGTCAAATATAGAGGTAATAGAGATAATAGCTAGAGAGATGAAATTTTCATAGGTTATGTACTTAATTCTGTTGCCGCTATAACAACAAATACTAAAAACAAAATAAATTAAATATTTAAGGGGGCTCCCATACAACAAACGTGATTTTTTTGCAATTTTTGCTCGATATAAAAGATGGCAATAGATAGATACCTGAAATATTCACAAAATACTCAATAATTGTGTTTATACTTTAATGATTAATAATAAAATTTAAATAAAATAAATAATTAAGGGGGGGACTCACATATAAAAAATACATTTTTTTTCCTATTTTTGTTCTATAATGGTACGGAAACCTTCGTGCCAGAGTCCAACTCGCACTTGGCCGATTATTTTGTTATAAGATTCTTATTTAACAATAGGCACTTCATAGTGGGCGTGCTAAGCTTATTAACTTCCTACTTTATTAGGGTTCCGTACCCAAAGGGTAAAAACGGGACCCTATTACTAAGACTTCGTTGTCTGTCCGTCTGTCCGTCTGTCTGTCACCAGGCTGTAACTCGAGAACGGTAATAGCTAGAGAGTTGAAATTTTCACAGAATTATGTATATCTGTTGCCGCTATAACAACAAATACTATACAACAAATAATAATACAAACGTGATTTTTTGGCCTTTTTTGCTCTATATCAATAGTGGCAACAAGTAAGTACTTAACTTTTTCACAAAATCCTTAGTTATATGTGTACTTTAATATTTAATAATAATATTAAAATAAAATAAAAAATTAAGGGGGGCTCCCATACAAAAAAAACATTTTTGGCCTAATTTTGCTCTATAAAGTATAATGGTACGGAAACCTTCATGCGCGACTCCGACTTGCACTTAGCCGATTATTAATATATAATATACTATTACTCTATAGTAATACTAATAAACATTATAAAGACGAAGGTCAAAGAGTTTGTTTTTTTAAATGTGGAACTTAAAATATGTGGAACTACTTGTTCGAATTGAAATACCTATTGTTTTTGTGCTGGATAATCCATTCATCGAGAAAGGCTTAGGATATTTTACATCACGCAGTGTCCAATAGGTGCGGAGAATAAGTGAAAAATGTGGAAAAATATGAAAATGTAATTAATCTAAATTGTTATGGTACAAGGTAGACCTATAAGCTACGCTTGCCGGAGCATTCTCTTACTTTGGTGGAAGTCAAGTGGTACAAGTCATTTGGTACAGTCGTGGAGGGAGTCCTGCGTTAGACAGATCCAGGACATCCCTCCGTATACGGCTGAAGGCAAAACGCAGATGGTTTTAGTGGGTAAGAGTCCCGCATTCCCCCGGGGTGCTTCAGCTAACTGAGGCACATCCCCAACCCGGGGAACCCATGACGGGCTTCCCCTGCGCATAAAAAAAGACCTAAGCTACGCTTGTTTCAACATAACCCGATCAAATTCTATCTATCTGTTTACAAAACAATTTTTCTGATAGTAGGTAACTAGCTAACTTTATGTCTTTGTACTGAACATTTTTTTTTTATTTCCCAGTATACAAGATAGCTCCGGGCTCTGACGTGTTATTCTCCACGAGAGCTGTGTGGCTGAACGGGGAGGAGGATAGACAGGGGAGCGAGGTCATCATCATTAATGGTAGTGACAGCCAGAATAATAAGGTGAGATATTGACTCATACTTAGGCTGTAATAATGGTGTAAGTCTCCCTACAGACGAACGGCACTTGGCGACGGCACGCGTCGACGGCAGCCGTCATTACTTGTCGAAGACAAGTGCCATTCGTCTGTAAGAAGCCTAAGAACGCCTCTATGGTCTGGTGGCTTGAAGCGTCAGTCTTGAGTCGGATGTGGCAGGTTTCATTTTGTTCGTTCCCCCCGTTGAAGATGTGTTCTTTCCAAGTTTAGCTTGAACAGCAGGCTGATCACCTGCTTGATAAGATGACGGGAGCCTGGTCTCTCGCTGGTCATGTCAATTATAAGGTTACAAGAATAAAGAAAGATAGAGAGTGCTCTGATGTACAGACCACAAACTCGAGCATTATAAAACTTCTTGCGCATATCTTGGTCTGATCTATAAGGTTACTTATTCCGTATCGTCTAAAATACAGCAACGAAGCCGTATGTTGGACTACAGAGTAAGCAGGGTGTTGTCGGTGCGGCGAAGGAACATCTGGAAACACCCGCTCACCGTAGTCAACGTGATCGTCGACAGCAACGACACCAGGCGACATTTGGACGACAGACTGTAAGTGTAACAGGAACTGGCGTAGGCTTCTTCTTTAGAGGGAGAGCCTCGCTAAGCTTTAATAGAAAATTTCCATTACGGTTTCCAAGGAATAAATAAAGCCGATAAGAACAGAAGAATATAAACGCAACGCTACTGGGCGACATCTAGACGATAGACTGTGAGTGTAGCTGGTAGCTGTGACACTTGTGGTGCAGGGTGGATCTTCCTCAGAAGGTTCATCCGGCATTCCTCGGAAGATTTCTGAGAGGTCAGGGAAGCTGATGGAAAAATTATTGGATGGATAATGGATAACCCAAAACAGACGTGGATTGCAGTACCATCAGGTTTGATAAGACAGACAGACAGACAGACGGATCAGCTTGGATACCCTTCTTACTCTTGTTGTAGTATTTCGTGTATCTCTTAAAATATAAGTGACTAATACAAGATTGCATTCCTATATTATATAACTTTACCGCCAATGTAATACTTCACAGATGCAAAAAGGTGTGGTTAAAAGCTCAGTTATCTTCGGGGTATAAACCTGTCAGTTTAAATAGACAGCATTATCTTGTAGACATTTTGATATGTACTTAATTACATGTAAGCTTCATCAAATCTTTGCACTTAAAATGCACAGTTAATATTACAAATGAAACTCAGTAAATACTGAATAGCTATTAGGTACTGCAAATATGTAAAGTTAATTCGTGATTTAACTTGTTTTCGTCTCCAGATCTCAAATCTGGATTAAAGTCAAGTGTCAACCCTGGGCTAAATATCAAGTTGTCTCTTTTGTTAAACAGAAAGAGCAAGCAAAATATCATTTTATTCCACCTACGCTCAACTTAAGGGTCCGTATACGAAATTTGCCGATTTCGCTGATTTTACAGACGTGATTTAACAGTTATTATTATTTTTTAACAAAAAATTAAAACCGACTTCCAAGGTAAAAAAAATAGTAATATGAACTAAAAAGTATTAAATAACTCTTACTCTTTAATAGCACGCCTTTTTCAGAATTCGTCTAAATCTCAACTATTCCTGTACATATACTACAGTCTTCATTATTTTGAAGTCGGTACCAACTAATTTAAGGCGCTATATTGAAAGAAATTTTACCGCAAGGGCAATTTGATACTTAATTTGTATGACTATAAAGTCGTGAACACGCTGCGGCCAGAAGCTATCGGTTCGCTCGGAAAACATGCGAAAAACGTAATTTTAATTATTTAAAAAATAACCAAGAGCATTTAAGCAAAATGCTTTTATACGATTTTGAGTTGCAAAGGTGTCTATCAATTAGACTAATTTCCTACAATACATCTATTTTCGTTTAAAAATAATCTTCAAATTTCGTATTTTTAAGAGGTCATTTCGATCGAAAAATGTATCGAGGCAAAATACATTAATCGTGTTTCTGGTTCTGCTCAAACCTAGATAAGGATATGAAGATATGTATATCTCATTACCAGATTTGTAACATTTCTGAGGGTCCCATAGTATTACGTCAAAAAGGACAGTTTTTTCAATAAAGCGCCTTAATCGTGAGTTCAGTAATGTCGGAACATCTGAAACTTTTGGGACTGGTACTGACTTCAAAGTAATGACGACTGTAGTATATGTACAGAAATAGTTGAGATTTAGACGAATTCTGAAAAAGGCGTGCTATTAAAGAGTAAGAGTTATTTAATAGGTACTTTTTAGTTCATATTACTATTGTTTTTACCTTGGAAGTCGGTTCTAATTTTTTGTTAAAAAATAATAATTTCACTCTTTTTAGTTAAGTATCTACAAAGTTTGGCTTTATGCGTAAAACCCCAATACGAATGTTAACTATTCACATTATGTTACTGTGAGCGAAATTGTGGTAAATGCTTGCAGTTATCTAAGCGATGCTGCAATTTCCAAAATTTTATCATTAAAGGTTCAGGAGTTCTGTTTAGTGCCTTTGCACCAAGTTGGAGTTTGGAAGTCGGTCAAAAATACAGTATTTCTATAAGTTTTAATGCACAACATGTAAGATCATTTCAATCAAAATCTAATGTTGGAGCTAGATTTTTTATTTTTTTAAGTATTTTTGACCGACTTCCGAAAAGGAGGAGGTAATACGTTCGGCTGTATCTTTTTTTTTTGTATGTTCACCGATCACTCAGCCGTTTCTTGTCCGATTTTCAAAATTCTTTTTGTGTTGTATAGGGTTCAACTCGAATTTGGTACCATGTTCACAAAAGTGGTGGGATCCTTGAGGAATCGAGGGGACTCCTTGAAATTTGTATGGAAACATATGGTGATTTTGTTTCTTTTAGAAGCATACGAGGTAAATGCTACCAAAAAGTAAGATTTCGCACCAGGTTATACCCTGGATCCGAAGGTACCGAACAGAACTTTTGAATGCTTATAGGTACAGGTTCGGGGATTTCGGCGTTGCTTAAACAACTGAAAGCCTAAGCTAACACATCAATTTGATTGGTCATTATCATCACAACCATAATTATACCATGGGCCATCACACTATGACCCAATTATTGGTACTTTTCGTGATATTTTGCATCGAAGCAGATGTTTTTGATGATGATTTCGCAGTTTGAAGACAGATTTTTTAAAATTATTTTTGTTTTGTATAGGGTTCAACTCTAATTCAGTACCATGTTCACAAAAGTGGTGATCTGATGATGGGCTCCTTGAGGAATCGAGGGGACTCCTTGAAATTTGTATGGAAACATATAGTGATTTTAATTATTTCTGAAGCATTCAAGGTAAATGCTACCAATAAAGTAAGATTTTGCACCAGGTTATACCCCGGATCCAAAGGTACCGAACAGAACTTTTGAATGCTTATAGGTATAGGTTCGGGGATTTCGGCGTTGTTTAAACAACTGAAAGCATAAGCTAACACATCAATTTGATTGGTCATCATCATCACAACTATAATTATACCATTGGTCATCACACTATGCCCCAATTATTGATACTTTTCGTGATATTTTGCACCGAAGCAGATGTTTTTGATGATGATTTCGCTGTTTGAGGACATATTTTCAAAATTCTCGTGTTGTTGTATAGCATATAATCTTAATTTTGTATACTTAGCAATTACGAAAGTGGTGAGCTGATGATGGGATCTATGAGCAATCGAGGGAAATCCTTGAAATTTATCAAAACACTCATAGTGGTTAAAATGTTGTTTCTAGTAAATTAAACATAATTTTATGTTACGAATAAGAGAAATTTCATACAAAGGTGTCTCTTGGTCCAAAAGCACTGAACAGAACTCTCAGCTGAACCTTTAAAGACAAAAGTTTGGATATTGCAGCATCGCTTAGATAACTGCAAGCATTTACCACAATTTCGCTTACAGTAACATAATGTGAATAGTTAACATTCGTATTGGTTATTTACGCATAAATCCTTATTTTGTAGATACTTAACTAAAAAGAGTGATATTATTACTTTTAACAAAAAAAATTAAAACGGACTTCCAAGGTAAAAACAATAGTAATATGAACTAAAAAGTATTAAATAACTCTTACTCTTTAATAGTGCCTTTTTCAGAATTCGTCTAAATCTCAACTATTTCTGTACATATACAGTCTTCATTAGTTTGAAGTCGGTACCAGTTCCGAAAGTTTCAGATATTCTGACATTGATTGTATTCACGATTAAATTAGCTGGTACCGACTTCAAAGTAATGAAGACTGTATATGTACAGACATAGTTGAGATTTAGACGAATTCTGAAAAAGGCACTATTAAAGAGTAAGAGTTATTTAATACTTTTTAGTTCATATTACTATTGTTTTTACCTTGGAAGTCCGTTTTAATTTTTTTGTTAAAAGTAATTAAATAATCCAACTCAAACCTGCGACAGTTTTGTGATTTTTGCTGTAAAAGGTTTAGAATATCACCTGTTTGTGGATTGTATTGACGTCTTAACGGTATGAAAAAAATACAATGTACTGTTGAGAAAGTCGTCAATAAAATGTTGGAATTACTTTTTACCACTTTGATATGAACTAGGTAGTTGAGTAAAAAAAAATGTAACTCGGCAAAATTTTAGAGAAAATGGGCAAATAATTGAGTGTTAATTTCGGCAACTTGGAGCTGTAATTCATAAAAAGAAAACATCAGAAATAATCTATAGATATAATTCTATCCCATTCGAGATAAAAGAAAAAAAACAAATTGTGCCAAAAAAAACACGATTCAAAACAACCTAAATCTCACATTATATTTCTCGCCGCAAGCTCGAGTCGGCTTTACGCGCTTAAATATATTTTTAATCTAATAAATAATATGTAACGAACCTTTGCAATTTCGGCAAAATCGGCAAAATTTCGTATACGGACTCTTAATCCAGTGAAAGAGGATCCAATCCAACTAAATGACTTTCAGCAACCTCCACCAGGACTCCATCACCAAGATGACATACATGATGGTGAAGATCTGCTTCGAGATGATGAACGCGACGGAGCAGGTGCTGTTCACAAACACCTGGGGGTACAAGGATAAGCAGGGGAACTGGAACGGCATTGTCAATCATTTGGTGAAGAAAGAGGCGGATTTGGGTAGGTGATGAGTATGCCTGACATATTCATCAATGTATTCGAGAATACATGTAGTATCGGTGTAGATATGGTATAGATGGTGATTGATACTTTATGTGATGTTGGCTCTATTCTAAAACATCAATAAAAAGAGTTTAATATTTTAACTAATTTCTAACAATATATTTATTATTTATGACCCTGTTTACGTCTTACGGCTTCTTCAAAGAACACTGCAACAATAAACAATGGCTAGTAAAAGTAATTCTTATTATTATTTTTAACAAAAAATTAAAACCGACTTCCAAGGTAAAAACAATAATAACATCCTTATAATATGAATTAAAAAGTATTAAATAATTTTTCCTACCTCATGGTGCCTTTTCCGAATTCGGCTAAAACTCAACTATTTCTATTCTCAATCTTCATAATTTTGAAGTCGGTACCAGATATAGATCCAGATGCCAGAGTCCAGAATATTTGAAACATTTGTAACTGGCACCGACTTCAAAATTATGAAGATTGAGTACAGAAATAGTTGAGTTTTAGCCGAATTCGGAAAAGGCACCATGATTTAGGAAAAATTATTTAATACTTTTTAGTTCATATTATAAGGATGTTATTATTGTTTTTAAAATCATATCACACTGAAACTGCTCGCCTCGCCTCCGCCATTCCGGTGTGAATCGGCCCTAATACACCTGTATACTATTCTACGTATCTTATTACAATTTGTTAACAGTCACACTTACAAAATATAATATCAGCTGCAGGTAATTTTAAACAATACATTTAAAAAAATCGAAGTGGACACGTGCTAGGGCCGCGCCAAACCGGAATTTTAGCAGCGGCGAGGCTTTCAGTGTCATATGATTTTAAACTTTATCTTTATTATTGTAATACATAGTATCGCTTGAGAAGTCTACGGCCGTCCGTGGCCGCGATTGGTGAGTGTGACAGCTGTGCACTCTAGCATGTTACTTGTATTATCGAAGCAACTCTAACAACTAAAAGCTCTGGAGATAAGGTTGAATATTTTGTTATGTTCAATTTTGGTAACATTGGTGACCCTGACGTGGTAATGATGATGATGATGATGATGAATGTAATTTGTATAGTAGCATATGCTTTCAGTCCTTAAAACAGCGCCTAAACCCCCAAACTTGTATCTATAAGGAATCCGGAGCTCTCTTAGTATCTTCGGAACCATAGTATAACTTGGTGCAGAATTTTGCGTTTTGGTAGCATATGCTTAGGATGCTTCTCATAAAACCAAAATCACCATAATATGTTTCCATATAAATTTCGAGGAGTTCCCTCGATTACTCATGGATTCCATCATCAGGTCACCATTTTTGTGAACATGGTACCTAATTGGAGTGAAACCTAATACAACAAAACAAAAATTTCGAAAATCGGTTCACAAACGGCGAAGTAATCGTTGAACATACAAAAAAAATATATATCCACAGCCGAACATATAACCACCTCGTTTTTTGGAAGTCGGTCAAAAAGCTTAAAAACAACAACAACTGTGTGATCCTAATTTATATAGGATTCCCACGATCCTACATACATAACAATGGACGATTTCCTTGCAGGTACCCTGACAATCTTTACCCAGGAGCGGCTGAAGGTGATTGACTACATAGCCATGGTTGGCTCTACTGCTGTCAGGTTCGTGAATCTATAGGCCGTATTTTGTCTAGGCCGCGCACAAGTGATCATTGTCAAAAATGTGCTTTGTTTGACCAAAGTAAAAATTTGAAGAGGAATGAGCGGGACGGTCATATATTGTTATGGAGAGAGCGTTTTTACAATTTACGCGCCTGATGTTGGTATATCAGCGAACAAACTGTGGCGTGTTATTGGTAGTTACTGTACAAATGAGACAATTGAGGAGGATCGGATACCCCTAATAGTGCTAAAATTGAGTGCAGCCAAGTAAATCCTCCAATATACTAAAGCGGTAAGTATAATTTTGTTTTGAACCGCTAAGCTTCTTTCTCCGTTATCAGGTTTGTATTCCGTGAGCCTCCCCTGGCACTGCTGTCCAACATATTCGCGCTGCCGTTTACAGCGGGAGTATGGCTGGCGATTTTCGTATGCGTGCTCGCCTGCGCCCTGTTCCTCTACATCACGTCCAAGTGGGAAGCTTCCGTTGGCATGGTAAGAAAAAAAAACCGGCCAAGTGCGTGTCGGGCCACGCGCAATATAGGGTTCCGTAGTGCCGCTAGATTTTGACATTTTTATGGTCAATGAACGTACATTTATAACGTGTTTTACACTACTAATAACATCATCTCAGTTACTTTCAAAGGAATTTTAACGAAAAGTTCCTTAAGGGTTGGACCTCATCTGGCAGCACGGAATCGCCTTTTTCCATCGCCCTTTCTCTTTCTGTCGCTTAGAACTGCCATTTGCTAGACTGAGACAGAAAGCATAATGCGATAGAACGCGGCGGAAACCTCGAGGCTATCGCATTATGCTTTCTGTCGGTCTAGCAAATGGCAGTTCTAAGCGACAGAAAGAGAAAGAGCGACGGAAAAAGGCGATACCATGCTGTCAGATGAGGTCCAACCCTTATACTTCGCCAAATACATTTTTTTTAGTTGATCGACTATTACTCAATAACTTATGAAGTCGATAGCCGTGATAGTTTTCCTTTTAAATTCAGCATATTATTTCCTAATCCCGTCAATTTTTTCACATTTCTAGAAACAACCGTTTAGCTGGTAGAAGGGGGGGATACTGGAATCTAACGATTTTTTCCACTTTAATACAATATTTCACAAATGGATCCCTAAATTGGAAAATGATCTAAGAATACTTACTCATAATATTTTTTAAAAACCTATCCAACGACACCCTACACGATGGGGTAGGCGCAAAAAAAAATCAACCCCGCTTGATGTGTAGGGGAGGTACCATAAAAAATTTTTTTTTAAGATTTTATGTACCATTTTGTTGGCATCATTAATATGTTATGTATTCATGCCAAATTACAGCTTTATAGGTCCTATAGTCTCTGAGCAAAACTGCGGACAGACAGACAGACGGACGGACAGACCGAAACTATAATAAGGGTTCCTTGAAGACTACGAAATCCTAAAATGGCATGATGAGTAGAAAAGAAAATTTGGCATAGTATCTTGAGAAAAAAAATCTGCTGAGAAAATGTATTGCTATTGCATTCTAATGAGAGTAAGAGAAACATAATATTATAGCAATAGGTTCTTTAGGATTGTTTAAAACGACATATTGTGCTCTACAATCTATTAGCTGGTTATGTAAAGACTTCTTATTCACGCATTCCAGTTTTACCGAAAAGTACCTCATAATATTTTTGTAGCACCCATTGCAATTGGATGGATCATGGGCAGACGTTTTGATTCTGATCATTGGAGCTGTACTGCAGCAGGGTTGCACCCTGGAGCCCCGGTATGCTGCAGGTAAGTCACCCAATGCCTTCGAAACACCCAATAGTTGTTTTGATTGCTTCTAATCGTTAAGACATCTTTTTGATTCTTTGGTTATACCTATGCCAAATATCTCCTGATTTTTCGGATAATCCGTTAATTTCATTTTTAATTTTCCATCTCCTTCCTATCCACCATACCAGCGTGTACGGTGCGGACAAATTTATCTGCACCATATGCGCCGCATTTCATGATTTCATTAAAATGTGGCACGTACGGTGGGGATCAATGTGCAATCAGTTTAAATGCCTCTTATCTGGAATTTGTTATATATCTTGGTATTTCTTTCTCTCTTTTTCATTTTCTGACGCTCTGACTGCCACTCTGACCGTACAGGGCGTTGCGTGACGTTGCTGCTATTCGTGGCGCTGACTATTCTGTACTCGGCGTACTGCGCCAACATTGTGGTGTTGCTGCGGGCCCCGAGCTCCTCGGTGCGCTCGGTGCCAGATCTCCTTACCTCCCCGCTGAAGCTAGGTGCCAGTGATTTCGAATACAACCGATATTTCTTCAAGGTCAGCTAAGAGTAAATTTTTACAAACAAAATGTCTTGTCCTCTGAAAGTCTGGTACAAATCAAGCTAAATAAAATCATAATTACTTTTCAGAAACTGAACGACCCAATTCGAAAGACTATCTACGATAAGAAGATTGCACCAAAAGGCAAGAAACCAAATTTCTACAGCATGAAGGAGGGGGTCGAGAGAATAAGGAAGGTAAAAGCAAAAAATCTAATGAACTTCGTCTAAATTACTATAGCTCCAAATGCATAATATTTTTTATAAATTACAGTTGATAACAGTAAAAGCATTATTAATTCTACAGCTAATACCGTGACCTTAAAACGCTCAACGTGCCGTTTTCTCTTAGGGTCTATTCGCGTTCCACATGGAGCTGAACCCAGGGTACCGGCTGATCCAGGAGACGTACCGGGAAGACGAGAAGTGCGATCTGGTGGAGATCGACTACATCAACGAGATAGACCCCTGGGTGCCGGGACAGAAGCGGTCGCCGTATAACGACATGTTCAAGATCAAGTAAGTGAAATTTTCCTATTTATCATATTCATTTCACAACAAGATCCATACTAAATATCATAAATGCGTAAGTATGTCTGCCTGTGTGTCTGTAACCTCTACATGCTCAAACCGCTGAACCGATTTTGCTGTGGTATGGAGATACTTTCAGTCCCAGGAAAGGACATTGTTATAAATTTCTGGTAAGTCTTTCCACCAATATCGTGTGGAACCCTGTGATTAAACGCATCAATATCATCAATGCATAATATCATAAAATAATATTTAAATATTATGTTGTACACAAAACATCGGATCGATGTCTGCCTCCGCCCTGCCCTAAAACATGCTATGTTCAAATTTTTAACCAACGAAACCTTCGCAGTTTCATCAAAATCCGCGAATCCGGCATACAGTCGTGCATCCACCACCGTCTGCATGTTGGCAAGCCAAAGTGTTCCGGCAGCATTTCCACCTTCAGCAGTGTTGGCTTTACCGACATGTATCCTGCCATCATAGCAACACTGTATGGAATGTTGCTGGCCCCAGCAGTGCTGTTATTGGAGATCATGTTCAAGAGAATGTGAGTAAAGAAAACAAATTCACAATTTCAACACACACAACACAACATTCATAGAACATGCGTTTTCACCAAGAAGTTACAATACATTCAATATCATCTTCACTTTCTTAGGGCATGATTATTGAAAAATTTGAAATTTTTAATGCATCATCGCTTTCGAGTAACCAAATAATTAAATCATATTTTATTGATTGAAAAAAGCATGGTTAAAAGTTTGCTAAGAGTTTTATAGTACAAAGGGCCTAAAAGGTCTGATTGTTGTTTCCCAGTATATGGAAGCTTAGAAAAAAATTCAATTGCTAAAATGTTATGGATTAGTAAATGAAATATAAGAACTTTATTAGAATTCAAATACTAAAACACTCTTTCAGAACTGTCCTGAGAGAAAAGAGGAAGATCGTGCAACAGAAGAATGAACCGTAGATTCTAATAAAAAACTAGTTTTAGCACTTGAAATAATAACTTTAACAGTAGTTCTAAAAGTAAGAAGAGTCACGGAAAATTGTAGTAAACAATAATTATAACATAATAATACCTACTCCCCACACCGGTTTTGGTGACGGTGGCCAGTTTCATTGAAACCAGGCCTGTTATGCAGGAGTAGTTTTATAGTGCTCAAGTGTGTGCGCAGTACACAAGGGCACTCTCTATTCCTTTCACTCTCGTAACTCAGTGGGCCATTCCACTGAGATCAGACCGACACGATTGGCGAGAGATCAGGCGCAGGACCGACTTTTTAACCGACTTCCAAAAAACGAGGAGGTTATATGTTCGGCTGTGGATATTTTTTTTTTTTTTTTTTTTTTTTTGTATGTTCAACGATTACTCCGCCGTTTGTGAACCGATTTTCGAAATTTTTGTTTTGTTGTATTAGGTTTCACTCCAATTTGGTACCATGTTCACAAAAGTGGTGACCTGATGATGGGATCCAGGAGTAATCGAGGGAACTCCTCGAAATTTATATGGAAACATATGATAATTTTGGTTTTATGTGAAGTGTACTAAGAATATGCTACCAAAAAGTCAAATATTGGGTCAAGGTATACCATGGTTTCGAAGATGCTGAGAGAACTCCTGACTCTTTATAGATACACGTTTGGGAGTTTCGGCGTTGTTTTAAGAACAGAAAGCATATGCTACCATGCAATTCAAATTCATCATCATCATCATCGTCATCATCATCATTACCACGTCGTGTTAAGGTCACCAATGTCTCATGGCACAAAATAGATAATAGTACAAGGCATAGGTATGGATACAATAATAATAATTATGTACATAACAACACCAATTATTATAGGCTGTTTAATATACACGGCGGTCGGCGCCGCAGAGGCAACGGCGTCGCCGCGCGGCGCGCGGCGATGCGTACGTAAACATCGTATTCAAGTTCTAACTGGAATGTCAGGGCATGCGGCATGCCGCCAGAGTAAGAATCATAGAGTATGCCGACTTAGAACTGATGTAATTTTTTTAAGTTTGACGTATTATGACAAAAGTCGTCGCTAGGGTCGTAACCTACAAATTTAGTTGTTTATATTTTGGCACATGCAAAGAAAACTATCAGAATTCAATTTCAAAATCTTATTTTTAAAATTAAATTATACCAGCCAGCGCGCCAGCCTTTAACTTATCCTGGCGAAACACGAAAGAAACGACAGATATTAATACTCGTCAGTCTCATAGCAGTCGAAGTACTGGTAGTTATGTCTATTGTGATGCCACGCTGCGAGCATTTTGCAGCACGTGTTCACTTAGATCTTTTTAAATGTATTGTTTAAATTTATCTATCTACCTGATATTTGGGCCTTGGGGTATGCCGTATGACTCATATCAGTCTTAACAAATAGTAATAAGATACGTAGAATATACGCAGTACCACCGACGACCACTTATAAATTCGCGGACTATGACGGAGGTCAACTTAAGGTGAACGCAGATTTGGCCGCACCGCACGCACCGCAGTCGCCGCATTCGGAATTCTTTATATGAAGTTATAGGCAAGCTCGCATACCTACCTACCCGCGCCGCAGTCTTCGCAACTTCATAATAATATGAAGAATTGCGAATGCGGCGACTGCGGTGCGTGCGGTGCGGCCAAATCTGCGTTCACCTTTAATAACAATTATACGAGATCAATTACCACTCAATATTATGATTTATGTTGTCAATTCAATGCTCACTGCTCACACCAAGCTCACTGTTGAGTTGTCAGACGTCAGTTGCTTACAAACTTTCAACAACACAACGAAAATCTGTTACAAGTTACAACTACCTATATAAAACTTCTACGTACAAGCGATAGCGCGATACAGGAGCGCCTCAGTGACATCTAGTGAAGACAATATGAAACTATTTTTTATACAATTTGAATTGGCACTAACAGTTTACCTACTAGGTAACTAAAAAGAGTGAAATTATTATTTTTAACAAAAAATTAAAACCGACTTCCAAGGTAAAAACAATATTAATAGCATCCTTATAATATGAACTAAAAAGTATTAAATAATTTTTCCTATCTAATATGTACTTAGTGCCTTTTCCCGAATCCGGCTAAACTTCAACTATTTCTGTACTCAATCTTCATAATTTTGAAGTCGGTGCCAGTTCCAAAAGTTTCAAATTTTCTGTCAAAGAAATAAAGATTCAGCTATATCTGGTACCGACTTCAAAATGATGAAGATTGAGTACAGAAATAGATGAAGTTTAGCCGGATTCGGGAAAAGGCACTACATATTAGATAGGAAAAATTATTTAATACTTTTTAGTTCATATTATAAGGATGCTATTAATATTGTTTTTACCTTGGAAGTCGGTTTTAATTTTTTGTTAAAAATAATAATACAAATTATAAAATACTGTAGTGACACCGCAGGGATCAAAATAATTTTAAGGTTTCGTTAACAAAAACATTAAAACAATTGAATCCATTGGAATGGGATTTATTTCTGAGCCCACAATATAAAAACGACTTAACTCGTATACTTATCTATAAATATTATACAAAATAATGTGTTGTATTATAATATTATGTAAAAACTATGACATGAGCCATGACACTGCAAACGTACGGGCAAAATTGTCAAAAAAGTATTAAGTAATAAGTATAATAAGTATTATAATATATTTGAAAAAACATAGTTCCATTATCAATAGCAAAAGTTATATAAACTCTGATACAAAACATTGTCTTGTCCTTTTTTTATGTCCAAAAATTAATAATCATTTACTGGTATATATGTAGTATTTTTCAATGGATTGAACCGTGCTATAAGTGGGGCGTTCCACGCCAAGCGGACAGGAAAAAATAGTCGATCTCTCCGATTTTAATAATATTTGGAATATTATACCTACACGTGTTATTAATACGTGTGGCAAATATTTTTGTTATATAATGGCTGGATTAAAAATGATGGGACTTTGAAACGTGACTTTTCTATTCGACACTCGGTGCTTCAAAGCCGATTATAGATTAAAAAATATATACATTAAAATAATTAAACCACTGAACTTGTTACTTCATTTAACGAGCTTTTTAAGTGTATTTTTGAAAATAAAAAAAAAATGTTTTTTTCTTTGGAAAAAATGTAAATTAAATTTTTTTCTTGATTTTCTCAAAGAGGGACCCTTTTGATTTTTTTTTATATTTTTTATGTAAATAGCTAATATTCTATAGAACATTCCTGCACAACGTCTATAATGGGCCGGGAAGTGGATTAGGAGCTAGACTGAAAATACTTCCGAATGGTGGCGTCCAGCGCCATACAATACTATGGGCAGAGATCGATACATAGTGGAAATTGCCAAATAACATCAATTTCGATATAGTGAAGAGTAACATTTAATAGATTTTTGAAAGAGAAATAGACAAAAAATGTTTACTTACAAGAAAAAAAAATTCGTGAAAAAAATTTTTTTTTCTCAAAAAAAAATTTTTTTTTTAATTATGTTACTCTCTAAAATAACTTATCTAAGGGTTCATTTCTCCACATCAAAATCGAAGTATTTTGGCAATTTCCACTACTTAGCGATTTCTGCCCATAGTACAGTATGGCGCTGGACGCCACCCTTCGGAAGTATTTTCAGTCTAGCTCCTAATCTACTTCCCGGCCCATTATAGAAGTTGTGCAGGAATGTTCTATAGAATATTAGCTATTTACACAAAAAATATAAGAAAAATCAAAAGGGTCCCTCTTTGAGAAAATCAAGAGAAAAAATTAATTTGCATTTTTTTCAAAGAAAAAAACATTTTTTTTTTGTTTTCAAAAATGCACTTAAAGAGCTCATTAAATGAAGTAACAAATTCAGTGGTTTAATTATTCTAATATATATTTTTTAAATCTATAATCGACTTTGAAGCACGGAGTGTCGAATAGAAAAGTCATGTTTCAAAGTCCCATCATTTTTAATCTAGCCATTATATTACAAAAATATTTGGCATACGTATTAATAACACGTGTAGGTAAAACATATCCAAATATTATCAAAATCGGATTCATCGACTATTTTTTCCTGTCCGCTTGGCGTGGAACGCCCCAATTGTATGAAATTCAATAGGTTGAATCTTATATCCTTAAACGAGCAATTCTTGTATGTATATATATATATATATATATATATATATATATATATATATATATATATATATATATACTTTCACCTTTAAACTATTATGTAATAATATATATTATGTATATATGTTACGGGTAATGCTAGAAGGTGGAGTAAACCTAGGTTTACCCGGGTTGACTTAGTATTACCCAAGTCTTTTGGGTAAAGTCCGAATAATAAGAAAAATAAATTTTAATTTGGGGTTTACCCATACTCACCTAGGTCCATCCAACTCTGGCTGGGTAATTATCGCCTAGTAAGTGAATCCTATTTAATTATACTAGCTGTACCCCGCGGTGTTACCTGCAAATCATTAGATACGGATTTTTTTTGTATTTTCCGCAGTAAAAAGTAGCCTATGTGTTAATCCATGGTATCAGCTAAGTTCATACCAAATTTTATTATGAGTCATTTGTTCAGTTGTTTAGACGTGAAGAAGTAACAAACATACAAACTCACAAACTTTTACCTTTATACTATTATGTGATTTAAGTTTCTTATGTGCTAATGAAATCAGCTTATCTTAATTTTTGTCATGCTCCAAAAATCACAGGAATAAATTGTTATATATTATTACATAATAGTTTAAAGGTGAAAGTATATATATATATATATATATATATATATATATATATATATATATATATATATATATATATATATATACATACAAGAATTGCTCGTTTAAGGATATAAGATTCAACCTATTGAATTTCATACAATTGGGGCGTTCCACGCCAAGCGGACAGGAAAAAATAGTCGATGAATCCGATTTTGATAATATTTGGATATGTTTTACCTACACGTGTTATTAATACGTATGCCAAATATTTTTGTAATATAATGGCTAGATTAAAAATGATGGGACTTTGAAACATGACTTTTCTATTCGACACTCCGTGCTTCAAAGTCGATTATAGATTTAAAAAATATATATTAGAATAATTAAACCACTGAATTTGTTACTTCATTTAATGAGCTTTTTAAGTGTATTTTTGAAAATAAAAAAAAAATGTTTTTTTCTTTGGAAAAAATGTAAATTAAATTTTTTTCTTGATTTTCTCAAAGAGGGACCCTTTTGATTTTTTTTTATATTTTTTATGTAAATAGCTAATATTCTATAGAACATTCCTGCACAAAGTCTATAATGGTTAGTATAAAATCACAGGAATAAATTGTTATTTTAGATCCATATCTGAGTTTCAGATCTGAAGTCCGGGTTTGTATCTCTGTACAGACTACAGAGTCTAATTTTCAGAAAGTCGGACAACCTAAGATCCATATCCATACTTCCATACTAATATTATAAATGCGAAAGTGTGTCTGCCTGTCTGTCCGTCTGTCTGTCTGTCTGCCGGTCTATCTGTTACCTCTTCACGCCTAAGCCGCTGAACCGATTTTGCTGAAATTCGGTATGAATTTCAGCAAAATCTCAAGAATTTCAGTCCCGGGAAAGGACATAGGATACTTTTTATCCCGGAAAAATGTACGGTTTCCGCGCGATAAAGAAATTTTGGCGCAAGGGAGTCGCGGGCATCATCTAGTTTACAATAATTATGAAACGGTTTAACACAATATGGCCAGAACGTTGGCTACAAGCGTTTTTTCTGAGGAGATGCTAGAATAGAGCGAAGTCACATCATATTAAATCATAATATTATGGTGGTGCAGATGGCGTAGGTGGTGCCGGCGGTGCCAGTGGTACAGGTGGTGCAGGCGGTCCCGGTGGAGCAGGTGGTGCAGGCGGTCCCGGTGATGCAGGTTGGTGCAGGTAGTACAGGTGGTGCAGGTGATGCAGGTGGTGCAAGTGGTAAGTGTGGTGGCCGGGCGTCGCTGGCAGGGCCCAACTCCGGAGTGGATCCTCAGCTTGAAATTCAGTCCCAGGCATCTTTGCAAACGTAGTACATTTTATAAATAAAGTAGATTCCACAGCAGACGGCAGTTATTCCTATCAAAACGTAGGCCGTTCCTGGATCGACGGAAGAACCGCCTTTAGACCCTGCCTTCGCCACGGAAGCTGCTATTCTCATTCCGAAACCCATGATACACTGAACGCCTTTCAGTATGAAGCTTGTAAGTAATGAAAGTTTCGCGGCCTGCCGAGTTTGGGGGGCGGTCTCGGAACTGTCGAAGTTCGCTACTGCGAGGCTCCGGGTAGCGCGACGGAGACGAGGACGACTGAGCCCGCAACGTACCTAACTCGTCTAATATACTCACTCGTACGTACAATATTAGATGTTACATTAGTCATTATCCACTACGTAATTTTAAACCGATTTAAAACGAGGCGCCTTATCGGCCAACGTTTGCGGGAAACGAGCGAGACAGCGTGAGCGGTTAACGGATACCTTTTACAAAATTATGTAAAATATTATGAAGAGAATTATTAGACGCATCCTTACAAGCAGTCATTCTACTCCCAAGATATGCCATTATCTAATATATAAAATTCTCGTGTCACAATGTTAGGCCGCGTACTCCTCCGAAACAGGTTTACTGATTTTAACCAAATTTTATATGCATATTCTGTGGGTCTGAGAATCGGCTACTAGGTAAATTTTATATTGATAAGTGCATGTGTTGAATAAATAATAGTAAATTATTACAATTTCGAGACTGACGGCGACCATTGTTTGTGCGACGGGATAGCGATGGACGTTACCTACCATAGTGTCATAATATTATAGTCACATCAATAAAATAATGTGGGCGAAAATCGAAATACTTTATAATGATAAGACAGGACTTGATGTTAATTTTTATTTCCAATAATTATCTTTAGCCGTTTTCTCTAATATTAACAAATTTTTGAATACTAAGGAGAATTTTTGGACAAAACAAATAATAATATCAACGAGGGTAGGCGTGCAAAAAGTAAATACGGAGTTTTAACTGCTCCTTAGAAAATAAAGTAATTTAATGGTAAATGAATAATATTATGTAGAGTTTTTTACCTGTGCCTACGTGTCACTATTCTCCTTTGTTGGTTTTAACACAAACATAGCATTTAAACAACTTTTATTAGTTACCACTACCAGTCAGCACCTATATATATATATATATATATATATATATATATATATATATATATATATATATATATATATTCCTTTATTATGGAAACGCTAATGCAATCAGTTAACCAAATGAACGAGTTGTTCAACAAAAAGATGTCAGAGTTCCAGCAGGAGTTACAGTCTACTCAGGCTTCAAGTACCACATCCACACTGGCTTCGGAATTCAGCGCTTTCAAGTCTTTTATCTTGGAGGCTCTTAAGTCACTGCAGACACAAATTGAAGCTATGATGGATGTCCAGGACCAAATAGAGATGAGACGCAGAAGAAAAATTTTGTTGGTTCATGGGGTTCTTGAAGATAAAAAAGTTGTAAGTGAAGTTATCTCTTCTCTTATTTCATCTCAGTTACAACTTCCTGATATTGACATGTCAGAGATTAAGCACTGTCACCGCTTGGGTCGTTTGACTGAGTCTAAGCCACGTCCAATATTAGTAAAATTCAATGACCTCACTGTCAGGAATAAGGTATGGATGGCAAAGACCAAGTTGAAAAACTCTGGCATAACTTTATCCGAATTCCTTATTAAGAAGAGGCACAGTATTTTCATGGCAGCTATAAGCCTAACTACACTCATTTAATTATAATGGGTGATTTTAACACATGTATGCTTAAGAACGATAATAGATCCAAGAACCTTATGTCAGTTTTGGATGCATGTAATTTGAGCTTACTGCCATTAAACCCAACACACTGCTCCCCAGGTTGTCGTCCATCATGGCTTGACCTGATCATTGTATCCTCGCCAAACTCAATTAGTAAACATGGTCAGATTTCTGCGGAAATGTTCTCGTATCACGATCTGATATACGTTGCTTTTAACATTTGCACTCCCAAATCTAAACGTAGAACACTAATGCAACGTAATTTCTCATCCATGGATGTGGATGCCCTAAGAGAAGATGCAACTCTTATAGATTGGACGCCCTTATATACAGCAGCTTCAATTGATGCCAAGGTGGAGGTATTTAATTCTTTGCTTACATCGCTTTACGATAAGCATGCTCCCATTAAAGCCGTAAGAATTAAGCATCTACCCGCGCCTTGGTTGTCAAATGAATTGAAATCCCTAATTAATGCTAAACACGCGGCTAAGGCAAGGTTTAAGAGAAACAACTCCAACGAGCACCGAGACAGTTATATTAAACTAAGAAACCGTTGCAACACCATGTGTCGAGATGCTCAACGGCGATATATCCATGCCTCAGTTGAAAGCGGTGATCCAAGTAAAACTTGGAAATTTCTCAAAACTCTAGGTATTGGCAAAAATTCTAATTAAAGTGAATCCTGCAATGTCGATGTAAATGCGCTCAACAATCATTTTGCTGACTCTCCTACTATGAATCCAATTATAAAATTGCACACCTTAAATAAGATCTCCCTATTACCCAAATCAAACACCGAGTCATTTACCTTGTTACCTTTTACTGAGGACGGAATTAGAAGACACATAATGTCGATATCGTCGAATGCTGTTGGTGATGATGGTATAAGCCGTAAAATGATTCTTCCAATCTTAGATTTAATCACTCCCATTCTTTCACATATTTTTAATTTTTGTTTAACGACATGTTCTTTCCCTAATACCTGGAAAGCCGCTCACATAATCCCTCTGCCTAAATCCTCTCGTCCCAAAACCATTTCCGATTTTCGCCCCATATCCATTCTTCCCTTTTTATCAAAAGTATTAGAGAAACTTATACATCATCAGCTCAACAGATACGTTACCCACCATAATCTGCTTAGTTCGCATCAATCTGGCTTCCGGACGGGACATAGTACTACGACGGCCCTGGTCAAAGTTACAGATGACATTCGGTCTGGGATGGACGATAAGAAGTTGACCATCTTAACTTTGCTCGACTTTAGTAAAGCGTTCGACTCTATTGATCATGACATCCTACTTAGCTTGCTGGCAGTATTTAACTTTTCACCTTCTGTGATTCAGCTATTTCGTAGCTATCTCGAGGGTCGACGTCAAAAGGTCAAAATTTCAGAATCTTTCTCTGACTGGGCCGCTTCGTACGCATCTCGACTTTAGTAAAGCGTTCGACTCTATTGATCATGACATCCTACTTAGCTTGCTGGCAGTATTTAACTTTTCACCTTCTGTGATTCAGCTATTTCGTAGCTATCTCGAGGGTCGACGTCAAAAGGTCAAAATTTCAGAATCTTTCTCTGACTGGGCCGCTTCGTACGCATCTGCTGGTGTCCCTCAAGGTGGTGTATTGTCTCCTTTACTTTTTGCCTTGTTTATAAACTTTATCACTCTATTAATAGTCTGCTCATTCCATCTGTATGCAGACGATTTACAAATTTACACACAGTCGACTTTGGATACATTACCTGAAGCAATTGGAGTTATGAATAAAGATTTATCGGCCATTTGTGATTGGAGTAATGAGTATGGTTTACTTTTAAACCCTATAAAGTCGCAATCAATAATTATTAGCAGTCCGGGGCTTGTTTCCAAAATTAACTGGAATACGTTACCACCAGTTCTCATCAATAATACAGTAATACCCTATAGTAAAGTAGTCAAGAATCTTGGTGTATACATTGATGAACATCTGTCTTGGTCTCAGCACCTGAAGGAGGTAAGTAGGAAAGTGTTTTCCACGTGGCACTCTCTAAAAAGACTGAGATACGTTTTGCCGATTCCTACAAAAGTAGCCCTGGCCGAGTCACTGTTTTTGTCACTCCTAGATTATGCCGATGTCAGCTTCATTAACTTAACTGAGGACAAGCTGGACAAACTTGAGCGCCTTCAAAATCTGTCTCTAAGATTCATCTTTGGGTTACGCAAATTCGATCATGTTTCAGAGTTTCGCAATAAGCTGAAGTGGCTGCCGATACGTGACCGTCGCAATGCTCGTGTACTATCACTCCTTACACCATCCTTTTTGATCCCAACAGTCCTGAATACCTTAAAAATACCTTTACATTTCGTTGTCATGACAGGCAAGAGCTGAGGTCATCGTCCAATCTCTTACTAGATATCCCTACTCACCGCACAAAGTTTTTCCACTCGTCCTTCTCTGTCCAGTCCATACTCCTCTGGAACTCCCTACCTACACGAATCAGGCAAGCCAAAACTTTAAATATTTTTAAGTCTTCTTTAAAAGAATATTATCTAAGTTTGAGGTGCCAAATTTAAATTTTAAAAATGTATCCTACAGCAATAATATTGATATGTATTTTGTATTTTTATTTAGTATTATATTATATATTATAATTTAGTATAGTATGTATCTATGTATTTATAAATATAATAATTACGTTATTGTTTATGTATATTTATTTTATTTTATACGAACTTCTTATACTTTTAAGCACTGTACCCATATCCAGCAATTTTATCCTCTCGCTCGAAGGTTGCCTGGAAGAAATTGCTGCTTAGTAATAAGGCCGCCTTTGTGTACCTTCTTTATATAATAATATTATTTTAAGCTTTGTCATCATAATGATTGTGCACAATAAAGTATATTTTCATTTCAATAGTTTTAAAAAACTAGAAAATCACGCTTTCATAAATAAACCAAAGTAAAAAGTAAAAAAAAAAAAAACAAAAAAAAGTCGTTCAAAATTAGTTGCCGAAAAAACAGCTATGTAACAGTGCAGCAATATACTAGGAAGCAAGCGCCCCTGGTAGAATAAATGTACATAATATTTATAGATATAGATATAACCAAACTAAAAAGTAAAAAATAAATAATAGCTTAAAAAAACTAAAAACACGCTTATTATAGAAAACCAAACTAAAAATTGAAAATAAATTTTAATAAATTTAAATTAAGAAGTGTTAAAAATTTCAATAAATATATGGGTCGATCAACTTATAAAAGTGTACATCAATGATAAATTTTATTATTTAAATTTTGTCAGATTTTTTAAATAATTTAACATATTTTCTGTAGATTATTAAATATATTTTAAGAATTCACATAGAGCAGAACGTTTATTTAAATAAAATATACAATTTCCAAAAAACTCATTTTTTTCAACTTTCACTCTATACGGTACGGAATCCTTCGTGCGCGAGTCCAACTCGCACTTGGCTGATTATTTTACTTTAACGCGGCGTCACCTTAAAGGTACAAGTTGGAACTAAGCGACACGCGACAACTGCAGACGTGTCTTCGCGACACTACTGGTTTCTATGTATTTCTATGAATAAGTGTCGCTAGTTGCGGAGGGTATTTCATAAAAATACATAGAAATCAGGAGTGTCGCGACGACACGTCGTCTGCAGTTGTCGCGTGTCGCTCGGTTCACTTGTACCACTACACTCAAAACAGTGTATGACATTACCAGTTTATAATAACTAGCTATTTGACCGAGCTTTGCTCGGTATTCGATAAAACACGAATAAAATGACATTTTCTAAAAATGATTCCTAGCTAGATCGATTTATCACCCCCGAAACCCCCTACATACTAAATTTCATGAAAATCGTTGGAGCCGATTCCGAGATTCCAACTATATAAGAATTGCTCGTTTAAAAATAACTAGCTATTCGATAAAACACAAATAAAATGACATTTTCTGAAAATGATTCTTAGCTACATCGATTTATCGCCCCCGAAACCCCCTACATACTAAATTTCATGAAAATCGTTGGAGCCGATTCCGAGATTCCAATTATATACCTAATATATTATATTATATGTTACCGCTAATGTGCGTAAACCAGTTAGACTTCAGATTAACAAGGTATTCTGCTGATTATCTGGGTGAGTCAGTTAATGTGCAAAAAGTTTATTCTATTCTTACATTAACGAGATAATCTACAGAATACCTAGGTAATCTGCGGACCACAACACCCATAAATAGTCTTCCGCAATTTAACGATGTACTATTCATTCAAACTAACTAGGTGAGGTTGAACTATATACAAGAATTGCTCGTTTAAAGATATATAAGACTAGATGACGCCCGCGATTCCATTGCGTCAAGATGCGTTTATCGCGCGGGGACCGTACATTTTTTCAGAATACAAAGTATTTTTTCCAGAATACATTGCCCTTTTCGGGACTCAAGGTATCTCCATATTTTCAGCAAAATTGGTTCAGGGGTTAGGGCATAAACACGTAACAGACAGACAAACCGAAAGACACACTTTCACACTAATTATAATATTCAGTATGGACTAGTTAAACTCCAAATTATCCGCCTAAATGCATATCTAATTTGAATAAAGTGTTCTGGAGCTTCAGAGTGAGTGGCATAGTTGTGTAAACAGAACTAATTGGCAGTCTCACAAGCCACATGCGGTACACTCGTCAGGTTTCTTACTAATGAATGTCTGTGATGTCGTTCTACTATTTGTAGTATTTATGTAACAAAATGAGCGATAGCGAAGCTTGATTGCTTCAATTGTATAAAATTTTTGCTAAAACGATGATGTTTTCTACGGTGTAACAAAACAAGTTTACTGTGAAAGTGGCAGCGCTGAAAGATCATTTTTTTGTGATTTGTATGAGCAAGTGATCATCAGCGAGTAAGCAAGAATGTGTCCATGCAAAAGTTTAAAAAAAAAGTCTTTCAGCGCTGCTACTTTCATAGTAAACTCCACAGACATAGATCAAGATATATACCGCATGTGTATGTCTTCGCGTGCTATATCGCGTTCCCAAACGACGAGCAATGCTCGTCTTTCGGAAGTCTGTTCTTTAACGAATCGGACCTCAATCGGAATTTCAAAAAAGCCTAAATGCCTAAAAGTGCCGTAGTGTAGTGCTCAATACGGCACTTTTAGGCATTTATATATAATGGACACGATTTTTATCATCGGTACGTCACAGTAGGTAGGAAAAAAGTGACACGCTCGTTTTCATAAAAATGGAGCGACATGCGGTATCTATCTTGATCTATGTCTGTGGTAAACTCAATACAGGCGACTCATACGCACCCTAAAGAATTATCACTTTGTTACACAGTACACTCTAAAGAAAAAATGAAGTCGGTACCAGATATAACTAAATCCAGATGCCAGAATATTTGAAACATTTGTAACTGGCACCGACTTCAAAATTATGAAGATTGAGTACAGAAATAGTTGAGTTTTAGCCGAATTCGGAAAAAGGCACCATGAGATAGGAAAAATTATTTAATACTTTTTAGTTCATATTATAAGGATGTTATTATTGTTTTTACCTTGGAAGTCGGTTTTAATTTTTTGTTAAAAATAATAGGCTACTTGACATATATTTAAT